>JAOQMQ010000006.1:28365411-28381161 GCA_027563845.1 Erythroxylum subrotundum | reverse complement strand
GTGCCCACGCCTAATCTTTGAATTTCGGCCAGATTGGAATTTTCGAATTTCTTTCCTTCTTTTGTGCCTTTTTGGTCCTTTTTCATCCTTAGAGTGTTGAAAACCATCTGCAAACAATTATAGAACAATTCCATTAAATTCAGATAATAATTTCAATACCTTAACAATAATTACGCCCAAAGTATATGCAATTTAAATGACTTAACAGTAGTGATCTAGTAGTTTAAAATTTGGGTCGAAGTAAATTGACTTCAAAATTAGCTTTATTTTCTTTTCCTTTCACCTTTATCATAAAATTAATTCTTAAATTTTATCTTGAAAAAATAAGGGATATATACAATTTTGTTGTCTTTGGTGCTTATGACCATATATAAATTTTCATTTAAATTTTGTTCTTAATTAATATGAAATTTTATATACTTAAGGCATTTATCACTCTAAAATTTAACATTGCACACAAGACAAAACAACTATAAAAGAAATTTTATGATTGATGATATTATATATTTTTTGTTAATATCTATTTTAAAAGAAGAATAAATTATGTATATCTTCACATAAAAATTTAAAATATTAAATTATGAGTTTGCAGACCCTTTAATTATTATTAGTAGACATGGAAATTTAAATTTCTTGAAAATTAAATAGTGCAAAAAAGCACACTTATTTCCTTCAAACGCCCTTTTCATATATAATAACACATAACATATTGTCTGTAGAGTACACTGTGTAAGACTAGTACCGGACGCACTTTGATCACTAAACGACGAGCACTGTCAATCGCAGCCGTACAAAATCACTGCCGTTTCATGAATTAAAATGTCCAACAAACCCTTCTCTAACTTGGAAACTATCCCTTCTAATTCTTGGTCAAACCCAACTTCACTTTGGATCTTCAGTTGTCGCAGATCTTTGTCTATTATTGCATCAATATCTTCAAGAACCTGACAATTTTTCCCACGAAAGCTTCCAACTTTCGAACACAATTCATCAACTAGATTTGACCCTTTTGTCAAACGAACAAGAACATGTCTGGCTGAGCTTGTCCATGGCTTAAGATTAATGTAAGGTCTTAGCATTTCCACCAACATTTCGTCAACTAAATGAAACAGTAGCTTTCTGTTCCAACGTTGACCGAGTTGATGACTATAGTTTCCCTGACGGTTGGTGGTGGTTGTGGTGCAAGTGGTGGTTGTGGAAGTTTCAAGTTCGAGGTGGTAAAAAGTAGAAGGGTTTAATGGATTTGAAGGAGAGAACCACTTAACAAAGGACAAAGAAGTATCTTTCCCTATGCCTGTACATCTGAGTATTCTTGTGATGTAGTCATGATATTCAGCTGCATCATTATCTCCGGTGGCCGTGGTGTTGCCAAAACCGAGATGAGTGTCACCATTGATATTCATGTCTCGGGGTTCGAGGATTTGTTGCTGCTTGTACGAATGGCTCGAACAACTAGATAACTGTGACCGTCATAACGCATATGTTTCAGAAACTTTGAAACTTTCATTCTTCTGATTCTTCAATTCTCAAAAGATTAAAAAATGGAACCAATATTAGCTTTTTAACGTAATGAGAATGAATCTGACCTGTTTTTGAGAAATTCTCGTAGCTGGAGGACTAGGGTCTTTCTTTACTGGAAGCAAGTTGGAGACAGTCACGTTTTTAGACAATGGAGTTTTCTTAAATTTCTTGTCCGAAACGTTGTCTGTTGTTGCCCGAACAAACGGTTCTGCTTGCTTCTTTAGCAAACTGATTGATGTTTGAGGATGCTTCTTGAGTAGTTTTTCCTTTTTGGGTTCAAGGATTTTGAACTTTGGTGAGGAAGAAGATGATGTGCACTGCTTGCCTGAACTTGATTCGTCAACTTTCTTGATCAAAACCTTGGAAATTTTCCTGGACTTGGGTTGGCTAACAAGCTCATCTCTGATTCCTTGCTCTCTGTTTGAAACTGTGTTTGTGATGTCTAACCCAACTTTCCTGCCAACACTTTCTTTTACCTGCTTCACAATCTGCCGGGCATGGTGGCTCGGAGTTCTGTTTTCTTTTCTCTGTAAAGAACTGACACGAGACATCACCACCTCTTCACTTTTGCTCACGTTCTCTTTGTAGATTTGAAGAGACAAACGGTGGGGTTGATGGTGGTAATCAACGTCTGATCTTCTCGCAGATGATATTCTAGGTGTCTCCGGCAAAGAACGGCAACCTGTGAAATGATCACCAACGTAACTACTATTTCTGGGGCTAACTGATTTGTGTGGATGAATTCGTTGAGCTTGGACATGGTGGTGCAAATCGAACATATTGCCTGATGTCCCGAGGTTTGAAGAAGAAGAAGAAGAAGACCTAGGAGAGTAGCTATCAGGAAGAACATCTAGGCCCATGAGTCTAGCAACCAAATTCGGGGATTTAGCACCTTGTGAAGAGCTAATGTCTGAGGAACAACAATCGTTTGTAGCTTTCCATGTCGTGTCTCCATTTGTTCTAACTTGAATACCGATCTAGAGAAAACATCAGAACAAACATTATCAGTAACGAAAGGCTTAAAAGATTATATACACTACCAACTGAAATGGTGTAGTTCTTACAGAGATAGCTAAATCATCATCTTCTTTGATTACACCTGATGGTAACGAATTAGGCTTCTTCAGTTCTAAGTTATTCCTCGGTACTTCAATACCTGAACTTGTCAAGTCAAATTTTTCCGAGAAAAAATCAGGAGATAGTAAAAGAAAATTTGAAAAGAAACTACCTTTGGACACATCATCATCCCTAGGAATCGAAGAGTTGGGTTTTAAAGACGTTTGTTGGTGTAAATTAGCGAAGTGGAACTGATGAAAGTCAAACAACTGAAAAACGGAACATATGCAACCAGTAGCCGCCCTACCACCGCCGTCCTCAACAGCATCACCGTCACCAACTCTCCCTCCTCCCCTCTTGGAAGATTTGCCACCACCCCAGTACCTGTCTCTTCTTCTCATTTCTAACCAAAGTTTTGGTTTCTATGAAGAAACCTGACTTGGGTACATGAAAAGAACTTCAGTAATGAACCAGAGTGACACTGACAAAGAGGAGAGAAGAAACACTGAAAAGCTTGGAGAAGAAGCACTAAAAAGCGGATCCAACAAAAGGGTTTTGCTTACTGGAGTTGTTACATTCGAAAGATTTCGTCTTTTTGATTCTCATTTCGATCACTCTCTATATCTCTCTCTGGTTGATCTTCACTCACTACCAAGTTTTTTTTCCAACAGACTAACTCTGATCTCAGACATTGGAACTTGTTGTGAAGCTCGGTTTCAGCTTCTGGTCTGAGTTTTTAAATACGAGGTGGTTTGTTGGGGATCTGCAAGATGGCCAAACACTTCTGTGTAATGACGTTCTTTCGCACGAATCCACTTTGAAACTCTTGGTTCGAGCTAACCATGGTTAGTGCTGATTCTCATCCTCTCCTGAAAAAATGGCAGCTTAGTTTGAATCATTTTGAAGAATTTCTCGAAGTGATGATGGTGCTAAATGTTAATTAATAAGACAATACCTAAATTTTAGACTTTGAAATGTCAATATTTCTAATATTATCTCAAGCTCATAGGACTAAACAACTCTTTTATATCATCCATTTCACCTTTGGTTTTTCCTCTGCTCTCTAGTGGTGTCCTTTTGGGACATGTTATTTATTTATGCACATTTGTAAGAGAGATGACATGTCCGTGACTTGTATTTGGACTCATTTTTTTGTTATTTTTTATAATTTAATATCAAAAAAGTTTAAATTTAATAAAATAACCTCAATTAACTCAAAGTTTATTTTGAACATCAACTTTTATAATAGAATACAACTTAAATTTTATCATTTTAAATCGTTCAAATTAGAGCGTAACATTTTCAAAATGTTAAGAATATACCTAGGGATAGTAGTAGGTTTTCAACCTGATTAATATCTACCACCCGAGCCGAAAAAATAAACATGGAGGTTAAAAAATAGATTTTAAATGGATGTTGAAAAATGGATGTGGATATGAATTTGGATATGGCTCTAGTGATAGCTGAACCGATGGATACCCATATCTTACCCGTTTTTTATTAACTTTATTTTTCTGTTTTTTTCTTGAATATTTATAGTTAAATATATATTTTCTGAGAAAATACAACTTTAAAATCCCTACTTTACTCCTCAGTCCTCACATTTTTTAATCATATTTTATTTTCATATAGGATGATAATAATGCAAATGATATAGAGATAGAGTTTTGAATATTATGAAGTTCACGTAAAGATAATTTGAAGCTTTAAATATTTTAGTCTTTATTCCAGTTCTTGATTGTGAAAAATATATGTTGTCTTTGCACTAGACATTATGATCTTTATTATTCCAATTTTATGGTTTTTTAAAACATACAAATCAAAATCTTGATTTATTATTATTAAAGTAATTTTGATTTAGAGCGTTCGCAAAAATCTGCTTTTTATATTTTCTATTTAGAAGTTATATTTTTATATGCTATACAACCCGATAGATATTCAAAAACCCAAACAATCCAATGGATTTGGATATGGGTATGGGTAGTAAATCGTAAAAACCGATGAATATAAATATAAATATGGGTTGAGTAAAAAAAATGGATATGGATATGGATATGGATAGAGTAATATCCGAACCGAACCCTACCCATTGTCATCCTTAAATATACCTTAAATGAATGAAAATTTTTATACTTTTAAATAAAAAGTAAATTTCCTTGTCATATGATTAGTTTTTTAAAATTAATTAGAAGTAGGTCTCTCGCTATTATACATTTTAGACAGTAGTCTCAGTTGTCATGTAATAGTGAAATTCACTATTATATATTTCAAATTATAAGTCTTATTTATTGTGCGATAGTCGAACCCACTTTTATTTAAAAATTAAAAATAATATCACTTCACCGTTAACATGACATTTAATTAATAAACTTTGTTAAATTTTCTATTTACTTAAGGACTGTTTTGAATATTTTGAAAATGTTAAGGGTTTAATTTTAATACTTCGAATCGTTAGAAACTGTTATGTATTGTGTCATAAACATTAAGATTCAATATACACTTTAACCAAATTTTTAATGAAAAAGTTAACATAAGGAATTATTGAGATAATAAAAATAAGTACGAGGACCTTTTTTAGTATTAAATCATAAATGAAGTCAAGAATGTTTCAAATTACAAAAAAAAAATGAAGTACTTAATAAAAATTCATTTGAAACTAAGAATCCTCTTATCTTAACCTATTTTGAACGGTGTGATTAATTCCTTATTTTGTTTTAAATCTTTTGGTTTTTCCATTAGTTATATACTTAAGACAGGAAGATGTAATAATTAAGTACCTAAAGTTGAGGAAGAGATGCAATCTTGTTCCTTTAAGCTAATTTGTTTTGAATTCTGTTATGACAAGAACGAAAGCAATCCTTGTCTGTGTCTAGCAGGAGTGACCGAGTTAAAAATTTAAAATAGGAGGATCTAAATATTTAATTTTTTTAAATTTTGGGGAGTTTAATATACCACTGGCCCCTAAATAACTTCGTTCTTGTGTATATATATATAAATAATTAAAAAAATTAATTTTTTAAAATTTTGGGTGCACTTGGCCCCATGTATCTCCTGCCGAGCAGCAACAATTATGTGATAGTAAGTAACTCCTGCAAGTTATCCAACAATCTCGTTATTCAGGATCGAGTCACTGTTATATACATATAAAGATTTACTTAATACGCATAAGAAAAGTAACAATTATAGATTCTATCCATGTAAGAACTTAGTTAAATTGAACAAGGACTCTTGCATCTCTGTACATGTTCAAATGCATTAGGAGCTCTTTATGTGACAAGAAAGAGATATTAATAGGTAGGAGACAACGATGTAGAAGTCTGATGATTTCTTACCCTCTTGCAGACACATGGAACGATAAGTTTGCTGAATCTGAGAGGTAACAGAAGTGGCAACATCCCATGGCCTCGGTGACTTTTCTACATAATCCCATCACAAGACTGATTTTATAGGTAACAGAAGTAATAGACACATCCCTCTTCCTCCTAGTCCTTGAACATAGAGAAGCTAAGAATATATTACCGGCATCTCTATCTATTAAGTGAACCAAAGGAACGGCCACAAGTTTGGGGCCTCTGGGTTTCGACATTCGGAGACACGATAGCCCAAGTAGTTCAGGAACTACATTACACTTCAGGTCCCAGTTGGTTTGGTTAGGTGAGGCTTTTCAATGTCAAGTCAGATAATCAAACACCATTGAAATGATGCTCATGTAAGCTTTCACTGCACTTAGTAAACCATTCAACTTTTGACTGGTCGCCATTGACATCTCTGAAGTGCATGAATTGTTTTTAAAGTTTTGCAAGAAAGGAAGAGGTCCTGAAGAAGAAGGTGAGCATTTACTACCACCTTTCATGGTTTCTTCATTTTAGAATGTGCAGCAGCTTTGCACCAAAAAGTAAGTTTTTCGCATTTACACTCCCGTTTCAAATCACTGGATGTTTTTCACAAGACAGAAATACGAAATCATAGCGTATAAATTTTGAATTTGAAAAAGTACTTTGTTCTTCAAAAGGGTTGTTCTCCAAATTCTGAAGAATAAAGAGTGAGGTGACAAAGTGTTATACAACGTACAAACATGTGCAAGTTGGTGTCCATCTAAACAGAAGATTTGTATTATCCAATCTCCTAAAAGTTCCTAACTGGCTTTTGGATTGTCCAAGGGTATATCTGGAATCAAGTATATGCAACCTAAAGATGCTTCTTTGTTTTCTCTCTGACCTGCATGATTCTCTCAGAATACAAGAAAACATGAAATTTGGGAATCTCTCGTAATAGAAGAAACAGAGACGTATATTCAGTGTTAAACAAGCATATGATTACGGTACGACAGGAAGAATATGAAAATGATTACCATTACAGTGACAAAAAACGAACCAGGCCCCTTCTCTATCTTTCCTGGCATTGGGAAGTAATTGAAAGCAGAATTGTGGAGAAGAAGCCATTCCAAAGAAGAATTATGGAGGCAAAAGCTATGAGATGTTACATACCGTATCAGAGGTTTACCTTAACAGGAAAAACGTAACAAACATTCCGAAAGTAACTAATGCTATCCACCTTTGCTATTGATAATATTTGATAATAACTTTTCAGTTCCACTATGAGTATGGAGGAAGCTTATCAGTTCACTTAGAATAGAAAATGTAGGGAACCTGAACACAAAAAACCTAGTGAGATTCTTGAAAATTACTAACTCAAAGGATAAAGTTTATAGGTGACAAGTTTCATTAGTGTCACAAATTGCAACACCACATTTTCTGTATGAACAATTATCGCGAATTGAATGAATACAAAAGACAGAAATCATCATGTAAAGGAATGAATAGAGACCGAAGATATGAACAGAAAATGGAAAACTGCTAGTCTGAGTCCCATGGCATCATTAGGCCGAAGTCAACTTCTAGCATCCACATCAAACCCAGCTCCTGTCCAACCAGGAGAGGCAGATCCTCTACCCTTAGGCACGGCACCAATACCCCTTCCTCTCCCTTGGAACTGAACTTTTCTTTTTGCCCTTTCTTCTCCTTCAATACTAGGTTGAGCTTGCCCATTTGCAACTTTGGTGTTTCCATCTTTTGCTTGATCAGATACATTTTCAACAATTCCATCAACAGTTCGTGTTGTAAGAACAGCTGACGAAGTATCTTGAGCGTTGTTTGGCAAGTGGCCCATTGATTTCCCCTCCTAAACATAATACAATAGCAAACTATCAACTCTCCCTCCGCGCATAATACAATGTGCATAGAACACTCAAGGGATTTGATCTAATGGAAGCCACTACCCGGGGTAACTTCAAAAGTCAGCAGCTCAGAGACACAGCAAACAACATACTTCATGTATAATAAAATTTCTTTCTTTGTTTTTTTTTTTTGGAAGATCTTGTGCTCTAAATTGTTGACTGTTTATGCATTTTTACCAAAAATGACAGAGGTAACCAAAAGTACCTTCCTTTTCCATTGGGTATAACAAACAAGTTAAAAAAAATTAAATAGCACCTAATCTTAATAACAAAAAGATTCCTCAAGAACCCTGGAACCCGACAGGTTTGAGGTTAGTCAAAAAGTGAACAAGTAATGTGCTTCCATATAGATTTGGTTGGACTATTCACATCAAGTTAATCAACCCCATACATAGATCTGGATTCTTAGTTGCAGCTGCAATTTTGTGTTATCTAAATAAAGCAACAATACTGCTACAGAGGGCAGTATATGTATAGATCACATGGAGAGAAACAAATGAACTGCAAAAGAAATGTCATCAATTATAGACGACCCACGAAACATTAAAATTCCAGGTAATCATAACCATAGAAATGCTGACCAGACAAACAGCTGAATATATGAAAATAAAAGGAGCAATAGTTTAGAAGGAAAGCTTACAGCAGGAGAAGAGGTAGAAGCTCGACCAAGGTTTAAAGCTTCCAATCGTCTTTTTAGTTCCTCAAGTCTAGAAAATTGAGCATTACTGCTTTCTTGGACCTATTAAGACAATAACATCAATAAAAGTTCATATCAAACAGAAAAAGATGCAAATCCATTTAGTAAAGAATGTACCAGTTTGTTCAAGTCTTCACATAACTTTTCTTTAAGTTCTTCCTCATCCTTAACAGCCTTTGAGGCTGCTTCCCAAGCCTAAATGCAATCCAAATATTGTCTTCCATTAGTTAGCAAGATCAAATCTTGACTTGGACAATTAAGACACAGCTTAAAGAATTCAGACTAACGGAAAATATAAAGTCCACCTTCCATTTTCCAATCAAGAGCTACAAACCTTATGTGCTTGTTCTTCCTTGAGCTTGGCAGCACGAATTCGTTCGGTTGCCATCTCAATTTTTTTTCTCAAGTGTTCGAGTGCTTAAAATGTAAATTCCAAAAAGTCACTAAACACAAAAACAAGGAACAAAACAAAAGAAAACGCAAGAAATTAAAAAGTAAAGCAACCTGCTTTTTTAGGTCCAGCGGTGAGTTTCATCTCCATGGAAAGATTGGCAAGTTCTCTCTCGACATCGCGAATCTTGGAGTAATTCTCATCAATGTATCTGCAAGCAAAAATTAAAGACAATTTCTCAGTAAACAAAGAATATCAAAGAATGAGAGAGATCGACTAAAGGGGAAAAAAAAGTGATACTTTCTTAATTGAAGCTGCTCCGCCTCGATTATCTGTACCCAAACAGAACCACCAAAATTCACATACATCAAAAACAGTTAAAAAAGAACGGCATTAGCATTACGTGAATTCGGAACAGAGAGTACCTTCTCGGTGTAGCTAATGACCGGAGCTTCTCTAGGGAGTCCGTCAGGTCCGATCTCAGGTACAAGCGATGGATTCGAAGCCATTATTGAGTAGAATTGGCTATGGAACACGAAACTCGAGTTTTGGTATTTCCAGTAACCCGCCGGTTTTGTGCTTCGTCTCTGTAAGCTGATATGGCAGTAATATCGAAACTGCCCTTCTTAATGGTGAGATTATGGTTAGGAAGGTGATTGACTCCTCGGTTTATTGCACATGGTGATCACGTGGGTGGAGTTGAGAACGTGATGCATAAAATTTTGGGATTCAATTTAAAATTAGGGATACTTAAGTTGTAGGTCATTTTCCAATTTAAATTTAAAAGAATATTATTTTTGTATTTAAAAACTTAATTTAATTTTATCTAAAATCTTTAAAAACTCAAAAAATTTTAAATTTCATCAATTTTAGATTTTTATTTTTTATTGAACCTTCGTTTTGAGTTTTAATTATTCAATCATAGTACTTAATCATAATTATTATTATGGAACTTTATTTTTACTTAAACGACGTAAATTGTGGAGCTTTATGCTTATTTATAATTTTATATTAGGATTTTTTGGGAAATGAATAAAATGTATTAACACTAGCAAAAGTTACTTCAACGTTACAAAGTATATGAAACTGACAACTTGTCAGTTTAGAACATGATTAAAAATTTTGACTGAAGATAAAAACATATCAGCTCAGTTATAAGATCAGTGCAACATATTAAGAAATTATTTGAACACAAAAAATCAAAATTTTGTATAAAAATATTATTTAAGCCAATATTAAATATAAATTATAAGCCTCTTATTAATTAAGTTTTATAATGAATAAATTATCATTGGATATTAAATCTTATCAACAAGTTTTATATGGATATTAAATTTTAAGGTTAATTGCTAAAAAAAGCTCAAATTTTCGTCAAACTTTTAATTATAGCTCGACCTTTAAAAAGTAGCAATAAAATGTCTAAATTTTCAATTTTTTTTCAACTCTAGCTCAAACTTCAAAAAATGACAATAAAATATTTAAACTTTCAATTTTCTTCAATTCTAGCCTAAAGTTATCAATTGTTCTCCTGATGCTTTTGATCACTCATTTTATGTTTATTTTTTTGACGCTCTAAACTATTATCGCATTACAGCGTATTACATCAGTAAGCTCATCGAGGCTGCGTAATCTGATTTAAGTCATTTTTAAACTTAACGGAAATACTAACATCGGGCTAGAATTGAAAAAAATTGAAAGTTCAAATATTTTATTGTTACTTTTTGAAGTTCGGGCTATAATTGAAAAATATTGAAAATTTTGACATTTTGTTGCTACTTTTTAAAGTTCGGGATATAATTGAAAAATTGACGAAAGTTTAAGTTTTATTTTTTAATTAAATCTAAATAAACAAGAATACTAATTTTAATTAAGTTACATTTTTTATTAAGAGTTCATTTACTATTACCATTGCAATCAAACTTAACTTTCTAACCTATTTAAAGACTTAAAAAAATGTCGATCATCTATAAAGGGCAATTGATCTATTTAATAACTAAAATGACTATTATATTATAAACAACTTTTTTAAATATTCCAAAACATTAAATCAGACATAAAGTAAAAATAGTCAGACCAAAAATGTATCTTCTGTTTAACCTTTAATTAAATTTTACAACTTTATTTTATTTCTCTATTACACTCTAATTCATATTTTTTAATTGAAAATTCTTACTGTTGAAAAATATTCTCAAAAAATAAATCATATGTTCTAATTAATTATTCATCAAAATAGCAATTTCAAAGTCTTAAAAATAGCTTAAAATTCATGATTTGTTTGGTGATGAAATGAACACTATTTAGATCTGATCTGCGATCGCAATGGACCGAGCTCAGGCCCAGCTGCCCAACAACAGGCCTGGTCTGATCTTTTCATATTAAAAATTAAAAAATAACATTATTTAAAAAAAATTCAGGCCTCTTGAGCTGGACCAGAACTGGCCTTAATTGCCAAGCCTACCTTGCTTTTATTAATGATCTGCTTGTATTATTAATCAGTTGAATCTACAACACTTTTGAACACTTTTGAGTGTTGCACTAGCACAAAAACTAGTATAAGTAAAAATGTTCTACCTTTTCGCACCTAGCCTAATAGAAGAAACTAAGCAGATACACACTTAAGACTTTCCTGTTTGATTTCATCAATCAGCAGTGACCTTCCTTTAAGAGTTTAAGGACAGCTTCTTTTGTAGGTAGAGCAGGGATTGCACCCCTCTCTGTTACCGTGACAGCACCGCAAGCGTTGGCAAAAAGAAGAGCTATTCTTAACCGCTTCTCGTCCTGCATAATCGTTGTAAACAAACAAGAAAAATGAGGTTGTTAAATTGCAGGAGAAGTTGATGTATCAAGGAGATTGATCTGGGTTACTTTCTTCTTTCCATGATAAGTATGAAACCACTAACAGAAAGAGGTAAAGATTGAGAGATGCAAGCTGGTCATAGTTTATAATTTGGTGAAACAATTCAAATCTAAGACTGTCGAAAATTTCCCAGAAACTGCAGTTGTTCAAACCTATCACACCATCAAGTTAACTGCACATATTGCTGTCAGGAATTGAGACCCGACAAAAACCACTGCATTATTGATTCGACCATGCAATGCATCCTATTCTCTTTTCCAGAAACATGAAAAGCTCATATATAAAATTGAGTTTATCAATGCAAGATCACTTACCTTGAATAGATCAGTATCAGAAGCAAGGTTGCTCAGAATTCCACCAACAAAGGCGTCACCTGCACCAGTTGTGTCAACAGGTTTTACCTTCACACCCGCAACCCTGCCCTTGAATTCCTGCAATCATATTGATGTCAATTTCTTAATACCACATCAACCAAAAGTAACCTGATTAACCACAGATTCTCCAAGTTATCGATCAAACATCTCCACCATAAGATACATGCACCCGTGAATCTTTGACATTAAAATGTGTTTATACATTCAAAAGATTGACAATATGAAGTTCCAACTAATAAGATGGGTTTTGTCATTACCAAAGGAGAACCAATCATCTTTGATTTTTAACATTTCAATGCAGATATAGATAAGAAAGAAGTACTTCTTTGTGGAAAAGAATGCCCAAAATTTGCCATTATCAATCCAACCAATTCTTTACAATCGTAGAAACATCTTTCTCTAACCAACAAACAGCATTTAGTTTTTGCCTCTAGTTGAGTCGAAAGAAAATTGAGATTTAGGAGGATTCTGTCAAAATTTTTGCAAGCACAAGTAGGGAGGGGAGAAGGGCCTGTGGCCATGAGGACAATGAACTTCATAGTTTATGAATATCCAGAGACAGAAACTGAAACTTACCTTGGTGTAGTATCTACAACCCTCTGACCCTTCAGTTACAATCAAAAGCTTCAAATTAGGATGAAAAAGCTTCTTTAAGACTACATTATCATCGCTAGGGTCTTCGCCTCCAGTTAAGAATGTGATTTCTTCTTCACTTATCTGCCATTATTCAAGATCACAGCAACATTTGCTAATAATTTCTTGGTTCTAGAAAACAACGGATAGTATATTATATTTGGGGACATGTGGCAGTTTATAAAAGATTCGAGCAACTACACCTTAATAACATCAGCTTGATCCCATATACCCATTATCTCTTTCCGAGCAGCCTCAGCTGATGGCCATAATGCTAATCTCAAATTTGGATCATAAGAAAGAATACTACCAGACTTTTTGGCAATTTTCATAGCAGCGAGGTGAGTTGATCTGCATGGTTCTGATATCAGGCTAATAGAACCATAATGAAATATCTTGGCCTGCAATCATTATGATTCAGAGATGAGTTTCTAAAAATGGATAGCATACTCAAATTAGTAAACCTTGCCCTGGATTACAACAAGAAATAGACCTGCTCTAGAAGGCTTATGCTCAATTCTGATTCACGAAGAAGCATGTCTGCACTTGGATGACGGAAAAACAAGAATTCACGTTCACCATCAGCTCTAAGTGTAACAAATGCCAAGGCAGTCCTTGCATTAGGGTCAAATCGCACCCCGGAATTGTCAACATTGTTTTGTTTTAAAATGTTTGACAACATGTAGCCAAATTCATCGTCACCAAGCTGAGATACAAATGGCAAACAGTTTGGGTTGGACCCATGTCTAAAAACAGGTGAGAGACCTTGGTCACTACAATTGCTTGTATTGTGAAGAAAAGCAGAGTACTGATGGTTTGAAACAGATCCTAAATGGACAGTTTGAAACAGATTGTACTGAAGTCCAATTGCTTTCCAAATAAGTTTCATTTATGCTCATTAACATCCTCTGAAGAGCTAAACTAAACAGCTTAATATTAGATGTTTCAGGAGCAGAATTAGAGATATAAAGGAAATTGTCAAAAGGGAACTACATCTATATTAACGTTAACTCATAATATGTTGCAAAATGATGTTTAATGTCATCAGCCAAGAAAGCAGTAGATGTTTGCTACAAATGGATAACGTATAAGACAATAAAATGAAGGGATTTCAAACAAATTAGCAGCATGTAACATGGACAAACACTAATATCTAATATTCACTTCCCTTGTTTTGAGAATAGGGAGGTGGTTAAGGAGTTGGCTACTTCTAATTTGATAAAACTTGAAAAAAACAATTCTCTGTTTCAAGAAATCCTACCATTAACCACCTGATGGGCAGAACATATAAGTCAAAATGATAAGCCATATATAACCCCAAACAGGATTGAAACATACCTTGCCTATAAAAGCTGATGAACCACCTAGTCTAGCTATGCAAACAGCCACATTAGCAGGAGCACCACCAGGCGCCTTCTTGAAAGCCGGTGCTTCAGCTAGTGAAACTCCACCAACAGTCGGTACAAAGTCGATCAACATTTCCCCAAAGCAAACAACCAATGAACTGTTTCTTCTAGGCCCTGCATCTGTATCAGAGACACGATCATTAAAATCACCCACAAATCTGCAATTATTTGATTTCAGGATAATCACCAAAATTATGTCATTGTAAAGCAAGGTTATAAACATTCTACTATAACAACGTTTCTCTTTCCCCTTTTCCCCTTCGAATAAGACTGTTTGTAACATGGTTAAAAATCATAAATCTTCCATGCAAGTGAAAAGGAGCTCGCTGCATCCAGATCATTCTTTTGAACTTTCACCAAGCAAACATTCGTCCATTGTTAAATAAGAAGAAAGCTAAAATCCTGTTAAAACATAATTGCCGCAATGATTTTCGGGTCAAGTACATAATCTTTATGCAAAGCCTAACATTAGCGAACAACTATGAAACAAAAGAAAAGGGGAACAGAATTTGATCTTGATCCGAGATTGTAAGATCAAACAAACAATCACATCTCGTGAAAGTCTTGTTAGCGAACATCAATAAGCAAAGGTGTCACTTTTCCACCAGAAAAACACAGTCTGATAAATCCTAAGAAAAGGACTAAAACATCGAGAACCCCAGCGCCTATATCCTAGTAAAGCAAACTAAGAGAGATACAGAGAAGTGTATAGAAACCAGTGGTCAAATAATGAAGAGAAAAAAGAAAAGAAACAGAACACGAAACACGAAACATGAAACCAGCAAAAACCGACGTACAAATCACCCTCAAATGAAAGAGAAAAAAAACACCAAATCCCTATAACACGTAAATGATCAAGAATCGAACAACAGCAAAACCCAAGAAACAGAAAAGAGAAGGAAAAAAAAAAGTACCTTGAGACTGGACTTTAGCCATTATCAAAGCGTCGAAACCGTGAAGAGAACAGCAGCAAAAACAAAAGCAGGGAATGTTGGGTGAGACGGTGTTATATATGTAGGAAGTCAGATTCAGGAGGAGGAGGAGGCGAATACGATGAGGGGAGGTCGTTGTTGTAGTTGGACTTTTGTATTGTTTCAAGGATCGTTCATCATTCAAAGTTGACGGAGATAGGAGTGACATGTGTCACCGCAATCCTTCCAATCATTTTTCTTTCTTTTGATTTATTTTATTAGAATTATAGAATACAAAGAGTTTTATATGGTTTAAATAATTAAAAAAAATCCTTAAATTTTTAATTTTTGAAAAAAATCCTTACAAGTTTTAAATTTTTGGAAAGTTTTTTCTCTCAATTTTTTTACAAATAACAATGAAATAAGAGTGATATAAATAATACTATTTTTAAATATAATTTAAATCAATTTTTAAATTTAATTTGAATTAATTAAATTTAACTTAAATTAATAATTCAAGATAATTATAGTAAATTATTAAATTTAATCAAATTTAATTAATATGAGTTTAAGACACATGTTAAGTCGTTATATTAATATAATCAATCGTGTATAATATTTTTATAATTATTTCTGATAAAATTTTAAAAATAAGAGATCTTTAAATA
>JAOQMQ010000006.1:28333415-28343997 GCA_027563845.1 Erythroxylum subrotundum | reverse complement strand
AAACCACAACCCAAAATTTCCAATCACAAACACCCTGTTCTGCAGTTCTAACCCCAGTCTGCAAGTTGTTTTGTGAAAACATAACTCACTTTTCGTTGAGACAGAGCAGGAAAGCTATAAGATTCCAAACTCTGTTTCACCGATCTTCTTCTTCCCAACTAGAGCTGATTTGGGTTTTTCTTAATTTTCACTTGGCAAATCTCAAAACTCTAATGCAATGGCAATAGATTGTCGCAGAAGCATGCCATCTTCACTGCCTCACCATCATCATCAAAAAGATGAGACCAAAGAAGAGCAAACACCTCTGGTTTTTGACGCCAAAGTGCTTATGTACCAATCGAATATACCCCAACAGTTCATTTGGCCTGACCATGAAAAGCCATGCGTCAATGCGCGGGAGCTCCAAGTCCCACTTATAGACTTGGGAGGTTTTCTCTCCGGTGACCCTGTTGCTGCGGCGGAAGCTTCAAGGGTAGTTGGTGAAGCGTGTCAAAAACACGGCTTTTTTCTCGTCGTCAATCATGGCGTCGATAAAAGACTCATCTCTCATGCACATCGGTACATGGACAACTTCTTTGAATTGCCACTCTGTGAAAAGCAAAGGGCTCAAAGAAGAACCGGCGAGCACTGTGGATATGCCAGTAGCTTCACTGGCAGGTTCTCGTCTAAACTACCGTGGAAGGAAACTCTCTCTTTTCGATTTGCAGCTGAGAAGAGCTCACCAAAAATTGTGCAGAACTATTTGCTTGAGAAAATGGGTGAAGATTTCCAAGAATTTGGGTACAGTACAGTCTACCCTTTACACATCGGATCATTTGCTTGCCTTCTCGCTGATTATTTTATCAAAGCTGAGATTTTTCCTTTCTTTGCTCTGTTTTCTGCAGAACGGTGTATCAGGAATATTGTGAAGCCATGAGCACTCTGTCACTTGGAATCATGGAGCTACTAGGAATGAGTCTCGGCGTAAGCAGAGCTCATTTCAGGGAATTTTTTGAAGAAAACGATTCGATAATGAGACTTAATTACTACCCACCATGT
This sequence comes from Erythroxylum subrotundum, assembly GCA_027563845.1. Taxonomy (NCBI): domain Eukaryota; kingdom Viridiplantae; phylum Streptophyta; class Magnoliopsida; order Malpighiales; family Erythroxylaceae; genus Erythroxylum; species Erythroxylum subrotundum. Next base: position 28,342,959 of record JAOQMQ010000006.1, on the reverse strand, counting down.
AGAAAACCTGATCTTACATTAGGAACTGGACCTCATTGCGATCCAACATCCTTAACCATCCTTCACCAAGACCAAGTTGGCGGTCTTCAAGTGTTTGTAGACAATGAATGGAGTTTAATTCGCCCAAACTTCGATTCTTTTGTCGTTAACATTGGCGACACCTTCATGGTAAGCAGTTACTTAAAACACCAACTAATCAGATGTGATGGTTAAATGTAATTATTAATTAGTCAAATGTGATTAATAATGTTGGTGTTTTTTGTTCTGTTCTTCAGGCTCTTTCCAATGGAAGATACAAGAGTTGCTTGCATCGAGCGGTGGTTAACAATCAGACACCAAGAAAGTCACTTGCCTTCTTCCTCTGTCCGAGGAACGACAAGTTAGTAACTCCGCCAAGTGAACTAGTAGACTCCTGCAATCCCAGAATCTATCCAGATTTCACGTGGCCTATGCTACTGGAGTTTACACAGAAGCACTATAGAGCTGACATGAACACTCTTGAGATTTTCACGAATTGGGTTCAACAAAGAAGTAGCTGAACCAAAAGTTTTAAAAACACAGACTCGTTCAGTCTTTTTCTTCCTTAGAAGGCTACATTTAAGAGAGTGAGGGAAAAAAAAAACCAGCAAAATTTTACAGAGGGAAAAAAAAAAGCCATAGATTCTTCTGATAAATAGCTCTGGTCAAGAACAAAAATGGGCAAGTTAAGAGAGATATATGAAACAAATAAGATGCTGAATCAGCTAAAATTTTTGTACCCTCCTTTTGATTTTTAATTCTTAATGACATAGAAAGTTCTTCAATACATTGCATCAAAAACAGATCAAGAACGAGCATGCTCTGTTATACAGTGCATCAAAAACAGATCAAGAACAGAGCATGCTCTGTTATTCTTAACAACTCTACTTACACGGCAATTATAATTTCCACTTAAAAGTTAAGACCATAATTTTGTTTTTGACAATAGTTTTAGTGGGACGGAACATGGACTGCCAATTTTTTAAAAATTAAAACCCTAAAATAACGTTTTTTAATTAATTCTTGGTCTTTTAATTGCTCATACTTTAGCTTATTTGAGATTCGATTCTTCTAAATAAAACGACATTATTTTACTTAAAAGAGTTAGAACTCGGACTGATCCAAGCCTGAAATTAATCATGAGTTAACCCATTGAAAATATTTGAATCTAGCTCATGTGTTTTAGTTGATAATTTCTCCGTATAAGTCCCTTTCTCTAAGTCTAATCATCTCTTTAATGAGTTTTTCTTTGATTAACCAAAATAGCATAAACTATAATAACAATTAAATAAAAAAAAAATTTGAGAGAAAATAAAAAAATTTATTGAAATCGGAATCTAAAAAAGTCTAATAATACCTAACTTTACGTTTGACTACTAAAAAAGTAGTTTTCGAAAAAATTATTCTTTTAATATTTTATTGACTTATTGGACACTTTTAAGCTTTTAATAATTAGCATTCTTCAACACTAAAATGGAAAAAAGGGGAATCTCTTATTTTAGATATGTAATAACATTAAAATGGGTATTTTGTATTTTATTTTATTTTAAAGGATTATTTATGCAAATGGGTATTTTTTATTTTATTTTATTTTATTCCTCTTAACTTTCCATAGAATCGAAGCAACACTCCAAGGGCTGCCATCCAATATCGAAACTTGTCTTCTTCCGTTTGAAGAACCAAAAGGCCCTAAAGCCATGTGCCTTCTAGAGTTGGAACAGCTGGGTCAGGTCAAGTAGACAAAAACAAAACGAACAGTTGTTTCTGTTTTTTTTTTTTCCTTTTTATTTCCAAGTTATCCTCTAATGTTAATTTGGGACCATCAATTATAATTTTTACTATTTTATAATAAATTTCTCAAATTATTATTTCTATAATTATTGTCGAGAGGCTTAGCTCTTTCTCAAAAGCTATCTTAAGATAGGAGGTTTGCACACTATTATAAATCACCGAATATACTTACACTTGTCCGATGTAGCATTCTTGACACACTCCCCTCAACTTCAAGCAAGGCTGGACATTTACTGAGTATATTGGACAAAGGGACAAAACCGGACACTGCCCTAAACCATCGATATAAGCGAGTTTTGATATCATATTGATAAGCTTATCTTACCCCAAAAGTTAGCTTGAAGGAGAAGTTTGCACACTATTATAAATCGCTAAATATACTCACACTTATCCGATTCTCGACAATTATCACTTTTTTAGATAATATGATTATATAAAAATGAGATTGAAGTTATTAAGATCTCTAAAATATAAGTTAATATCTTATAAATTAATTATAAGTTTTTGTAAACTTTTTATATCTCTTTCAATTATATTTTAAATTATTTAATATTTATTTAATTTTATAACGATTTAATATCGGTTAAATCTTTTAAGCCTTAAACCTCTTATCTTATTAATTTAACTTTCAGTCCGATATTTAAAACATTTGTTATTTTTTATTTTATTTTTATTTTGGACATACACGAGCAGCTAGCTAGGCAAAGAATATAATTTCATTTTTTGAAAAAGAAAAAGAATATAGGAAATGGCCCACAAAATAAATGATATAGAGCGATAGGTTCGCTAGAATCCACAAATAATTGACAGAGCTTTCTTTGAAATGCATCTTATTTTTTATGGTTTCATTATTGTCGTTTTGCTCTATCTGGAGATTTGGATGGATTCGCAGTATTAAGCATTTGTCGTGGTCCTTGTCCTTGAATGCTGCAACATTCTTTCCCCTCATCTTGTGACTTTTAAAAAGATGGTATAAATTTATTAAAAATAAACATAATTATAGATTTTTTTTATAAAAAATTAATTTAATTCTTGAAAATTATATCTTATACTTGATTATTAAGTAGTTTATTTTAATAATTAAAACTCAACAAATTCGACTGATTTAACAGTAAAAGCTTTGAATAAATTGACTTTTTAGTTAGATTTATTTTAGTAACTCTCACTGTTAAAATCGATCAGTTTATTAATTAATTAGCTAGTTTTATAAATTAATTAATTTTTATTTTTAATTAAACTTCAAATTATTCGATAAGTAATCGTATTTCAAAATTTTTAATTTTATACAATCTTTAACAAGTTTTATGATTGTTTAATACAAGTTATTTTTTACTTAAATTTCTAATTTCGCCGGCTTTTTTGTTAACATTCTCTAAAACTAAAAAAGGTTAAAAATCTTGCAATTATAAGAAGAATTATAAAATTATCATTTATATGAATAAATCTATTTTATATTTTGGCATGCAAAATCTTTCTTACTCCAATTTTTTTTGGATAAAAAATCATTATAATTTTTGAAAATCATATCTTATAATTTAAAAAATTAAACTTGACAATAACTTATTATTACGGGTATCTTTATTCATCAATCAATCACACAAGCTATTCAGTAACATAAGCTTACTTTAAGAATAATAATTTCATATCTCACTCACTCATTCAAACTAAACCCTGATTTAGCTTTGTGTTTGTCCTTGTTAGGTGTCATTAAAGCTTGTTTGATTAGTATCATTCGGCTAAAATGATCCCACTAGGTGTCTATGTATAAGTAGTAGCTTATGAGCTAACCTCCTCGTGAGGCTACACGTCTAATCTAAAGCTTAAAGCTAACTTCATTCCTTCCTGTTTATCAACAATCACTTTATCTTCTTTTAACGAAAGATCATTAAGCTTACAGCTAGCAAACGCACAAAGATTCAAATACAAATCATCTGTGCTCTTTATTTTGAACCTACTCAGTACTTTTTTGGTCTCAAACATTCAATATAATAGCATTGGATGGTTGAGATCAAAAAAGAACAGAGGAAACAGAATAAAAGGAACACAATGTCTGCCCCAAAAAATTCAATCTTTCTTTCTTCCACCAAATTCACACTTATGAATAGTTTAAGGGATTAATAACACAATAAGTGTAATTATCAGTAATACAACTTAACATGTTCTAACCTATTTTGGTTTCAAAACGACGTCAGTTTAGATTTGTTTACATATAAAATAGTCATTTTAAGTTAGAAACAGTTGGTACAAAGGAATTCGGGAAAGAGACGTTATAGGTTTAGACAGCCGCCACAAGTAAGGACAACGACAGTCCCACACTCGTACTGGGTTCCAAAGGAGATGGATGGATCACGTGGAAACATTTGTTGTTTATCTTGTCACGACCAGACCACCCCGTCCCTCCCTCCAACTAAATCCAATCCAATCCTGTTCTGTTTTTTATTTTCATGCTTCTTTCTCTATCGTCGTCGTCTTCTTCTTCCTCTTGTTCTTGTTCTTCCGTTGTTGGTCTTTCAACAAAAAACAATCAAAACGACATTTTCTTGGGATTTCTTCCACACATTGCTCACCTGTCCCTACCGCTCATCCCACCTGTACCTCTTTTGTTTCTTCCCAAAACTCCACTTCCTTCTCTCTCTCTCTTAGTCGCTCTTTTATTAGTATAGAAACTAATAAAATGATATTAGTTTTATCAATCGAATTAGATTAGATCGGAAAATTCGAAATTAAATCTAATTTAAAATTTATAAAATTTATTTTTTAAATATAGAAATATTTTAAATTATTTTTTAAATTGAGATTTAAGTCACCAAATTTATTGAAATTTTGAAGGCATTAATCATATTATGCGAGGGATAAATTTATCCCTTCGTGATCATAAGATCATAGGTTTAAAGCGAATGGCTTTGTATACTACATTGTATTTTATGTTTTAATCATATTGTGTTATTAATCTCTTAAACTTTTCTATATAAGAGTTAATAGTCCACATCTTTTGATGTGAATTTAAGTTCCCTTTCTATTTAAAATGAGTACAAAATAAGATTGACACTCTAATGTTGATCTTCTATATATAACACTCTAATAATAATAATAATAATAACATATCAATAAAAATTCTACTAAAAATGAAGTTTGGAGATATAAAAAAAGAACTATCTAATAAGAATTTTCAATTCTTACATTTTTTAACATATTTTTATTTGATTATTCGTCTCATAATCATGATAATTATTTTATTATTATTCTTATTAGATAAATTTTGTTATTTTATAAAACTAATTTTAGTACCGACGAATAGTTATGTATTTTTTTTTCTTGAAAAAGAAGAAATTAAGAGTCTCTAAAGGTCAATTTGCAAAACTTGTTAGGTGTCTAGTAAGGTAACTATCAGCATAGGATTTATCCAAAAGCGAATACCTACACACACGGATGGACCAAAGATTTTACAGGTTCTGAAATGAAGATTGTCAAGATCCACAAGTTTTTCTGCACGAATCGTCAGATGAGCCAAAGCCCTGAAACCGAAATCTACCTTTGTTCAATCAAAACAAAAGCAGATTCACTGCAAACAAGTCGGGGACCAACTTCCCAGATGAGCAGTCTCCATCATCCGGCGATTCCATGCAAAGTCACACTTCCTTGTTTTGATTTTTCTGAGACTAGTTCACGACAAAGTTTAGCTTGTTTTTATCGTAAATCTGTCAATTGCAAGAATACGAAGTGAGTGAAAATAATAAAAAAGAAGAAGAAGAAGAAGAAGATAAACTACCTAGAGTTCTATTTCTCTCTGAAACTTCACATAAACAAATGCAGAAATAGAGAAGCACACCCGTTAATGGAAGCTATGACCAATCTTTCTTGCTTTTCTTATTTTGGTTTATGCAAGTAAGAACATATCATTGTATACGATAAAGAAGAGAGGAATTTATAATTATTCTCTAAAGTCTAACCAATAATAAGATACCTCAAAATTTAAATATTTTCTTTAGATTTGGAGTAAAATAGTTAAATCCAATTACAATTTTATCACTTTAATTTCTATACTTATAATTCGATACAATATTTAATTAATTAAGTTGCTCCAAATTAGACTTGAAAAAGTCTAAAAAAGTAGGCCTAGACATCTGATGGGTATATTGGATAAAGGGACATAATCAGGCACCGCCTTAAACCATTGAGACAAAAAGTCTCTGATACCATATTAGAAAGACCTAACTCACTCCCAAACGCTAGCTCAAGAGAAGAAATTTGCATACTATTATAAATTGTTGAATGCTCTTATACTTGTCCGATATAAGATTCCTGAAAGAGTTGTTCTATCGAATCTTTGAGGACCGTATTATAATAATAAATTTTGATTTCGTACCAATTACTTAACTCTTTTGTTCTCACCTCATAATTTGCCTCCCGGAATGTCCAACATACAACACGCGTCTCCAAATCCAATTCACTCCCTTTTGTTGTCTTACTTGTTCAAAACAATTTGCTTGTCTTTTCTCTTGGCTCATACTTACTCTTCTGATATAGAAATGTGTGGAGATATCTTGAAGGCAACACCGCTAATGAGTAGATGCATTCCCTCATATCTCTTATCCTCTCCAAAATCCTTAGGAGTCGTGTAAAGGAATAAGAACTGCACATTATGAATATTATGTTAATTTTAGTAATCAAGATTCTTAAGTTTAGAGATTACTCTTGAAATTTTCACGTAAACCCTTAAACAAATTTGTTTTTATAATTACTTCGGGATTATTTAAGTAAATTGAAACGAATTTCAAATAATTGAATTCGTATTATATCTTAAACTCATTAGAATTTAATTTATTATTTAATTTAGTTAGAAAATTTGCAAAATATTTTTTATTTAATATATACTAAAATGATAACAATTTGACTTTATTTGTTATAAAAAATATTTTAATAATTAAGTATACACTAAAATGATAGCAATTTGACTTTAGTTTATTATAAAAAGAAATATTATTATAATTAAGTGGTAAGCAAGAGTGTTTGTTCTTAATAATTGATCAATAATGTCTTTTTTACATGCTCATTTAGTGTGTAGTTTAATGATTGGATTTGACCACCAGAAAATGACATTAAACATTAATTATTTTACCTCATGTAAAACGCCTTGCATGAAAATGAAGTGCAATTAGTTAATAATTCTGTGATTAAGTGGGTGTTTAGAAAGATTTGATAATTAATGGGTCTGCTTTGGTCCACTAGATGAAAGAGCATATGTAATTAAAAAAGCAAGCATAACCCTAGGTCAACTTCAAACTTGAGCCTCGGACCTCCTCCAAATTTCTTAAGCCCAATAACAAATTTCTAGATTGTTATTCTTTTAAATATATATCGAATTTTGATATCGGAATTTTGTATCGAGAATTAGGCTTGGCCCGAAAAGAATAAAGACCCAGCGTATCAGCAAGACTTTACTAAATTGTTGTTGTTACGATCATTATGAGTTTCCTAGGTATAGTTGTATTGGGCTTCTAGTTTTTTCTAGTTTGGTAGAGTGTGGTCCGTTTATGATACCAGGCCTTATACCTTGTTGTAAAAGTCCAAAGTTGATTCAATATATAATTTCTATATTTTATATTAAAATTTTAATAAATTTATCAATGTATAATATGATAAAGCACTATACTAAGTCTTATTTAGTTTTTTTAAAACACATATTGCAAGATATTTTAAATAATTTTAATTATAATTTTTAAAAATATGTATGATGAAAATTTGAAAAAAAATCAATGATTAAAACTCAAACTGATATGTTCGATCTAATCGTAAAAATTTTAAACCGATTATTTTTTATTTCATTTTATTTTAATAATCCTTATTATTAAAAATTACTAATTTATTTTAATAACCTTTAAATTTCTCATTCCATCGGTTTATTTTTGGCTAATTTTAAAAATATTTGTAAAAATAATAGAATCAACCCTTTATTTTATCAATAAAAATTAAAAGAAAAGGAATTACAAAGAACTATAATAATTAATAAGAAAAAGTCTCATAATTTAGAAGTGATATGAGATAAATTCTATTTTTGAGTTCTATTCCTCAATCACTGGCTCAAAGACGACGAAGCTTTTCAAGGTGTTGATCAATGTCATAACCCAAGAAGGCTTCACAAATTCTACTCCATGACCAGCTTCTTCATCAATATAACTCGCAACTCGTATGCCCTTTGCCTTCATCAACTTGATCACCTCTTTTTGTCGATCGATCAACGGATCACATTCACCTGCAGTCACTAATACCCTCCAACCCAACTTCCCCATTTCTTGTAACACTCTACATCCACCTCCCACCGTTGGATTGGAATACTCGTGATCACGGTCAACCCCGATTGGCAACGACAAATCCCACATTAGATCACTAGAAACTTGGGGCAAAATAGGGTCGTTGACGAATCGCATTTCGGACTCAGTCCTCCCCACCCCACCAAAGAATGGCTGGTGCAATATCAGCCCTCTGATCTTCAACGGTTCAAGATGATCATCAATCACAGCACGTAAACCTATGTGATAAGCTATGTTACCCCCTGCACTAGATCCCATGAGAAAACACTTACTATAGTCAGCGTATTCTCTCAGCCAGTCGTCGCCGCCGGTTTTGACCCAATGGAGAGCCTCCTCGACGTCGTCGTAAGCCGCCGGGAGTCTGTGTTCCGGAGCGAGACGATACTCCAACGACACAACAACGACAGCGAGTTCAGAAGCCATCTTGAAGCAGAAATCATGAAGGTAGGTCGAGGCCGGACTCAAGATAAGAATGAATCCTCCGCCATGAACATAAACAAGGAGAGGGAGTTTATTGTTGGTGGTTGGTGAATCAAGAGCTTGCCGAGGTAAAAATATTCGAGCCCAGGTGTTGTTTGACTGGTTGATGGTTACATCTTTGGAGAAAACTAGGGTTGGATCGCTTAAGTCGGGTGTTGGTGGGGTATCTTCAAGTTTAACCAGGCGAGTTATTGAGCCATCAGAGTTGGGGACGAGTTGGAGGTGTTCGTAAGCATCCATGGCGGATAGGGTTTCAGATTCTGGTTAGAAATTCTTGTTGTATACAATGGAGTTTAAGCTTGAAACTCGGTTTTTATCAGACTCCATATAATATATTAAATTAGGTAACGATGGAGACATATTAACAAATGATGCGATTGATTACTGGTTTTTGATTAATAGATTCACTTTAATTTAGACGTCAGATCTGTAATGATAATTAATCAACTTAATACAAAAGTCATAAGCATCTAGCTAGATGAAGTCAAACACAACCAACTAATTATTTATTTATTTAAATCTTAATAATAAAAAGTTTGGTAGGTGCACATGAACCTAAGAATTTTAAATTCTAACTAAATATTAATTTCATGAAAAATTATATCATTTTTAAAATTATAAAAATAATATTATAAACACATAAAAAATAAATAAAGACTAAAACCACAGTTGACTCTTGATTTTAATCATTTGTTTACACTTTTGTTCTTCTTTTTTATTAACCTAAGAATATTAAATTCTAGCTAAATATTAATTTCATGAAAAATTATATCATTTTTAAAATTATAAAAATAATATTATAAACCCATAAAAAATAAATAAAGACTAAAAACAAAGTTGACTCATGGTTTTAATCATTTGTTTACACTTTTTTTTGCTTATTTATTTATTTATTTTAGATTTCGTTTTTGGTTTTTTTAAATAAATACAAAATTTTGTGGTTC
>JAOQMQ010000006.1:28263026-28274694 GCA_027563845.1 Erythroxylum subrotundum | reverse complement strand
TTGTAATAAAAATTATTTATGCATATAAATATTATTTAAAGTATATTAAACAATATGCAAAGCGCAATATATTAATTATTATATAATTTTAAATCATATGAAACATAAATGAAAATATATCCAATCAAATCTTTATATGGATTATAACATAAGTAAAATAATATAAAAATAAATATTAAAACATATTTAAAAAGTCAAATAATATTATATAAATCTTAAGATAAATATTTAAGTTAAGTAAATAGTTAAATACATAATAAATTATGCATTTTATTGTAATAGAGAAGATAGGTTTGTAAGATAAGCGTGAAGATGAATTTGTAGGTATTGTGAGAATTATGTGTAAAATATAAGGACAAAAGGGACTAAAAAATAGGTTCATTAATTGATCTGAAAAATCTACCCGAAAAAGTCATTTGAGAAGCTCCAAATTTGAGTTTCTTAAAAAGTTGTATTTTGGCTGCCAAAAAATTATATCTATTAAAGTGCTTTTTTTATTTTATAACCAAATATCCATTTTCTTAAAAAAGACTTTTGTGATATAAAAAATACTTATTAACCTTCCAAAAGTTCATCCAAACAGGCACTTCATCAATATATCAGTGATAAAAGAAAGTAAGAATTATTAGGAGTTCATTGGTAAGAAAAGAAGATAATTTTCACTTAACTATTCATTGATACGAACCACATACATGCATAAATGTGCGCGCACACACACACACACACACACATATATATATATATATATGATACTTTTGTATAAAGATAGGATTACAACAACTCAAGTTTAATTTAATTTAGATTTAATTAAAAGACTTGTTTAGAATCTAAATAAGATTGAGTCCAAGTATGCTTATCTAAATTTAATTGATATTGGATTAATTAAAAATTGATTGATTCTTTGACATTTATGAGAAATTTCAAGTTTTTAATTTGAGAATCAAATTTAACATTCTTTTCCTTTTTCATAAACAGATGATACCATTTAGGAAAGCACAAGGGTTGGTCCCCATGAGGTGGTCAAGTTGGTGGAGTAGAGGGGCATAGGGCTAAAAAGTTTTGTGTTCGATTTCTCCTATTTACGCTCTCTCGATTAAGCCTGTTGTACAGGGCTTGCCTAGTGCGGAGTACCTAATTGACGTGATTTGCAGGCTATTGCATCAATTTGAAAATTTACTTAATGCGCATATAAAGAATAGCGATTGCAAGTTCCTCCGTTTAAAAAAAAAGCACAAGGGTTGAATATAAAAAAACCTTACTTATTTATATCAAATTTTCTAGCAGGCAAACTCGCCTTTATAATACAATTAATCTTGTTTATAAACAAAGAGATTATAGTAAACTTGGGTATATTAATTTTATTGTGGACTATACTTTTAGCTTCAGAACATATAAAATTGAAAACACTAAGCCCAAGTACTTCTCTGGACTCAGGCAATTTGGCGAAGGTTGATTTATTTGGAATACACAAACTTACAAGAAGCAATCATAATTAAGCTCTAATCCGATTTGTTTTAGAGTGACGAATGTAACAACACATGAGAGAGGTTCAATATGTATCTCGTTGACATGCAAGATTTACAATAACACCCAATATATATCTCGCTGATACGCAAGATCTAGGAAAATCTAATAGTATACAACCTTACTCTTAGCAAGTGGAGAGATTTTTTTCCGAGAGATAGAATTGCATTCAAGCAAATTCAATACAATATTATTAATACGACTTGCAAGTATACATTAACTATGTAAGAGGTTATAATACAATGACTCTGCGCTCAGCCAAAAACACGAAGGCAAATCCAATTCAATCCTCCATTTCTTCTCATGCCTGTGAATGACAAAATAATTTTAAAGGATATGCAGATTTTGATGCTTTGCATAATCTAATTGTGATCATATAGCTAATTAGTAATCAGTTCTTGAACAATTGGTTTAAGTTTGATCATACTTCTATGTAAGAAGTGAATTAGCTTACAAGACATGGCAGATGTGAGTCAGTGCATGCAGGGTTCTTGTCCTTAATGGTGTTAATGGAGTTTGATTCAACTTTACAGATACTTCACCTCATCAGAGAAGCAATGAGGTGAGCTTATCAATTCCACTTGGAACTTTACGAACACTAATACTCGAAAACCTGAAGATCTCAGAATAAATTAAACTCTCACACTTCCTACGAGGAAAACCTGCAAGTTCCTACCAGAGAAGTCGGATAGAGATCAAGAAATAAAGGTTTTCAGATCCGACCATTTCTAGGTTTCAGATCAAATGATCAAGTTTCTGTTGCAGACCAGCTAGATCAATGCAAGTCTGGTTAGCATTCTGCAAGAGATGAATTAAACAAATTAAGATCAATCAAACCTTTTTTTTGGAATTCATGAACATGGGATCTTGGTAAAATCAAACCCTTTATCAAGAAATGAAATGAATTGATGAGTTTTATATATAATATACCTGACAATGAATTGTGTTATACATCCTTCCGTCTTTTCTTGTAGAAAAACAGCTAATAACATCAAGTCCCTCTTCAAAAATTGCTTCCAACACCGATGACAGACGAAACCCTTCAGCCTCAGAGCCGACTTGTACCACAATCTCTTCTCCGTCTAAGTTATGCCGGACAGTGACACGGTTCATCGGATTGTTACCGGTGGTCTCATTGTGTCCATGTTCAGCACTAGAACTACTCGAACCAGCTGGTGCTGCCAACATCTTGAGCTTGTCCCTTTTGTAACTTAGTTGTTGGATGTTACTCCCGAGGTGCTTTATATATTCCGCCGCCGCTTGAATCTGGTCAGATGCTGAACGCTTTCCCTGCAACCCCCATCAACAAAACCCTAAAGCCATAATTACACGAAGAAGTATTGAGAGGATGCAATTTCATACAAGATTATTGTTGAAACCTAGCTGAAAAATAAGGTCACATAGTGAAATCAAGGAAGAGAGATGGTTGAAACAAATTTGTATCGTTCTTATTAACCTTGAGAGATGCAAGAGGAAGCAAGGATCGAAGTGATGCATGAAGGGTCGACATTTGCTGTCTTCTTTGACGTTCAATCTCCTTTCGAATGGCCTTCTTGTCTTCATTAGCTAGGTTTTGATCACCATTATTTGAAGTTGGTAATGTGGCATTATGAGGCTGATCACCTTCTTCCATGAAGCTGATCAGGTTGCTTCCTTGGTGACCCGAGAAGATCAGATCCTCTTGAAGAACAAAATCTTGTAGGTAGGGATCAGAGGAGATTTGGGTCGGTAAGTTCATGATTATTTTGAAAGGGAAACATTAACTGAAGCAAATCAAAAACCCTTTGAAGCAGCCTTACACTGCAAAGGGTTTTTAGAAAAAGAAATGGATACGGTTGGTGGAGACACTCTATGGTTGGCCTAAAATACTAAAGATTCGATCTCTGAAAATCTCTTCTATCTTCTTCATAGTTCACAGGGTTAGAAAAAACGTGGCTAAAAACTAATCCTTTCTCAGGTTTAGTGGTATTGCTTTTTAAGTTTACTGAAGAAATTGCGACGCATTCCGGTGGACCAATCATGTCGGTCATTATTCTTGGCTCATCTGGTTAAAGTTTTGAGTCTGGTCGGTTTAAGTGTAAAGCAATAGCAACAAAATCACCATCCTCTTAAAGGTGTGTAAACGGGAAAAAAAAATTTTCCTGCTAACCAAACATCAAAAAAATAATATAAAAAGAAAAATTCTTAGACTAATTGGAAAGAGGGAGTCTTTTCTATTGTGAAAAAAAATAGTAACCTGTGGTTAATTATATTTTATTATTGAATCTCTTAATAAAAATATTTTAATTAAAGTATATAATTTAACTGTTTTTAAATTATATACTTTAAGATATTAATATTGGATATTGTAATGATCAACAAATAATCTTAAATATGAGATCACCAACTAATTATATGACCATTATTAATTGATACTTTTTAATGAAAATATCTTGTTATTAAATAAAAAATTTTTGTTTATAAAAATAATATTTTTTACCATTGATAAAATGATGATTATTAATATTTACATTTTTTTTTACTTCAAAACCCACAAGTTGTCCAAATGATTCCAATACATGAGAAGACAATCTTTGCATTTGTTTTGATGCATGATTATCGATTCAAGCAATTCAATTATGAAAATTTTGAATCAGTCAATTTTTAAGTTTAGTTTTTAATTTTTCGGTTTGATTTACTTTAACAATTACTGTTGTGAAAAATCAATCAATTAATTAATTAATACGTTAATTTTTGCAAACTAACTAATCTTTATAAATCAAAATAAACTAATTAATTTTCTCTTCTCAATTAAACTTTAAATTAATGACAATTTTTGTTGATCTTATTTTAAATCCTTCGATTTTGTTCAATATTCTTTAACTGGTTTTATAATATCGTGATACTGATTAAACTTTTTAAGCCTTAAATTTCTTATTTCATCAGTTTAACTTTCAGTTCAGCTTTTCATCGGTTTAACTTTCAGTTCAACTTTTGAAACATTGACTTTGATACATTTTTGAAGCTCCAGTTATATGCATATGGCGTTTGTAAATTTGGGATGAAGAAGCTGTAGGAATGAATGTACAATTCTTTGTGGTCCTCTTGTATATTAAAAACAGTACCAAAGATGCTGATCTCGCCAACCATATCCTTATATTTTATGGACTCCCTATGTATCTGGACAAGCTCTTTCTTGATTTATCTCTAACGAAATGCAAATCTCTGGATTCACTTAGCTGTATCGTATCTCTGCTCCTTCGTATTCTCTTTCTACGTGTTGTGCTCTCTTTTTCACTTTTTTAAAACATCATAATTTGCAATCTTCATCTTTCAAATATATATTTAGCTAAATTATTTAACAAATAACCTCAAAGAGCAGGTGAGTTGATAAGGGACTCTCCTGACTTAAATGAGGTCGCGGGTTTAAACCCCCCTCATGTATACAGCAGTTTAAAACTTGAAGTCAAAACTTTGCCTCCCGCAAGCGACCTATTCGGTTCGAGCGGAAATTAGTTTGGGTGTGGATAGCTTAAAGGTACCTTCTCATAATTGAGACCCGCCTAGGACACCTCGTGGCCAACCAAAAAAAATTATTTAACAAATAAAAATATAAAATTAAGTGAAAAATTCGAATTAAATGACTTATTTTTACTTTTAATTAATTATTATTTACCCTTTTGAGAGTTACATATTATGAACTTATTTAAGTGCATTAAACATTTTTTTAGTATCTAAATTTAAATAAGAAATTTTCTATCCTCTATTTTTGTTAAAATATGTCGTTTCATTTTGTCAACAAATTTATATAAACTTCACGTAAATATATAAATAAAATTTAATAAGAACTTAGTAGAAATGATTAACCGGAATAAAAGATCTAATCCCGGGCTTTGAACATTTTGCTTTAATTAGTTAAAGAGATAAAGTTGGTAGGATTGCAGTTTCTTTTATATTTATTTATCTCCAAGCTAGCCTTCTTCTTCTTCCTTTTGTTTTTTTCCCTTGTACGGTTATTCCCCAGGCCCAAGCTAAATTCCCCAGGCACTTGTGAAAGTATTAATATGATAAGATGATAAAGCACTAAAAACCTTACCTGCTTCTGTCGGTTGTATTAATATGATAAGATGATAAAGCACTAAAAACCTTACCTGCTTCTGTCAGTTGATGGTGTTGCTTGAGCCGTAATTTGAACATAGAAACTTTGAGATATGCCCATACCAACCTAATTATAAACTGACATGAATTTATATAATCAAGTTTATTAAACTATAAAATATATTTTAATTGTGATTTATTACGATAATAACAACTACGAATACATAATAACAATAATTTTCTGATCGTAATGACTTATAATTATAAATTATTATAATAGAAATACATTGAAAGCGTGCTTGGAATCTTGTTTAGTGGGTCTTAATTGTTTATTATCATTGATATGAAACAAAGTTAACTATGAGTTGAGCTGTATCCTCGAAGTGGAGGAATAAGTTGTCCCTTTTCTTCTTTTTCCTCTTTCCCTTTTACGGCTCCAATCACCCCATTACCAGTAGTTTCACATGTCCAATTGATCTTGGTCCAGGAATTTGAACGTGGAGAGACTTAGACGTTTTGTTTTAGTTTTCGATCATGGTGATTACGAAAGCATCATGATCTCAAACTAATGACCTGTAAATTTGACAAAGGAAGCTACCTCATCACACTAACACTTATTACTAGATTTCATTAAAGTTTCATTCTATGTAGATTTATCTTTGTATAGATATATTCAATTTAGTGTTAGAGTGATCATTTTTAATTAAATTTCTACGCAAGTAAAAAACAAGTTTATCTTTTTAGGTTTTTATAGTGTGCATTAAATAAATTTTATAATTACATAATAATCACTCTGTTAATTATATATTTCAGTAAACAAATTATCAATTTAAAATCAGATAATAAATTTTATGCAATTAAATTATTTTACTTACTCTATTAAATTAAATTAAATATAAAAAATTGGATACTAAGTAATATGTAAATTTATCTTTGACTAAATACATTAAAATTTAGTATTAGAGCAATAATCTTTGGTCCTAATTATGTATTTCACCAGTAACTGTTTGGATAAGCTTTTGGGAGGTCAATAAACACTTTTTTCTACCACAAAAGCCTTTTTAAAGAAAAATAAGTATTTGACTGTAAAATAAAAAAGCACTTCTTTAATATATGTGGTTTTTTGGCAACAAAAATACAGCTTTTTAAGAAACTCAAATTTAGAGCTTTTCAAAAAAATCTCTCAAATGACTTTTTCGGGTAGATTTTTCAAATTAATTAATGAGCTCTTTTTATTCTTTTTTATCCTTATGTTTTACACATAATTTCTATAATACCCACAAAGTCATCTTCACGATATAATCCATATAAAAGATTTTGTTAGATATATTTTCATTTATGTTTCATATGGTTTAAAATTATATAATAATTAATATATTGTGTTTTGCATATTGTTTAATATACTTTAAATAATATTTATATGCATAGATAATTTTTATTACAAAATAAAACATAGTTAAATTAAAAGTGTTTTTTATTTTTATGTTGCCAAATAGTGTACTGTATGAACTATGAAGCTCTTTAAAAGAAGCTCTTTTTTAAATGACAGTCAAATAGTTAACTGGCTTTTTAGAAAAGTTCTTCTCAGAAAAGATCTACAGAAAAAAAAAACTCTATTAACAAAAGTTCTACTGGTATAAGTCCAACCAAACAGAGGTTAAATAAACTATCAAATCAATTTGGACTATCTTTTGCTGATTTATATTAATTTCTTCATTCAAGCAATATCTATATTTATCCTTTTGTAGATATATTAAAATTTAGTATTAGAGTAATGATCTTCGATTAAATTGTTATGCATATAATATGTAAATATATTTTTATATATCTTTTGACAAATTTTAAAATATGTACTAAATAAATTTTCATAATCACAATTATATTCTATTTTGTCTCAAATACAGTTTTCAAATAATTGTGTCAATAAGATTCATAATTAAATTTTGTTTATTCATTTTAAATTTACCATTCGTTACCTTTTTTTTTATTTTCTTTTAATTTTTAAGTGTATGTTCTCTCTCACATTTCATAGTTTAAAAAAAAAAACAAAAGAGTTACCATGGAAGCAACAATTTCGACCGGAGGGTGATCAGAACCTTATCTTATAGTTTGTAGGTCAGTACGTGTAAAGGGTCCAGCACATAACACTTCCAAAATTGGAAGAAAAAACAAAAAAGAAGAAAGTCATTCGTCAGCCATTACATATCTGTTTCAGATAAAGACACCCGTGTCGTGTATCTGTCAGTTTCATCCATTAATATGCTGAGAACGCAGGTGGAGCTTGCATGGAGCACGTGAACAATATATCACCTTGTCTGAGATAACTAACCCATCTAGGTTTCTCATTTCTCAAACATATTACTTCAACAGTTCAACTGATAAGGTAACAAGATCGATGCAGGTTTTAGCTGTAAATTCTTACAGCCAACACAAACAACCTTGGACAATACCTCATTCTGCCGGTTGGTGGCAGAACAGGTTTTGTCACTATATATAAAGCTTATCCACTATACCATGTACGAGATAACTCTAACATCAGAATGCTTTGTTCCACATGCACAAAGAAGCAATGCGTCATCTACAGTAGAGCAGGTTCTTATGTGCATTGTAAAAACCCAATTAAGGAATCTAACTAGAACTATAAAATTTAACGCTCAATGTGCAACCAAACAAGAGAGCCAACTTATTCTAATCCAATGGAGAATGTATTAAGGAAATAAGAGTACGGCTTTGTACTTCTTCATCAGGACAGAATGATTATATCATTCCCTCTTAATTATTTCATAGTGAGTATAAATATAAGGGAGGAGGAGGTTATTAACTTATTATCTCTTTCTTCACTCCACTCCTTGAATTGTAAGTAAGGGAAGAGCATAAAAAGGTCTATCCTAGCCATGGAGACTATGAAGCAGCAAATTAAATAAATCCTCAAAAGTTAGAATAAGAAGTCACAGTCTCGTTTACTATACTCTCCTACAGGAATTCAATGGCAATAAGATACAGTATGTTCATGTACTAGATTAGTTTGAGGTGATCAGCACAGGAGTAGACAAAGACATAAATGATAAACAACATATCTGGAGTTTATATGTTAGTGAAATGCCACAATTTGAAAAGAACTAATAAACAAAATTGAAACTTTGTGAAGAAAATTTTAGTTCTAAACTATTTATTTCAACTGCTGGATGAAGAAATACTGTTCATTCAATGAAGCATGAGAAGATGCCTCAAATGTTCTAAAAAAATCTTGTTCAAGTGCTGAAGTTATTTCAGATACAGTAAGGCCATCTGAATGAAGTTTCAAAGAAAACACCAAATCAAGCTGTCCTGAGTTACCCGAAGCCAAGTTACAAACCCCAATACATATTGTTACTGTAGAGAAAGAGAATCCACAAGCTACAACTAGTGTTAGTTCAATGAACTGCTAGCTGTTAAAAAAGAAGAAGAAGAAGAAGAAGAAGCAAGATTTGTTAATTTCTGCTGCAGCCCAGATAAATTTAAGCATGTTGGATCATTGACCTGTGAAGTAAAATCACAAATGGAAGTTTATATTTTTCTCAACTTTGAAGAACCATAAATAAACATCAAAACCCTAAACCATGGCATTACCTGAGTGTGGATGGTGTGAAATAGTGTTTGGTTTACTGAGGTAGTAACACAATTGGCAACAGGAATTCCTTCTTCCAGTAGCACTTGCAACACTCTTGATAAGGCAAAACTTTGCCCCCTCAAACCACCACTGAAACCAATCTCGATTCCTCCAAGACATGGCCGGACCACCACCGCACTTGGAGAGCAAGCATCTGAACTTCCGACGTGTGAGTTCAAACCGCTCGGACTAGCCTTCTTTAATTCGTCTCTCTTTGCACCCAGTTCTTTTATCTTATTCTGCAAGTGCCTTGTGTAATTCGCAGCCTCGTTCATATGATCAGATATCGACCTCTTTCCCTGAAACACACGAATGAAATCCAATGCTAGTCATAATTCTTGAACTACCCCACAAACTTTACCACTAGAGTTACACAATATAGGTGGACGGTAGTTTCTAAACAAATGAAAATCCATTTCTTGGCTCTTAATTCTTAATAGAAAGGTGTTCAAATTCAAAACCCACAAGTTCTTTACCATCAACAAGCAACCATCATCGATAAATTAAGAGATAGAGTGCGAAAGTTCTCACCTTGACATATTCAAGAGGGAGTAGAGCTCTAAGGGAAGAATAAAGGGTAGTCATTTCTCGCCTCCTAAGCCGTTCAATATCACGATGCATCTTCTTCTTATCACTACAATCACCATCTTTCGCAGCCTCATCAGTCGCCATAAGATTATTAGACTTACCCTTATTTCGCGTCCCAACTTTTGAAGTCTTATTGTTGGTTATGTCACGAGTTGTGCCATAGACAGACGCATGAGCCAGAATCGGATCTTCTTGGATATTGTTCTTGGAGTCGGGATCGAATGAAATCTGAAAGCACAGCTCATCACCTTGCTGTAAAGGAAACATTGAACGCTCTGCAAGGAAGCTTTCAAAGATGTTTCACAGGGTTAGGTAACAGAGACAACGTTAAAGAAGAAGATACGTTGGTTAGGGTATGCGATCTTCTATGGGCTAAATAGAGGAGTTGACAAGATTCCCTGAAATGTTTTGGCATAAACAAGGTGATAGAGTGGGTGACTTACAGGTCACTCCAAAAGGTTGCTTCTGCACACTCGATCCCTACAAGCCAAAGTTAAACAATATATATATTAAATCCACTCATTTGCATTCACATCTAGTCGACTTCTCAGCGAAGCTGTACATACCTAGGACATGTCCTAATAATTTATGAGTGACTTTTCCATCATAAAAACCCTAGTTGTTTGCAGAGAACTGTTAGTAAAACTGTAAAAGTACATTTACACCACCACAAACAATTCAGGTCAGCGATTGTTCAGATATTAGAGTAAATGGCAATATTTACAATTATTTAATAATTATAGAAAATGCCAATGCAATTATAAATCGTGATATATCATATAAGAATGAGTATTAAAATTGATATTGAAAAAGAAAGAAGAAGTGAAATAGTTTATAAATTTTATAAAAAAATATTACTAATAAGCTCTTAACTAATTACTTTTGGACTTATGATTCTTTTAAATATGAAATAGAATTATTGTTAAATTATTAAAAATGGGAGGTTGTGACAAGGATGAGTGTCAACTCAAATCCCATATTAACAAAAGAGAAAAATAGTAATTATGATGAGTCATAGAAGTACTTAATTATAATATGTGAGATATTATCCCCACATCCTATTCAACCTAAACCCAACATCTTATTACTTCCATGTTTAAAAGGTTTGGTACTCATTGAAATGAAGGTTTGTTTATAACTAGTACAACCTGTACCGTGTATGGTCTGAATTATAAATGCAACATCTTAGTGCATGCACCAATCCATTTGAATGGGAAAAAGAGAAGCACAAGTGGGCACAGACCTACCAACAGTATCAAATCAGAAGATTTCCAGAAGACGGGGAAATGTGCCCTTTCAGTACTTATTTATGAGTCAATGAGTTGTGAAGAGCTCCTTTTTTCAAAAAAAAATTGTATAATGGCAATACTAAATTGTTATTTATCTGTGCTTTTAGCTTAGGGATGTTGGAATACTCGTAAACGAGTGTCCTTATCTAAAAAAGAGAAAGAAAAAAAAAAAAGAAAGAAAGAAGAGAAGACTACCATAAAAATTTATTGGATTACTTCACTTATATTCAATTAATTTTAGTATGAAACCTTATATCAGCTTAGGTCTAACATTCCTCTTTGTGTAAACCTGTATAAGCCCATTGTAAATTTAACATGGTATCAGAGCTAATAAAGATCTTGGTCTATTGTTTGCCTCATAAGGAGCTCATCATTTAAGCAACTACAGAAGGATTTGAAGTCTGTATGGAGCAAGTAGCCCAATCAACCCTAATGAAGATTGTTTACATACCTTCAGATCGGCCAAGTAAAAAAAATTTGGGGGATTTACATGTGAGGGGAAGTGTTGGGAATACTCACATGTGCTTCCTACCAACTTCCT
>JAOQMQ010000006.1:28231554-28243891 GCA_027563845.1 Erythroxylum subrotundum | reverse complement strand
TATATTATATTATATTATAATTATTACACATAAGAGTATAATTAAAAAAATAAAAACTAAATAATAAAACTAAATATGTTTTTGTTTTCAGTTTTTTATTACAAATCTAAATCAAACAGGTTTTTGTTTTCAGTTTTTATATTATAAATTTCAACTAAACAGGTTTTCGTTTTTTTAAAGAAAAAAACATAAACTTAAAATAGGAAACAGAAATAAAAAACAACAACAGAAAAATAGAGGTGGAAATGAGAATAAGAGTAAGTGCCAGCTAACTCGTAATAATAGGCAATTGATCATGGCCTGTCAATGTACTGGCAAATTGTACTATCCATTCGAAATGCTTTTATAGCTCCACGAATCTCAGAAATTGGTTGATGGGAAGAGAAATGTTCGAGCTAATCCTTAATTTCTCTCCAAAGGGTGTTCTAACCCATGTATGTTCTAAGCTCATGCAGAGATTGATGATTCTGAAAGAAACAGAAGAACAAAATGCATTGACCGACCCTAATAGGGTTCTTATAACACATCCTGATTATTACAGAAACTTAGATTAGTTCATGCCTCGAGTACTAATCCAAACTCATAATGGCGTGAGCCAGGTAATAGCAATGGGGCTTCTCACTTTGTGGACTCCATCTTTCCACAACAAACCACCGAATTCCGGCATAGATTGCCGGATTTTTGAGATAAATGTAACCTTGTAGGACAATTTTTGATGCTTTCTGGTAAAACTTAGGGTCTCCGGCTCGACTCTAACTGTTGCACCTTTGAATAATGAGACCGCAACATGGTATTTCGAAACTGCAGGACCAACGTTGGTAACTGTTCTGTGAATGGTTAGAACTGAAACTGATGTATTATCTGGAAAAATAGCTGAGATTGCTGGATAGTTCAAATCCCCTGGACTTGCAAGAGAATGATGGCAAGACCTGTTTGAGAAAGCTTTGAGCTGTAATGGAGTCAGATTCTGTGTGCAGAGGAATTCGTAATATTCCTGAGGTGAAATGTCATAAACAAGACCTGGATCTAGAGCTCTCTGAGGGTTTATATGTCCAGCTCCATGTTCGTACGGACTTGAAGGTGCACCTGTAGAAGCATCTATAATAGGGTTATGAGTGTTATCGTGAACATAAGCTGTGGTCATCAACGCCGATTTAATAGCCGCAGGACTCCAGTCAGGATGTTTGGCTTTAATCAAGGCAGCTACACCACTCACATGTGGGCATGACATGGAAGTCCCTGAAAGTATATTGAACTTAACTCGCCGGCGATCAGTTGACAAGCTTGACGGACTCATCTCGCCGGTCCAAGCAGCGAGAATGTTAACGCCTGGAGCAACAACGTCAGGCTTCAAAATCTCAAGGCTCAGAAAGTTCGGTCCTCTCGATGAAAATGCAGCCACAACCGGCGATGGCTTGATCCTTAACTTAGTTCCGAGAAACCTTAAGGTTGCAGATGAATTGCGAGAAGATATAGCGTATTGCTTTATGAGTTTTCCTTCTTTCTCTCCCACCGCAACTGTTGGCAGAAGATGGCAATCGGCGACAAGCTCTTCTCCGTTTGCTGCAGTGTTTGCGAGAATCATACCAACTCCTCCGGCGTCTTTCACGACCTGACCCTTTTGAACTCGAGGGCTAATTCCACGGTCGCATATCACTATTTTTCCGGCGACCGTACGTGGGTTCAACGTCCCTTCCAAGCACAAAGTGCTTTGATCAAGACTACTAGAGTTACTCCCCATGTAAACCAGTGGATACTGTCTTTCAGTCGACAGATTCCTCCTGCCTTTATATAATGATACTCCTTTCACAACTCTACTTGTGCCAAGTTTAACAGTCGCCGGAAAATCTCTGTCCAATGTGCTTGCACCTACTGTGGTAATCCATGGAGACACGTTGGTTAGGCTTGCAGGGTCTGGTCCTCCATTTCCTGCAGAACATGAAACGAAGACACCCATCTCCGTAGCTCCAAATGCAGCTATTGACAAGCTATCTCTATGGTAAGATGAAACTCCACCACCTAATGATATTGATAACACGTTCACTCCATCGGCCACAGCTTTATCAACCGCCGAGAGAATGTCTGAACTGAAGCAACCACCGGTCCAACAAACTTTGTAAGCTGCGATTCTCGCACCAGGCACCATTCCTCTTGCAGTTCCATAAGCATAGCCTAGCAGATTCGCACCAGGTACTTTCGAACCAGCAACAGTTGCTGCTGTGTGTGTACCATGACCATCTTGATCTCTTGGTGATTTATACTCGTCATGTTCGTTTATTACTCCTGATCCAGCCTCATATCCTTTGTAGAACACTCTGGCGCCCACAATTTTCCTATTACAATGATGCTTTTCGAAACCTCGTCCTGTCTCGCACGTTCCTTTCCAGTGTACAGGCACTGGAGGCATTCCTTTGTCGTTGAAGCTTGCACTTTCAGGCCAAATTCCAGTGTCCAGAACTCCAACTATCACGTCGTGGCTCGCCACATTCGGAGACCAAGCAGTCATGCTTGTTTCTGGTTCTAACCTGAGAAACATGGGGCTTCTTGTGGTGTGAAGTTGGTACACAGTGTCTTGAAACACAGCCAATACACCATCTTCTTGTTCTAGCCTCTGAGCTTCTTCTTCACTCAATTTCGCAGCTACCCCATGAAAAGCAGTCTGATAGCTGTAAACTACCCTCTCTTCATTATCTACACTACCATCGGTCTTAGATTCGGATAGGACTGACTGCACTTTCGAAGAGTACCATTGCAGTTGATCGATGAATTGTTCCGGCATAGCGGATCTGTCCATTTGGACAATGTAAGTCTTTCTGGTTGATGGGTTGTTTGCAGAAAGGACAAAACTAAAAGCCAAACAACTTGTTAGAATCAAAAGCAGCCATTTGGTGGTGCTTTCAGGCATTTTCTTTTCCCCAGATTGAGAAAAATGAAGAAGATATCGTGAAGAGTAAACTGAAACAAGGGGTGTTTTAGAAACAGGATAAGAAGGAGAAAGTAAGCTGAGGCTGATTGTAGAATTGGGTCATCTAATATGAAGTATCAGACAGGAGGTAGAGGCATTTGCAGTGTCCTGTTGTGATTGTAATTAAAGTAGTTAGTTGTCTCATGAATGCTGAGTAAAGGGGAGTTGGCAGAATTGGATGGTATAGAAGTAAATTCTGTTGCGGTCCCCCTTAAATAGTACAGTGTCTTCCTCTTCGTAATAACGATTCAGAATTAACTTACAAGTTAACCCGATTCAGGTTTGATAAGATCAGATCATTCGATGGCCCCTGCTTCACATGATGCATGTAGGATACATCTCTACAATATATACAAATTAAGAATAGGAATCTTGACTTATCTTACCAGGAACCAAGCACTAAAGACATGCAAATAGCAGATACTGTCTTATTTTCTATGATATTTTCTCGGGAAAGTTGCACATAGCCAGAAACAAAACCACACAAGTGGCTAATCTCAAGTAAAAGTTCTTGTTACTCCAAACCAAACCTGTGCACCGCCCAATAGTCACACCTGTCACCTCTTACATGAAGAAATGCCGTAGGGTCACACCACAATCTTTGATCAAACAGTGAGAGGTCACAGGCACTAATGGTCTAAGGCCTCTTCTTCTAGATATTTACTACTGCTGCTCTTGGAAATCTGTACAACACCGATATCAATGAGCATTTATTGTGTTTAGAGCACTTAAATCTGTCTTCAGTTATGAGCCTTCACACTTTGCTCTCGCATTCTTCAGATGGTCATTGATCACTTATGCTTGTCATTCCAATAGATACATTGTAACTATGTAGGTTTATGTAAGTAAAGATTTTATTAGTAGTTTTTTTTTTCCCGGTGACTTTTCTTTAAAAGAAAATTTTTAAAATGTAAGTTGACTTTTTAAATATTATTTAAATAAGAGTTTTTTTTGAAAGATGTTCATATAATAAACTGTTTTACAATATAAAAATAAAAATATTTTTAATTTTAATTATATTTTATTTTGTAATAAAGATTATTTATGCATATAAATATTATTTAAAGAATATTAAATAATATGTAAAATACAATATATTAATTATTATATAATTTTAAACTATATGAAACATAAATCAAAATATATTAAATTAAATCTTTTATATAGATTATAACATAAATAAACAAATATAAAAAAATATATATTAAAATATATTAAAAAGTTAAATAATATTACATGAATTCTAAAATAAATACCTAAGTTGAGTAAATAATAAATATATAATACACGAGAAGTTGTGCTTGTAAAAATTGTGTAAAATATAAAAACAAAAGGAACTAATAATAATCTCATTAATTAATCTGTAAAATTTACATAAAAAAAGGTACTTTTTTTTTAATGCTCCAAATTTTAACTTCTTAAAAAATATATATTTTAGATGTCAAAAAAATCTATTAAAAAATTATTTTACAGCCAAATATTTTTTTTTAAAAAAATTGTGGTGAAAAAAAAAACTTACTAACCTCCAAAAAAAAACTCTTCCAAATAACCACTTAATCAAGATGACAAATGGTTCGAGTCAAATTCTGTTTCATGAAACCCAAGTTCAGAGCAGTCGATACAAATTCTTACAAATCAAATCATAATTTAATCAGAAATTGAAAATTAATCGGACTCAAATTCAAGTTCAGGCCTGAAGGGCCCTAATGATAGACCTAATCGGACTCAAATTCAAGCTCCGGCCATAGACGCCTCAGGGATTCGAACCCAATCCAATCATTGTCAACCCAAATGGCAACATTCACATTTGAGTTGCCAATATTTAGCATCAAGGTGTCCTAACATTTCCAAAAGGGCAAAATAAAAAAGAAGGGAAGCCTTTAAAATTCCCCAGAAAATATTAAGCGTTTAAAATTCAACGTTTCTGCATATTACTGCGACCCCTCCCACCACTGGAGAAGTTCCTTCGTTGAGAAAATCCACCACCGCGGCCACCTCTACCACCGGAGAACCTCCCCCTGCCCCCGCCATTCCTATCATTGAAGCCACCACGACCACCAAACCTTCCCACCCTAGATTGGTCTTTCTGTTGCAATGGAGGCAATGTTTTCAGAACCTCTAAGCTCACATCAGCTGCATTTTCTTGACCTGCATTAAGAGTTGCATGATGAAAATATGATCTTGAGATGACTGAGCAACATATATACATGTATTGAAATGGATGAAAAGAAGGCAACATAGTATGTCTAAGATTAGCGGAACTTATGTGTGAAAATTTAAACTAACTATTTAAACCAGGAAGCCAAATATTACCAGCTAGGAACGTATCCACATCTTCTGCTGCTACATCGAAAACCGCACCCTTACCATCAGCTGTAATGCTCAATCCCTTGATGGACTCAACCTTTTCCTCAGGCAAGAATCTCCTCAGAACACCAAAAACAAATCTGTGAAAGTACCACAAAGCGGACATATTAGATCATAGTTCAATTAACTCAATGCAAACTGGCAAAAAATAGTAAGTTACTTAAAAATTTATATCCCAAGACAACGTCATTTGTTAGAATTAAACTTGCAAAATGAATAAGATAGGTAAATTCTTTCAGGGTTTTAATGTGTTGTTCAGTACTCCTCCAGAACCAAAACCTACAGTGATCTTGTTACATTGGGTAAGTTTGAGAACATCCTCCTCTCTGAACATCAGATTAGCACCATCTTCTCAAAGATCAGTCTAGTTTCTTTTTCTAACACCCAGAAATATTTGCACTTTAAGAAACACACGCATGCTAACATGTGAAGAGTCTAGAAAGGAAGAAACTCACGAAGGTCCAAAGATGGGTCTTCCAACTTCAAGAAGCAATGAAACATGGTTATCCATGGATGTAAGCAGGGACCTGCTCTTTATCTCTGTATAACCCTGCATTTAGAAGCCAAACATATCTTAAAGCTGGTTTACCGTGAGAAAGCACAATATGCAAAGACCAAACCAGAAAATTAAGAACTTACAGAAGCCTTAGCAAGTGCTTTAGCAAGTAGCTCTACAGGTGACAATCCAGAAGTATTCAACAGATCCTCAGCTGCAGATTTGAAAGCTGGAATTACACTGCAATATTCGTACCATAAGATTACATTTTGGCAAAAAACCATAATCCAAGTATATCCTAGGACAGACTAGCAGAAAGTATACCTGTCTGCAACCTGAGTTATTGATTCTGCTGCTTCTACACCAACAGCTTTGGCTATGTCAGCCGGCTTAGGTGCAGTTATATACTCAAACTTGACACCAGATTCTCGTTCTATCCTGGATACATTGGACCTTCTAGCATCATAGAGCATCACAGCAACTCCAGTGTTACCTGAGGACGATAATATATGTTAGTTTATTCTCAAACCAAACCATTCAGAAGAAATATTTCAAAATCCATGATTACCTGCTCTGCCTGTTCGCCCAGATCGATGTATGTAAGCTTCCACATCACGTGGAGGTTCACACTGAAATATGAATCAAGATTTCATTACATTGTAAAGAGCACAAAATACAGAAGTTCCCAACTGTAAGCAGTGCGCAGACAAAACACTAGTAGAGAGAGACCAGCATTCACCTGAATTATTAACTGAACATCATTAATATCCAATCCACGTGCAGCCACATTTGTTGCTACCAAAGTCAAGAACTTGCCTGACCTGAATCCAGAAAGAGTTACCTGCAGGTATTACGTAATGAATCAGTAAGAAATCAAGGGAGACAAATGAATTAGTTAAGAGAAAGTGTCAAAAAAAAAAATCAAGGTTAACAAGAAATTTTTCCTAGAAGATTTCATGTCAGTAAAAATGCTTGTCAGGTTATTATACGCCTTAGCAAGCATCAAAAAAGTAGGAGCAACACTTTATACAGGATTCAAGGATTTAGCACGCAACCAAATTTGTATGCTACTGAAGGGGAAGGGGAAGGAGAAGAAGAAAATGTTGAGGAAACAAGGCCAATATAGAATTTTTTAAGAACTGTATCAGGTTACAGATAGATATATACACCACAATTGCATCATTGCGAACAATTTACCTCACGTTGAGATTGCTGTATATCCCCATGCAATGCTCGTGCTCCATGTAGCAACCCAGCAAGCTCATTTGCAGATTCCCTTTTCTCGGTGAAAATAATTGTTCGGCCTCCACTGGATAAAACAAGTTCATCAATGCAAAATGAGTCTAGAGAAGCTTTATTGGACCAAATGATATAGATAAATACATAGTTGGAGAAAATGCAAACCTGCTATAGCAACGAATTATATCAGGAATAACCTGAGGGATTGCTGAATTAAAACAGGGAAGTGCAATATGCCTCACGTTTGTACTGGCCTTCATTTTCTCATTGCCAACAAGATCTATGGTTTTTTTGGATGGCTTGAGAAATCTGGAAGCAATCTGGTCATTCAAAGGAAAGATATACAGCAGGAATATATTAGTATGATGCATAAGAGATATTATACAACACTCAAATCAGACATAACAGCATCAAGGTTAAGAAACAAACATGTTTCACCCAGTCTGGCAAGGTAGCACTGAAGAGAAGAGTCTGAACTTTGCTTACATCTTGTACTTTACCTGTAAAACCGAAATTGAAAAGGCTAAGTTAATCGCCAAATATTGTATAATTCAATCAATAAAAAACACGAGTATTATGCCGTAGAAGGATGTTCTGTGTCAAATGCGACATTGTTATCAAGGAAGGTAAAGGGTAATTTGCCTAGGTCACACTCTACAGAAGCAAGACGAATACCTTCATCTGCTTCTAACATTTGGCAACCTTTTGATAATATCTAACCTCAAGAACAACCTGATTATCTTCCACAAGTTACTTTGAACTTGACAAACAGTTCATGAAATACATTATTACTTAGCATAGTAAAACAACTGAAAATAAAAACGAAAACAAACATGACAATCAATAAACATCATCTACTTTTAAGATTACATGTCTTATGCGACAGTGAAACACAAAATCATATTCCAAGATTATTCACCCAGTTAAGTACCTAGAATAAGTTCAACATCTTCAACAAAACCCATCCTTAGCATTTCGTCAGCCTCGTCAAGGACCCGAAACTTCAACACGCTAAAGTCAATGTTGCCCCTCTCTATATGATCCTGTATGAAATTACACCAAAGTTAAAACATCGTAGTAAAGGAAATCCTAGAACGAATTCTCAAAGACGATTCTAATAAAAGGGCACCTTAATGCGACCTGGTGTACCAACAACAATATCCACCCCTCTTCTCAAACTATTCTCCTGAACATTATATGAAGCTCCTCCATACAAACAGCAAGACGTCAACCCCATAGCCCCACCATAAACTTTGAAGTCATCAAAAACCTACGAACACAACAAATAATCTTATAAAAAGAAAGTTACACGTAAGCCAATAACTTCAACGCTAACTGATACAGTACCTGACTAGCCAATTCCCTAGTGGGTAAAAGCACCAAAACACTTGGAGGTCTACCATAACCTGTCTTCCTCGACGCTTTAGCAGGACCATTTGTTAGCGATTCCAAGATTGGCAACACAAAAGCCAATGTTTTACCCTGAAAAACGAAAAATAAAACCAACCATGTATAATTACTAGTTACATTCCTCAAAAGTTTACATCTTTAACAGACAAATAATAATAACCAAACAAATAAAATTTTACCTGACCGGTCCGAGCCCGACCAACCAAATCAGACCCATCGAGGACATCGTTAAAAGTACCCGCTTGAATCGGAAACAAAGCCTCAATCCCGTTGGACTTCAATTTCTCTCTCAAAGGCGCTGATATGCGAAACCTAATTACAGCATTCGGGTCCTCACTCTTCGCCTCCTCTTCCTCCTCAGCAACTCTAGCTTTCTTACTCCTCTTGGCTTTCTCATCCACCCCCTGAGGCTCTACAAGCTCCGAACTTGTCTCGCTCTTCACTTCTTCATCTTCTGGGTCGATTTCCACAGCCTGACGCTTCTTCTTCTCTTTTTTCTTATCTCTCTTCTTCTCCTCACAAAACCCCATCTCTTCTTCCTTCAATTGCTTCTTCTTCTTCTTCAACGACAAGCCAGTTTCAAGATCAGTTCTTTTCGTCATATCGCTACCGACAACTAATGCAGGCATCTCTCTATGAACTGGGTCGCGTCAGTTGGAGTGGCAGAGGTGGTCTGGTACCTAATCTCCTGGTTTACAAGGCTGTGGCAGTTTGGTTGCAGACGCAGGAGACAAAGAGGAAGAACGCTGCTTAGGGTTCGGATTTTATAGTTTAAGATGGACTGATCCCGACCGTTAGATGTTTTAAACCCTACTTGAATTTGGTTTAAGCCGTTAGATTACGCATATTTTATTGTGTGCTAAATCCAGACACGGATGTACTCTATGGTGCCAACCTGGAATATGTTTTTGTGAAAAAAGAGTTTAATACAAATTTGATTAAATTTTAGTTTTTTAATTTTTAATATTTGAAATTTATAAAATCTCAAAAAGTACTTTCAAATTCTATATTTGTATTTTTATCATTTATTTGTTAAATTACTTTTTTGAACATTTTTATTTATTAAATTATTAGTTAGTATAAACGATTAATAAAATATAAAATTCAAGGTAATTAATAATGTTTACTTACAACTTTCATTAATTTAATAATTTATATGATGTCATTTGTCTTTTATCGTATAAACTTAATATAAATGAATTCAAATTTTTTAATATATCAAATAATATAAATTATTACAATTTTATTTTAGAATCCTAATTTGAATAAGAACTTGTTTTTAATTGGGGATGACAATTCAGCCCAGTTCGATCAGCTCATGGGGTGCCCTGCCCTGCTGCCCATTTTCATCCATATTTTCAACTTATAATTAATAAAGTCAAATAGTTTAAAATAAAATTTCAGCATAATGTAATTTAATTCTGATCAATCTATTTTTTTAGTTATTACAATTTTCAAATTTTATAAACATTTAACAATTTATTTGAGACAATTCCAAAAAATAATGGTTTCATATTTCTCTTTTTATTTAATTAACTTTAAAATTTTGAAACCACTAAATATTGTCTCAAAATACATTAGAAATTCTTATTGCCTAAAACATATGACAGGAAGGTTGCTCAATGTGATATAGTTTATAGATCATTTATTCTTTTTATTTATAATGAGGAAACTTCATAATAATCATCCATCCTATATATAATTATTCGTATGAACAAATTTAAAATTGGAAAGGATTTCAAAATTTTTTGCTTAATTTAAAATTTAAAAAGCTTAAATTTTCTAAAAATGCCGATTATTAATATTACCAAATTATATATTAGGTTTGAATCTTATAAAATGTATATTTAAGTCAACTTTTTAAATAATTTTGAGTCTAATTAAAATTACATTGATTTCATTTTTTTTAATTTTTCCAATGTTTTGAAAATCGGACTAAAAATTAAACCGATAAGAAAAAAGATTTAAGTTTTAAAAGATTTAATCGGTATTAAATTGTTATAAAGATGTCTAAAGATTAAATAAAATTAAAAATTTTGAAAGAGATTGAAAGACATATGAAAATTAATTAATTTAATATGGTTTATAATAATTTATTAATTTATGAAATTTGATAAATTAATTAATAAATTAATTAGTTTTTAATAACAAAAATTATTAAAATAAATCGAACTGAAAAAGTAGGCAGTTAAAGATTTTTACGATTAAACTAGTTGAATTGGTTGAATTTTTTAATCATTAATATTTTTATTATTATATTAGGTTTTATTTAAGTCTCTCTAAAATAAAATTTAAAAGACTTAAAATTCAGGGAATTCTTTATTGGGTTGGGTTTACAAGCTAATATTGTGTTACTTAGCCCAAGTTAAGAACTTTTAGACTACAACTTCACAGATTCAGCCCAACCGATGGATGTGTTAGAAATTAGAAACGTTAAACAAAGAAGGGTCCAAACTCGGGTCCAAATTTGTTATGGCTCGAATAGTCTTAAAAAATTTTATTATTTTAATTCACTTTTTAAAATAATGTAATTAAAATTAATTTAAGAATTTAATTTTAATTTTAAATTTGACTAAACTTAACTTAATAAACCTAAGGTAAAATGATGTTTCTTACAGTAGGAATCCATGGGATGAGAGTTAGGATGTCAATGAGTCGGGCTTGGATGGCCCGTGTGTTAACTCGTGACCTAACTCATTTTAAAAAAAAAATTATAAACGACGTCATTTTTGTTATTCCGATCAAATTAAACAATTTAAACCTATAACTTGCCAGTAATTTAATCAACTCAAGTCAATGTTTTGAAACCCGGACCGGCCATCAAATCGGAGGCCTTACTGGTCACCGGTTTGACTGGTTCGATCGGTTCAACCACCGATTCGACTGATCAATTGACAAGTTTTGACCAGTTCAGACTGGGTCAATTAAAAACTGGTTTTTTAGGATGAACCGGACCGGATAGCCGACCGGTCACCGGTCACCGGTCGAACCGGTCGGACCAGCTGGTCCGGTCCGATTTCCAAAACAGAGACTCAAGTTAAAATTAGACTAAGTGTGTGTTTGGTTCAGCTTTTGAAACGTCCAAAAGTACTTTTATCTGCTGCAAAAGCTATTTTAAAGAAAAAGTTAGTGTTTGACTGTACATCTCAAAAGCACTTTTGCAGTAAAAACAGTTCGGGAAGTTGTTTAAAGTGACTTTCCGTCACTTACGTAAAGATACTCTCCTCTGGGTTTGTTTCTTCTACTCGTCTACCCCTCTCATCAGATTACATTAGACACTAGCCGACTCTGTGTTTCCTCTACTCATCTACCCCTCTCATTAGGTTGGTTCTTCTTTGTTTTTTTTTTCCTTAAAAATTTATGTTTCAACGCAGATGACGTCTACAACGCAGAATCTTTTGTCAAGTCTACAACGCGGGATTCGGTCAGAATTCGGACTCTGCAGAAGAGGAGAATAGAGAAGAAGAACTAAAATGTAATTTCCAGGTTAAATATACAGAAAGTGAAGGATGTGAAGGAGTTAAAGTCTGTAATTCCGCCGGCAGCATCACCGGAGTCTTATGCAAGCGGGATTTCCGGTCAGCTCATGGCCACTCTCGAATCAGGGGTTACTCTTGGCTCTGGAGAGTACTTTATGGATGACTTCATCGGTACCCCTCCTAAGCACTTCTCTTTGATTCTTGATACTGGAAGTGACCTTAATTGTATTCAGTGTGTTCCTTGCTACGATTGTTTCGAGCAAAATGGACCTTATTATGATCCTAAGGACTCTAGCTCTTTTAAGAACATAAGTTGTCATGATCCTCGTTGCCATTTGGTTTCATCTCCTGATCCTCCTCAGCCTTGCAAGTCGGAGAATC
>JAOQMQ010000006.1:28213408-28227433 GCA_027563845.1 Erythroxylum subrotundum | reverse complement strand
GAATTTAATTACATATTAATTTAATTATAAAATTAAATTAAATTAAATTATTCATAATTTTTATTTATAATTTATTAAATATATAATGTTGAATTAAATTATTCATAATTTTTATTAAAATTTAAATAATTAAATAGTAAATCAAATTATAAAAAATACGAAACAAAAACTACTTTTTTTAGTTTTTATATTTTTTAAAAACCAGAAAAAACCAAAACAAAAAAAACAAAAAGTTCCAACAAATAAGTATTTTTTACTGAATTTGAAAACAAAAATAAAAAACAAAAAATAAAAAAGGAAACCCCTGAGTATTTTGTAGCCAACATTATGGGAAATAATTAATGAAATAATAGAAAAAGTGTAAATTGATTTTATAAACGATTCATATTGAATTAAATCGAAAAATTTAAAGCGTAATTATGATTAGAAAACTTTATTTTATTTTATTTTTAACATAATGTTTTTATTAACTTTTAGTAAAACTATGTTATGTTTAATGTTTATTAATTTAATTTTATATATACTATTATTAGATTATTTTAATAAATTAGTGTCATTTTTATCAATCTAGTCTAATTGTTCCGAAACAAATTGACTCGTAAAAATAAGCCTATAAATATTTGTTAAATTATTCAACTTTTTATGACTTTCTTAATTCTTTACGGTTCAGTTCAAGACGTTGGTTTTGTTAATAATTTGCAGATTTAGTTAATGAAATCTTTTTTGTTCATCATACACAAATATCTGCTTAAAAAACTTATCACTATTCCTGTCTAACCATAACATATTATTTTTTAAACATTAAAGATTTTGCTATTCAAATCAACAAATTACAAGCATAACAAACATTTTGAACCGAACAATTAAAGTTTTAAAAATTGGTTATTAAATTGAAAATTTTAAAAATTTAGATATTATATTGAAAAATCTTAAGATATTTTAAGATTTGAAAGAAAACCGAAAGGGTGGTAGTTTCGCAAACCATTTGATTTGACCGCATTAACTTGTAAGATTCTACCGTAGTTACTTATAACTGTATCTGTCGGTTACTAAATATAAAGTAATTGTATTAACAACTGTTAATTTTTTTGTACCAAACGAAAATAAAAAAATAAATACGAAATTAAACAGATCAAAACCGAAATTTGGTAACGCAGTTCGGCACACTTTGTCTATGTCTACGGAGCCCTCACCTAAGTTAATATTTTCACTAGCGACAATATTTTTACATATGGCTTTCCTCAAGCGACACCATTTAATCATTGACACTTTCCCTCGTCCTCACTACCTGTGAAAGTAATTTCACACTCAATAGTATGACCGTCTTGTACTAACTTCAAGAGAGGATTTTTCTCAACAATCTTATGAAACAATAATAGTAAAAAAAACCACTCAAATGATTAAACTAACAATTCAACATAAACAAAGACAACACTTGAAATAAATAAATAAATAAACAAAATCCCTAATTATGTCCCTTCATCAACCAAAGAATGAGAAGTTGACTACCAAGAACGCTGCTATGAATCTTCAATATAGTCACTGAAACTTCCCACACATAATAGTCACAAAACGTCTCAAATCAACAAACATTTCATCACATAAATGTTAATCCAATAAAGCTAAGACCACCCTCAAGTGTCATTCAACAATAGGAAAGAATGCAACTAACCATCAACAATTATTTAGTCCACTTACGTCACCTAATCAACAGAAAACGCAGCAACAAGATGGATTAATTAATAATGTAAAATCAACACCAATGCAGTCCAAGAAGAGACACTACACACACATGTACACCCTCTTCTAATTTCACACTTTGCACTCTTAACGTCAACGTGTGTTACGTAATTCACTCAAAATCAGTGTTACATAATTCACTCAAAATCAATCTTGCATTTGTTCTCCACTTCACCGATGAGTCTTCACACATGCACAATCTCCAGATGTCATGCAACTCATTTTTGCACACACAAAGACGTGATTTGTATACACTCCCACTCAAGATAGAGTTCTATCACACTTAAGCCATTATTCTAAAAATCTAAGTTGAATAATAATTGTTATTTAGTCACATCACAAGCCAGTTATTATTACCCAATTAAATTCAATTAACTTGGATTTGAATTTTAAACTCATCAATATTATCTTAAATGTCTAATTATCGAAAAATGTCAAAATTAAATAATAAGTTATATATCACATATTTTAACAAGATTGATAATCTTTCTAAACAAATATAAGATTGATACTCCATTTTCTTTGCTTTGTTGAATTCTTACGTATTACAATCAAGAAGAGAAGTACATGAAAATGAAGAAAAAGAAAGCCCTGTGAAGGGAGTGACAGTTCTTTGAAGAAGAGGAAGAAAGAAGGATCAAAACAAGTCACAGGTACATCTTCTGAGTCTGATCACCATCTTTACCAAAACAGTACATCTTCTGAGTCTGATCACCATCTTTACCAAAACAGTATGACCGAATCTCCATTTCTCATGATTCTCACCGCAAAGCCAAGCTCCTGTTGCCAAGTCCAGCAGAACTCAGGAAACTGTACAGGTTCCTCTGTAGCTAAATCACTAGAGCAGTAAAATCTCACCTGTTCACATTCATCTGAGGAGGAATCCTCCAGTCATCCCAACATTGGCGACGATTCAGAGCACTTCTCTCTAATTTCGCAATGCTCGTTATCTATGGTATGGTTTATAACCAGAAGAACATGATCAGAGTGAAGTTCTGAACACACCACACAGGCACACACACTAATGTCAAATACCATACACTTGGGAACAGAGCAGGATCACCTCTTTCAGCAGACTGAGAGACCCTGGTGTGTTCTCCTTCGAGCCCTTCATTTTCACAGGGTGTTGAGAGAGTTCATAACCCAACTTCTGAACTAAATAAAACCAAAAAGCATGGAGGACTAACCTCAGAAAAAACTCGGATTTTTGATTTGGTATGGACTTCAGATGTCAGGGAAAGCTACATATCATGTCAAAGAAAGTATAAGACACGAACGATAATCTCCAGAAGCAGAACACAGGAACAGAGGATAGCACAAGTTCATACCTTGTTGAATAGTTCTATAGGCAAGTCTTCAGGTTCAGGGTACACTTTAGTTGCTGGACAATTGAGCTCCTGGGAAACAACAGAAATTGACACAAAAAGCTCGGACATAAACTAGAGATATGAATAATCGGAAATTTTCAGGTGACTTCCTCTCTGTTTTCAGAGAAGACTATGACATTTTTCCCCACTGATATATACCTTCTTACCAAGACAGCGAGTCCTAATTTTGTCTCGTACTTCAAATTTCTCCTTCAAGACAGAGTTTACTCTGCAAAAAGTATTGCAAACTTCAATCAGATTAAGCATACTCATATGAGTAGAATGGAAGACATTATTTACATCATCTCACCTCTGAGAGTCTGAAATTTTGTTTAGTGAGCCAGGGTTCAAGTTAGTTGAAGCCTGAAAGTGATAAGAATTGTTAGCTCTCAGAGATTGTCCATAATCGATCAAATGGAGAACTTATTTATGATTACCTACATTGACAAATACATGTTGCATAGCTCTCTCAGATGTCCTTAGGTGAAATTCCTGAATCAGAAACCAATAAGTTATACCCCAAAATTGCCCCAAAATTGTTGGATCAAGTCAGGTTTTTTTACTGAAACTTGTAAGTGAAAAGCTTGTAAAGATCACAAATTACTTGAAACTCTGGCATTTGTGGAGTGCTCTTTCTACATCTTGGCATTGATGGACCCCTGAGAATCTGTACGAACAATTCCATTGATTTTAGCAGAAACTTCTCTTAAACTTCCCACAAATTATGTATGGAAAGATACCAACTTTTTTATTTAATGGTCTTGCTTTAAACGTACGAGCTTTTTGTTTCTTATTTTCAGCTGACCCCAACTTCATTCTGAAACCCAAGATTCAGAATCAGAAAAAAGATCAAACACCATCATAGCCAAAGTTCCAATCACGAAATATTGAATATTACCTATGCAATTTTGCTCTGTAAGCTGTTTCCAGATTAGGTTCTCTGGGAATTGTAACTTTAGGTCTACCACCAACAGATGCTGGGTTGGGATCAACTTGCTGATCCTGCACTAATGTCTGATAAAAAGAAAGTTGGCAACCATGAAACAAAGTAAAATTTTATACACTTTCAGGAAAAATCCTTAGACATACCTTTTGAGGTGCTTTGTGTACAAACTGTGCTTGATGCTTCAAACGAGATACCTGCATAACAACTCAAAATGATCTAAGTTTCATGATCTGTAACGAAGTTTTTAGTGTCGAAAGCAACCAAATAATAACAAAAGAAGCATCCTTTGCACCTTACACAAATACCCAGATTCGAGTTTTTGCCTTTTGGTGGGTCCATTGGCAAAGGAACTAGAAAACAGAGAGGTCAGAACCGAAACTAGGATAGCTAATGTGATTAGTGCAAACAAATTCATGGAATATTAACTAGTTCTGTTCAATACCCTCTGA
The DNA here is from genome assembly GCA_027563845.1 of Erythroxylum subrotundum. NCBI lineage: Eukaryota > Viridiplantae > Streptophyta > Magnoliopsida > Malpighiales > Erythroxylaceae > Erythroxylum > Erythroxylum subrotundum. The sequence goes on along the minus strand of JAOQMQ010000006.1, from coordinate 28,222,931 downwards.
TCAATCGGGGACAACGAAATTCTGAAGTATGATTTTGCCTGGCAAGTTGATTCGCCGTGGGACTCATAAACCTTGAATCTTCTGATAGTGGTGACTTGGGTTTAACTCTTTGGTGATCTTCATCCATGTGGTTACAAGATTCTAATCCTGCCAAAGTTGGGATTAACAAGGTAACAAGATGGTGTAAACCTTCACGAATTGAGTTCTGAGCAGACTACCTCTGGTCTGTTTGGTGGTATTGATACAGAGCTCACAGCCGGCGGTGTCCATGTCTGGATTATGATTAGAGGCGGATTCGAAATGGAGATCTAGGCCCCAGTTCCAGTCTATTATAAACGCCACGGATTGAATCCAAACAAACAATTAAACTCTGTATTAAGAAAATCATTTTAGAATTGTGAATGGGAGGCAGCTTACGTGAAGGAGGATAATTTCCTGCATTCTGGAACCAGAGCTCAGCTTCACCAGCCTCCGAGTCAGTTTCATTACGTGCAAAATCGAAGAATTTTGGTGCGTCAAATTCGTAATCAAAATCGATTTCTTCAAAACAAAATGTCTCATCGAAGAATTCCTCCATTTCCCAACTCTATATTCCGGGACCCTGTTTCTCTCTGATTGTGTAATGCCGAGTTCCTTAAACCCAAAACACCATTTATTATTCTCTCAACTCTTGTGTTTCGCGAATTGTGAAGCTTCGGTTCATAATGGAAGAAAGTTTAAAGAAGAGCAGAGGAAAAACAGAGGATTGTACTTACGTAATTGAAAAACAATCGTGTGCTTATCGAACTTCCTTGGAAAATAAGACAAGATCATAAAATAGTCAGGACAAAAACATGCATTGTTAATAACTTGAAACAGGGTATCTTTCCACCTCTTTTCTCTCCCTCCTCTCTCTCTCTTGTTCCCCAATTTTCCAGGGAAAATGAGGGAAAGAGAGAGGGAGAGATGACGAGAGGAAACCTAAGAAAAATGGAACTCAAGAATCCTAATTTTAGGGAAACGAAAGGCGATGATTATGTAGACAAAAATGAAGAAACCAGAGAAGAGCAAAAACAGAGTACGATGGACGAAGAAGATCCCCTGCTTCTGGTGGGTGGGGTGGTGGTGCCGAGTTCTTCCGACAAGGAGAGGAAATAAAAGCTATTTAAACAAATTTGTTGTTTACCATTTTACCCCTCAGTTGAGTAATGATAATTAATGGTGGATTAGAAACTTACTAAACTAAAATCGAAATTAATTATAAGGAACAAAAACAATACTCAAAATAGGCTTATCTCAAAACCTTAAAAATAAATTAAAATTAGGCATTAAAAATTTGGGCATCAAAACTCGACCTTTATAAATAAAACGAATTTTGTTTGGTTAAAAACGACCTTATTTTTATATTTTAATTTTAAAAAATAAAAGTTCGAGTCTAGCTTAAGTTCGAGTTGAGTTGTTTTAGCCCAATCAAGCTTGAACTCGACCTCAATGTCTTGGGCTCGATCAGGTCTCGGGCCTCCCTATTATATACTATTGGACATTTCCAACATGATTTTTATTGGGACAATATTGTTTTTGATATTAGTTAATTACATATTAAATAGATCTTTTTAATTACATATTAAATAAATTTTTAATAACTCCAAATTATATATTTTAAATAAATTATTTAATTAATACAAACGTAGGGTTAAGCTTCGATTTTGATTAAAGTAATAAATAATTTTTAGTAATAATTCAAATTTAAGATCTTTAAGTTAAGACTAGGAATGACCATGTGTCAAATTAAATTTAAGGCTTAAGAATCTTAATTCCATGTAAGATTAAGTGACATGATTTTAATTAATTATTTTTAATAAATAAGTAAAATAATAATAATTTTTTAAAATCAATTCTCCTAAACCTAATTTGATATTATCTTAATCAATAATTAAAAAACTCAACCAGTTCAGTTAGTTCAACCTTAAAATTTTGAGCTGTCTAATTGATTTATTTTAATTATTATTATTATTAAACATTGGTTAATTTATTAATCAATTGGTCAATTTTTATTAATTAATAAGTTCTTATAAATTAAAATAAATTAAAAAAAATTAATTAAAAATCTCTTTTTTAATTAAACTTTAAATTTTTCGATGAGTAAAAACAATATCTTTCGATCATATTTTAAATTCTTTAATTTTATTCAATTTTTAGTTGATTTTATAATGGTCTAATACCACCGATTGAACTTTTTAAATCTTAAATTTTTTATTTTATTGATTTAACTTTTGTTCTAAATTTTTAAATATTGAACCTAACTAATAAAACTGTGCTTTTATTTTTGAATTCAAAACAATGCTCATCATAAGAAAACAAGACGAGATGTGAAGTTTCGTAGACCACCATAGATTTTGTCCTCTTGTTTTCTTGGTCTCTGCTTACACTGTATTCGTGAGCTTCTGGACAAAACTTCAGTTCAAAATTTGTATCCTAGTCTTAGTATCATGTGTTTTTTCTGTTACAGTTCCTGCAAATTCGTCAATGAAGCGAAAAAAGGAGACGCAGACATACGCTCCCAAGGTTTCAAAAAACATTGGGAAGTCATGTTATCAACGTGAATACGGACAATTTTAAAGATTTTGGAGGGAGATATAAATTTTATTGTATAGAGTTAATTATCTTTTATAATATTTTAAAATTGAACTGAAAATTAAATCGACAAGACAAAAAGTTAAAAGTTTAAAAAATTTAATTGGTATTAAACCGTAATAAAATCAATTAAAGATTGAATAAAAGTGAAAAATTTGAAATACGATTGAAAGACATTTTTTTTATTTATCGAAGAATTTGAAGTTTAATTGAAAAATTAATTATTTAATAATTTATTTTAGTTTATAAAAATTTATTAATTTACAAAAATAACCCAATTAATTAATAAATTGTTTACTTTTTAATAATAAAAATTATTAAAATAAATCTAACTAAAAAATTGATCAGTTAATCAGTTAAATAGGTTGAGTTATTTATCACCGTTTTTTATAACTATAAATTAATATTAAATAGGGATTTTACAAATGTTCAACCCTACATGTTTTATGTGTCGGATATATACTTGTGGGCACAAGGTATACATTTTTTTGTTTTTTGAAAATCGAGGAATATGTAATCACTACCTTTTAGACGTGGATTAGATAAATTTTCAGATTGATGCAATAATCTGTAAATCATTCCAACCGGGTACTTAGCATTAGATAAATCTTATACGATAGGCTCGATCAATAAGGCGTAAGTAGGAAGATTCAAACACATGACCTTTTAGCTCCATGCTCTCCACTCTACTAACTTGACTTTCTATAATTAAACTTTGTGTGAGCTAATAATAAAAACAGAAGATTATTATATAAAAATAAGATAAATTATAAAAAGGTTTTCAATTTTATAATACTAATTCAATTTTTTTAAAAAATAAAATATTATAGTCTTTAATTTTGTTAATGTTACAATAAATGATACTAACGTGGATTAACACGTGAGCAATTTCATTAATCGCGTGATTAAGATGTGACTTATTGATGCCACATTAGATTAAATATTAAAAACTTAAATAATGAAACTATCAAATCTATCCCTAAGATTTTACTTGTTTTTGAACTAGGTTTACCATTAGATTGGGTCGGGCTGGAGCTTCTCTTGACTTGAATCCAATCCAAAAAATTATATCTCAAATAGAATTGAAAGTTCAAACTAAAGCAAAATTGTATTGTTTCTAAAATAATATTAAATTAAATTAAAAAAACGATTAGGTCAAAATAAGTTGGAACAGTAAAAGTGGAACAATATACACCTCCCCGAGTCCACATAAATGTGTAGATGAGATTTAATGAAACATGATAGGAACACCATAATCGAAACATGAAATCTGATCTCCCAACTTAGAACCAATTGAATCTAAAGCACATGGCTCGAGATCGAGTTTAACCTAGCCTAACTTTTTTATTTTTTAATAAAAAAATTATTTTACTAAAATCATTTTTTTTAAATTTTTAAACTTTCATCCTGAATTTTTTATTTTTAATTAAAAGATAAAAAACATCAACATTTTATTCAAAAACAACTCGCTTTTACAAACTTTTTAAGTTTGGAGCTAAAATTCCGTTAAATCGGGCCAAATTGATTGACTTTTAAGTTAGAAAAGGCTCGAACTTAATTGTTATCCCTACTCAAGGTGAATTAGTTGAGCAGCCACACCTTTCTCGACAATTCAGACACTGGAAACAGTTCCTCTTTTCTTGGTGAAGTTCAAATCTTTTGTCGTGAGTTAGTTTCTTCTAGTAGGCCTTTCAATGTTAACTTTCTTCCACCGATTTATGATAGAAGGAGAGAAAAGAGTGTCGTGTTTGATTGTATAAGTTGAATCTTATGGTTTTAGCTAAGGTCATGAAAAGTCTTTGGATAAAAAGTTGAAATCCGTGGTCGAGATTTTTCTAAATTAATTTATTATTTCAGCCTTCTAATTTTTTAATATTTAATCTAACAGTTTAATGGATTTGCTGACTTATCAATCCACAACCGTCAATTATAAGGTATACTAGTTTTACAAAAATTGAAAGTTAACTGATAAAAATATTATTTTCAGCAAATATACATATATATATATATATATATATAAATAAAATCAATATTATAATAAATATAGAACAAGGCTAAAAGTAAAAATAAAAAGATATAATAGGTAAAAAATACAAAAAAAGAGATAAGTAAATAAATAAATAAATTATTGACCTTATATATTATAATTATATATTTTAAATAATTTATTTAACTAATAAATTAAATGTTTTAGGTAAATTATTTAATAAGTCAATAATTCAAAACCAAGTAATAAATTCTATCTAATTAGTATTATTAAACTTAGCATGTTTTCATTCATTCACACTTACAAAAACTCTCAAGCTAGTTAATTTTAAATCAAATTTAATTTAAAAAATCAATGTGACATGAACAATCTTAAGTAAAATAATATTTAATAATTAAAAAGAATCAAAATATTTAATTAAATTTTGTTAAAAAGATATAATTTTAATTTTCTAACTTATCAAATTTTAGAGTGTCCGAACCAACTGGCAATGCAGCCCGACCTTAGGTTTGGACCAACTTGACTCAGATTGAAGTTAATGGGCTAGAAAATTTTGAGCCGACCAAACTCGGGCTGGGACTGTTTAGACCCAATTGTGAGCAACAGACCTTGGGCTTGGGCCAACTTGACTCGGTTGGAAATTAATGGGCTAGAAATTTCTAAGCCGACCAGACTCGGGTTAGGATTATTCAGACTTAATCGAGAGTAACAAAATTACGTTATTTTATTAAAAATTTACTTTTATTTTTTAAAAAATTAATAAATCGGAACGGCGGCGAGGGGATTTATAATTCTGCGCCAAAAAGATAGGAATATCAAATCTTATATTATGAGGTCCAAACTTATCGGGTTGAGTAGGTTGAACTGAAGACTTTAGAACTTCCATTTTCTTTTATATTAATAAAAGAACAAGTTTATGATACATAGGTACGCTTCCTAGTTCCAATGTTTCATTGGTATCTCCGAAGCAGGACATCGAGAGGTCAGTAATCTCTGATATTCAGCCTCCAAAATTCCAAATTTCTAAACCCACCAAAACAAAATCCAATCTTGTTTGCTTTGTCTCTTCCTCTACGAAGCTCTGGCGGGTCAACCCATGACCCAAACCCAATCAGAAGACCCTGAACCGTCCCGAAAGCCCACCGGAGCCACCGGAATGAGACTGGTTGTGCCTCTTCAAGGCGTGGTTCAAGGCAGAGGAGGTCTCATACTGGGAACTCTAATCCCATGTACTCTTTTCTACTTTCTTCAGCTTTACCTCAAACGGCACCGTTCTCGTCCTAAAACATCGTCAAACCCTCCGTCGCCCTCAGCGTCGTCGTCTAATTTGACGACGCTTCCCAGAACGTCTTCCCGGTCCAATTTACTGAACCAACCGGTTCGGGTCTCCAACCGAGCTTTGACCATTGCGAAACCGAATGATTGTCCGTATTATATTGGGTTTGATAAGGTTTTGGGGGACCCGTATGATAGGATTGAAAATCCGAATGGGGTTGTTCAGCTTGGATTGTCTGAGAACAGAGTGAGTGAGAGTGGCTTCGGCCTTCGTGTTTTCTAATGTTGTTTTACCGTCTCTGTCTGTGTCTGAATCAATTTTGTGTTGTTTTCTTTGTTGGTTTCAGTTGTGTTTTGATTTGATTGAGAAATGGATGTCGGAGAATCTAATGGGTAGCAGTGGTGGTGATTTTAGTATCAACGGGATCGCGCCGTACCAGCCTTTCCATGGATTGAAGGAGCTCAAAGTGGTAAGGATTTTCGAAACTGGGTTATTGATTCTGACTTCAAAATTCAATCTTTGTTGTTAAAGATTTCTTGGTTTTAATCATGTTTATGCATGTTCACTTCATTTGTACTGCTACTACTATTTTGGTGTTAAGTTACTTAATTTGACAATTGGCCAACTAGCTAATTTGGTTGCTTTGAAAGAACTGGACTTACAATTGAATCTGCTCTGACTATGGCTGTTGCAAATAGCATGGACAATGAACTTACGATGAGATTGTAATGGCTTCTCAAATTTGCAGGCTATGGCAAGTTTCATGTCACAGGTTATGGGAAGAGCAGTATCATTTGACCCTACAAAGATAGTGTTAACTACTGGTGCGACTCCTGCGATAGAGATATTGTGTTTTTGCTTGGCAGACCCTGGAAACGCATTTCTTATTCCTACACCTTATTATCCAGGGTAATTTTTAGTTGCATCGATAAATCTAGGCTTTTTTAAGCAGATAGAATCAATAGTTGTTCACTTTCCATTTGCGTGCCTCTACTTGAAGCTTATGGAGAAAATGTTATGCAGTTTTGATAGGGATATCAGGTGGCGAACTGGAGTGGAACTTGTGCCTGTTCACTGCCGTAGCACTGACAACTTCATTTTAAGTGTCACTGCTCTAGATCAAGCATATACTCATGCAAAAAAACGAGGCCTAAAAGTTCGTGGACTTCTGTTCTCCAATCCCGCAAATCCTGTTGGCAATATGTTACCGCGAGAGACACTCATTGATATATTGGACTTTGCCCAGGACAAGAACATACACATTATCTCTGATGAAATATATGCAGGTTCTGTCTATGGTGCAGATGACAAGTTTGTGAGCATTGCAGAGGTTCTTGAGGCAGAAGAGTTCGACAAAAGCATGGTTCACATCATATATGGGCTATCGAAGGACCTCTCTATTCCGGGATTTAGAGTTGGACTTATCTATTCCTACAATGAAAGTGTTTTGGCTGCCTCTAAAAAGTTGTGTAGATTTTCTTGCATATCTGCCCCAAGCCAAAGGTTACTGATTCCAATGCTTTCTGATACAAAATTCATTCAGGAGTATATGGAAACAAACAGGAGAAGGATATATGAACTACATCATTCATTTGTTGAGAGTTTCAAGGATTTAGGAATCAGGTGCGCAGAGAGCAGTGCTGGCTTTTATTGTTGGGCTGATATGAGTAAGTTGATCCCCTCTTACAGTGAGAAAGGGGAGCTTGAGTTATGGGATAAACTATTGAACATTGCGAAGATTAACGTAACTCCTGGTTCAGCCTGTCACTGCATAGAACCGGGATGGTTTAGGTGTTGTTTTACTAGTTTAAAGCAAGAAGATATTCCCGTGGTGATGGAACGGATCAGTCGGGTAGTAGAAGCTTGTAAATCTCACAGTTGAAATATTAAAATTTTGGCTATTCAAAACCTTTTCCTTGATTACTTGTGGCATTGCTCTTTGAAATTTACTCTTCCAATAATTTTTTCTCGAGATGTACTGAAGTCCTAGAGGTTTGAATTATACATCCTGAGTTCGCCCAGAATATGAAACTTGTGTAAATTAAAGTAGATTGCATCGTGGTGTACAAGAAGTGGGAAGTACACAAAGGCACTATAATACTAATCCATAGAAGCAACCTATATTAGGTCCAATCTTGCTCGGCTTCTCTTCCAGTGCAATCCTTCTGTAATTTTGAAGCTACTTCCAATGATGCAGCATCCAAAAACTTCTTTCTTGATAAATTCCTGATGAATTGCAACCACGAAACAGAAGTTAATTTTTAGAATCTCCCCAGACATGGCAGATATTTAAAAGAAGGATTCTTAAATTTTCTGTTCATGGCAGCAGTTGCGGAGAGGAAGAACATAATGTATATCGATTCTTGTCTTCTGATATTGGCTTTTGCCTGCCTCTACCTCTCAATTGATTATCATTACCTGATCTCCGAATCCAGTTTTAATCTCATATAATGTTGGAAAAGAAGAAAGAACTAGAAATTTTACCATTGAAAGATTGTGCTTTCTCCTGTGAGCAGCCTTCCTTTGGCAACTCCTCCTTCTGCTCATCATGATCAGTTCTCCAAGTGTTGGTGGTCTCCTTATCATGACACTCGCAGCAGTTTCATGACTGAAATCTCTACCATTTACCTCTGGTGGAGTAACAGAACCCTTTTTGGTTTGCGCAAACTTCTCAAGAAAACCAGAATGAGGTGGAATCATTGGAAATAGGCGCTCCAAGAAAGAATCACCCACAAGGCTTGAGATGCCAGTTGCATAGCTACTAGTGCTGCTACCACTTTCTGAAGCTGGTGATGATGGGTTCTCCAACTGGTTGTTCAGACCTTCCAATGAGATGCCTATTTGCGTTGGAGTTGCACTAATCATGGTTGATGAAGCAAGACGATTTTCCGCTGCCGAGGATGATGAGCTTGTTGAATCATCTTCAAAACTCAACCATGCAAGATCCATGCCCAACATTTCATGTTCTCCATAGCCGTTGCCCTCACTTCCAGCTCCTGGAATACGAACCAGAGGCGACGACAAAGAAGTGAGCTTCAATGGTGAGGTTTCTGTTGCTGGTTTCAACACGGGCGAGAAGCAGGGCAAAGGCTTTCCAGGTTTTTCTTCCCAGTTGAAGGGAATTGAGGCAACGAGCTTGACCGGAGGTGGTACAACAACTGGGGCAGTTGAAGCAACCTCAGGTTTCCAATCCTTTTTGGGTATTCCAGGTTTTTCTTCCCAGAGAAATGGAATTGATGGAGGTTGCCTCACTCTGACGTGCTTCTTGTTAGAGAGTTCTACCCCTTCCTTTTCATCCTCCATATTGGAATAACAAAGCTTCTGTTCGTGCAATTTGAACTATCCATCATCTCTTGAAACATATATGTACAGGACCACACTAGTGGGGTAGGAAGTTCACCATGTAAGCTTGCCACTCCTACTCCACCATCTCCTTCCGTATATTGGAAGATTAGGCTTACCTGCAATGTTGAACAAAGGAGCAGAATTTTTTATTGAGTCAAAAGGATGCCTGCACTGAGCAGTTATATCCAATCCAGCCATCCACAACCACTTCAAGTAAACTTGAATGTCGTTTAGGGATGGCAAATCGAGTTCGGTAAAATGATTTTGTTCTGATCTCAACCCGAGTCCAATAGAATCAGGCC
>JAOQMQ010000006.1:28137521-28191073 GCA_027563845.1 Erythroxylum subrotundum | reverse complement strand
TTATTTTTGCTAATTCCTTATAATCTGTTTGAATTTATAAACAATTAAGTAGAGAATTATTATTATAAATTATATTATAATAAATAAAAAACATTATGTTTCTTTAATTATTCTTATTATTTTAATTATTTTCAATTATGATAATTACAATTCCTTTTAATTTGTTAGTTTAGTTATTATTGCCGGAATTATTATAAATTATGCTAATTTTATATTCCTTATTATTATTCACCATTATATTATTATTAATAATTTTTATCATTCTTTTTTTATTCTTTTTAATTTAATTGTTTAAAGTTTTGATTTTTTTAATTTTCTACATACTATTATTCTTATTATTAATAAATTATTTATTTATTTATGATATTAAATAATATGATTGAATTTTTGATTATTATTAATTTTGTTCTTAATAAGAATAAGGAGAAAAACACAAAACAATAATTTCTTGTTTTAGACTTGGTTTTGGAATAACGTTGTAATAATTAAAACTGACTTTGGAAATCCTAAGCCAGCTTAGGATTTGACTGAAAATGACACCTGTGGGTGGGTCCCAAACGCGCCTGTCTTCTGTCCATTGCATCTGTCAAATTTTAATGCCAACACGACGCCGTTTTGGCGTTAGGCATTAGACACAATAAGAGACGGTAGCATTAGACAGAGGATTTGAACTCCAATTTCGCAAGTTCAGCGTCTACTTGATTTCCTTCTCGCAAACAGTAGGTTATCTTAACATTCCAATCGTAGTGTAGCATTGCTGAAATATCGCCCAACAAGTTAACATGATGATGAAAATAAAAGCAATTGATATAAGAGAAGTAGAAAGTATAAATTCTTTTTTCAAATTAGAATTCTTAAACTTAAATGGGATATATGAAATTCTAAGGTTGATTTTACCTAATTTTTTTTGGTCTTAGACTAGGGTATCTACCGGCGGACTCAGTGACTAATCTCCTCGCTGGTTTGTAGGCACTTCACAGGATGTGACAGCTGACCCTAGAATTTAAGGTTACTCCATACCCAAAGCCAATGATCGAACTCTTGACCTTTGGTTAAGGATGGATGAGTCATTTCCACTCAACCACACCTCTTGGGTTGATTTTACCTAATTTTACTCTTGGGAATTACAATAACTATATTAGGGTAGATAGATGACTAGTTTATAAACACTTTTTATTGATATTAAATATTGCACGCAGAGGCGGATGTACATTGGGGGCAAGTGGGGGCACTTGCCCCTACTGCCTCCAATTTTTTCAGAAAAATGTATATAAAAATATTATTATTTTAAATTTTTTTATTCAATAAATTTAAATTTGCCCCTACTCAAAAAAAATTTATCCCCATTAAAATTTTGCCCCCATTAAAAATAAAATTTTGCCACCACTAAAAAAAATTTCTGGATCCGCCCCTACTTGCACGTTTATCAAATACTAAATTATCATTTAAAATTTAATATACTATTAAACCAAAAAAATCATAAACGAAATTTAATATGGGTTTATAAAAAATCTAGACCACATTATCAGACCATATTTCTCACATTGATCACCCTGTTCATTTCTTTTATTGATGACTATGTTCGTACTTTTCTCGGTCTTCAAATTCCTTCATTTGTTGATCAGGCAACACTAAATCCCGAGCATATCATATTTTAAAGCTCTTACGACATCTAAACTGCTAGTGAGTAAAGGAAAGGTTGACTTCCTGTAATACTTTGGACAACTCAAGCTGAAATGTCGGAGGAAACCAGATCCTAGTATCCTACCTTGGCTCGTTGTGTTTGTACACTCTCTTTGGTAACACCTGCAGAACAACGACCCCTATGACTATTTTTGTTCGCCAAAATCATGAAAATTTGCGACTTTCAAAGGTCCGATTTGGATCCCGTCTCACGATTTTTCTTTTTCTTTTCAAAGATTAGACTTTTGGGTTTTTTATCTATTGGACGAATGACGAGTAGATTTGGGGTTTTTTTTTTTAGGTTCGTTATGCGCGCTTCTCGCATTTCTAAAAAAAAAAAGGGAACATATGTTCTGCATTTGGTTTTACTGATTAATAATGGTGTTTCATTTTATTCTTCCAGATTGGCGATGGAGATTCGATCTTCAGTCAACTGCAAGCAATATTAAGTTTTGATTACTGGGTCGTTCTCAGAAGTGGGGTTTTTGAAATAGGGGAATCTATTGAGCAGTAACACGAACTTGATTTGTTCAGGTTCATGTTCCTAATGTTTCATATTTCTATATACATATGTATATACATATAAGATTGAATTTGGAAGCCATGAAAATGGCTTCTCCTAAAGCTTCTCTTTCTTATTTGATGGTCTTTGGGATGCCTTGCTTTGTTCTTAGTTCTTGCTTCTTTGCATCTCTTCCCATACCCGATAGATACCACAATTCATACTTATTTTTACGATACTGTTAATTCCAACAAGTTGGTTTTGACCACAGGTCATCGGGATCAAACCTTCATTGAAGGCCACCAAGAAATTAATGTACATGTGACCCCTTATAATTCTCTGTCTGGGTCTAACTAGGAAACACGTAGTAGCTCCAGTGGTGTGAATGGTACTGCTGATGTTATTGATAAGAATTTGCAATCTGTGATAAATCTACAAGTTGCAGCTAATGATACCAGAAAAGAGAACAAGGAGAAGGCTCAGACCAATTCAGTACCTTACCTGGTGATTCTGGTATTGCTGATAGAAAATCAGATGAAAGTAACCGAGCTACTAGTTCTCAAACTAAGTCAACTATAGCTGTAACCGGCGATGAAACCAAGACCATTTCAGATGAATCAGGTATTTGTCTTTTGGTATTTGCGTATCTCATAGGTTTTAATAATGTTTACTTAACAAGGAGTTTGCTTATTTAGAAATATACCTGTTGCCTGTTGGTATACTCTTGGATTCTCTAGTTGTCCTGATCTCTTTATCTATTAACATTATGGTTTGGTTTCTGACTTGAAAAGTAGGCTGTGATATGTGTCATGGAAGTTGGTTTTATGATCCACTGGGACCGATGTATACAAACAATACATGCCCTATCATAACCCAGAAACAAAACTGCCAAGGAAATGGGAGACCTGATGGAGAATACGAGTATTGGCGATGGAAACCATCTCGATGTGATATTCCGAAATTTGATGCAAAGAAATTTCTGGAGCTGATGAGGGGGAAGACACTTGCTTTTATTGGAGACTCTCTTGCTCGAAACGAGATGGAATCTATGTTATGATTTCTTCGGCAGGCAATTGTGAAGCAGTACATCTTAATCTACTGATACTTAACTTCTGTAAAGAGCCCCTGGATCTGATCATTAATGAACTTGCATATCCCTTTTGGCACAAGATTTATACCTTTGATTTCCATTTCTGATTTGCTCTTATAGTCTTGATCCCTTTGGTTTCCTTTTACTTCCAAACAAACATGACAGGTTCATTCCTTATGAATAATCTGATTCTTTTGTGGCATTGAGTCTTTCTGATTTCTTGAGGATGTATTGACACATTATACTTGGATATGTTACTAAGATTAGTCGTCTTATTTTCAGGTGGAAGTCCCAAAAACTTGTGCTAACCGAATCATGATTCGATATTACTTCAATTCAACATCCACTATGATAGTTCAAATATGGTCTCATCAAACATCAGAACAATTTGAATTTGCTCCAGAGGGTATTGTCAAGCTTCAATCGGATACTCCAGATGAGAATGTTATGAAGTTCATCCCAAACTTTGATGAGATTGTTATCTCTTCTTCAGGCCACTGGTTCACCAAGCAGTCAGTGTACATCTTGAGCAATGAAACTGTGGGAGGACAGTTGTGGTGGCCAAAGGAGTCTCCTCCAATGAAGGTTAACAACATCAAAGCATTTGAGATATCTGTTGAGACAATTCTCGCATCTCTTGTCACCCATCCAAATTACACAGGACTTACCATTCTATGCTCCTATTCATCTGTTCATTATGAAGACGGGGCCTGGAACACCGGTGGATCATGCACTGGAAAGATTAAGCCTCTTGTCCCTGGTGAACTGGTTGAAAACTTCACAAGTGTAAAGTACCAGAAGAAGGTAACAGGTTTTGATCATGCAATTAAGAAGAAAACAAACAAATCAAAGCTGAAGTTGATGGATATAACTGAAGCCTTCCATTATCGCCACGACGGTCATCCAGGTCCATACAGAAGCCATGGCCCTAATAAAATGTAATTAAGGGTGATAAAATTTTGATTTAATATGAAATTAATAAATAAAATTTAATTTAGTTAAAATTTGAATTATAGCTAATTTGTATTTAAATAAAAATATTCAAATATTAAATTAAGGTAATCGAACATAATCTGACCCGATCCGAATAACATATGTTTTAACCCGAAACTCTGGTTTCAGGTATCGCCACGCCTAATTTGAACGTTTCCAGAAATCAAAACCCCATTTGAGCCTACTTGTCGTGACCATCGATCACAGAAAGGCTCAAGATTTGATCTTGACCGTTTGTTTTGTACAATCAAATTGATAGGACTCCTGCTTATTGCGTTTTGAAATTCAAATCGACATGGTTCTCACAAAAGAATCCAATCATAACAAACAACACTCTCTCTTTAACGGTCCACTTTTTTCCCTCAAAACGGCTCTCTCTGTTTCAAAGTTCGAGTCAAAGTTGAGACCTTTTCTTTCGAAATGTATAGGATTGAACTATTTTGACCAGTACCCATTAATCATTTATTCGTATTATTCTTTTTTTCCTGGAAAGTTTCAATTTTTCCAGGAAATTCTCTTCGTTGCTAAGTGCTAACAAACAACAAATCAATTAACGTTTGACCTATTACCCACTTAACCACTCTCTCTCGATTGGTTTCTTGTCAGGTTAGTGCTCATGCAACTGATTGTCAGAGTCTGTTCTTTTGAGATATTGCATTTGTTTGTTTGATCATGTATATTACTGTACTTATTACTTCACATGACAACCAACAGTTATTTATTTTCTGTATTATATGAGCTTTGATTCCTTGTCACCTGTTATTTGTATAATCACAATGGGCAAATGAAAGTGATTGAATTGTAAGTGTGAACTGGGGATGATTTGTATGGTAATTGCAGCTAAAGATTGTTACCCGGAATAGCAAATTTACAGTAAGATTGATGTCATCACTCGAAAGAAAATGAAAAGTTAGAATTGTTCTTGTGATGATAGTTGATACTTGAAGGCCTCCTCCTAATGTCTAATCCTTCATGATTTTATTCTGGTTTGAAGTTCAGTCCTTTGAATAAATGCATTTTAGGGACTCTGTAAGATATGCTAGTCTTAATATTTGTTAATTTATATATCCATTACTGTGTTTTTATAGTCTCACCTTTTATGCTTTGTTGCTTGTGATTGTGTGCAGAAACTTTCTTGTGCAGATAAAGCTGCATCAACATGTCTAATCACCAGAAAAATCCGCTTCTGCAAGTGGAAACAACTTGTGGAACTCTTTTGTGTGAGTTGCAGGTTTGTGGAGACCATTGACTCTATTCTTCTTGTGTTCTTTGTGCTTATTCTTTCTCATATTGCATCTTTTGCCTGCTGCAAATTAGGGATTCACATTTTCCGTATGTTCTACGAAATTCAGATAATCTGGGATGAAATTGGGGAGTCACATACTGATAGGGACAAAATGCTGCTTGAGCTTGAACAAGAGTGTCTTGAAGTATACAGAAGAAAGGTGGATCAGGCAAACAAGAATAGAGCTCAGCTAAGACAGACAACTGCAGAATTTGAAGCAGAACTTGCGGCAATTTGTTCTGCCATGGGGGAAAGACCTGTGCATATTAGACAGGTTAGTTTCAAGTGACATCAACTATCTTGACTTTTGTAACCAGGAATATATGCCTGTTTTAAAAAATAATTTACAGAGACAATTTATAAAGGTTTTTGAATTATGGAAATTGAAAAGGAAAATCACATTTCTCCTATTAAAATAATTGCAGTTGCATAGAACACTTGGTGAAATTGGTGGCAGTTATAATTCAAATTGTAAACTTAATCTCAGGACTATTTTGAGCTTGTCATTATTATAATGACTGTAACCTGGGTGATTCCAGTGTAATAACTTTGCCGCTTGGCAGGTTGATAAAAGTTCTGGAAGCTTGAAGGAAGAGTTTCAAAAAATTCTTCCACAACTGGAAGAGATGCAAAAGAGGAAATCGGACAGAAGAAATCAGTTTGTTGAAGTTCTAGAAGAAATAGAGAAGATCTCAAATGAGATTTTTGGGTCTGCTGATCATCTGCAAGTAGATGAAACTGATCTGTCCTTGAGAAAACTTGAAGAGTTACACAGACAGCTCCAAGCACTAGAAAATGAGAAGGTTGGGTTATTATTTTTTTTCTGCCATCTTCAAGTTTGAATTCTTTGCTTCTAAATGATGTTCACTGATTAAATTATCCATTACCTTCACAGAACAATCGATTGAAGCAGATTCACAAACTCCTGGATACTCTGAACTCACTTTGCTTAGTTCTCGGTATGGATTTCAAGCACACCATAAATGAAGTTCATCCAACTTACGGGGACCCTGAAGGATCAAGAAGCATAAGTAATGATACAATCCAACTTTTTGCCACTGCAATATCCAAACTGAGAGAGATTAAAATACAGAGAATGCAGAAGGTGATAAAAGTTTGGACCTTTCTTCCATATGCATCGTACATAATACCATTTTCAGCATTGACAATGTTTTGTCCTTGTTTATGACAGCTCCAAGATCTTGCAACAACGATGCTGGAGCTTTGGCATTTGATGGATACTCCTTTAGAAGAACAACAAATATTTCAAAATGTTACTTGCAACATAGCTGCTTCAGAACATGAAATAACTGAACCAAACACTCTTTCTTTGGACATCATCAAATATGTGAGTGACATACTGGGCATGCTTGTATTGTTTCCCTGTTTGGTTTCCCGACCTTAGCTTTGCAAGGCTGGATTTATGATCTTTACAAGAATAAGTGAAAACTATGTAGGTTGAGGCAGAAGTATCTCGGCTGGAAGAGTTGAAATCAAGCAAGATGAAGGAGCTTGTTCTGAAAAAGAGATCAGAATTAGAGGAGATCTGTAGAAAGACACATTTAATTCCAGAAGCAGATAATGCAATAGAATATGCTGTAGAAGCTATAGAGTCTGGTATCATTCGTGATTCAAAGTTAATACTATTTTATCCATTTAATCTTTCCAGATATTCAAATCATTCATTCTATTTCAGGGAATGTGGACCCAGCTATTATCCTTGAACAAATAGAACTTCAAATTGCAAATGTTAAAGAAGAAGCTTTTAGTAGGAAAGATGTACTCGAAAAGGTTGAGAAATGGCTAGCTGCCTGTGAGGAGGAGTGTTGGCTTGAGGAGTATAACAGGGTAAAATGTCTACATCATTTTTTAGTACTTTTAGTCCAACAACCAATAGGTTATGTTTTGCTTAGTCTCTCTTGGGGATGTCACAGGATGATAACCGATATAATGCTGGAAAAGGTGCTCATCTTACTCTCAAACGTGCTGAGAAGGCCCGATCTTTGGTTAATAAGCTTCCAGGTACATGCTGTTCTATGTTTTACAACATCAATTACTTTTGATCATCTGACTTGTAAAGTGGTGTTTAGCCATATGACTTCATCTTGTGTTTTTTTATTTGACCGTTTCAATTTGTTTTCCTGAGATCAATGGATCTCTTTTAAGTTGTCAGTTCATACAGAGGGTTGTTAATTTTAAATCTGGAAATATTTTGCTCGACTGCATGAAAGCACCGGTGTGATTATATAATTAATAAATAAGTGGAAATATCCTCTTGAGAATCTCAGGTATGGTGGAGGCATTGGCTTCAAAAACTATTGCATGGGAATATGAGAGAGGGATTGAATTCTTATATGATGGTGTAAGTTCAATTTTCCTTCCTGAGGTTTAACTCTTGACTGGTTGAGCCCCTTTGGTGCAACAACTTATTTTCCATTTTCTTTTCAAATTCGACTTAAAAACTTTCTTTCATGAACATTGTCCAGATTCGCCTTCTTTCAATGCTTGAAGAGTATACAGTGTTGCGGCAAGAGAAAGAAGAAGAAAAACGGAGGCAGCGTGTATGGACCTCTCATTTTAGTCAATCACATTTCTTATGTAGTGAACTGAACTCTAGTTCCACGGATATGCTAATGGAATACTGTTGTTTGTGGTTATTCAGGATCAGAAAAAACTGAAGGTACAGCTTATAGCAGAGCAGGAAGCACTTTATGGCTCAAAGCCAAGCCCTTCAAAAGCTCAAAATGTGAAAAAAACACCTAGGTTTTCAACTGGAGGTGCAAATAATAGAAGACTCTCTGTTGGTGGAACCATGCTTCAAACTCCTAAAGCTGACAGCAAAGCTACACCCTTTTCTCGTCATGGAATGAAAGGGGAGCGCATGCACCAAAATGACCAGTTTGGTTATCGCCAGGATGATGCTCTTTCCACTATATCAGCTAGTAAGTCTTTTTGTAAAGCTGCAAATTGCAGGGGACTTAGTATCCAGGGACTTTTGCTGAATGTCTCTGCTTTTCTCCTGTTTTTGTTCATTGTTGAAGAGGATATAATCGAAATTGAGGAATAACAGCTTACCAATCTCCTTCTGGAGTCTGGAAAGAACATCACCTGGTTCTTCACAAAATTTATTAATTGTTAAAGAAATATGTTCTATTCCTTTTGAGTTTTCTGTTGGCTCTGTTAGATGATGTTTATTGCAAAAAGTTGAGAAAAAGTTTTAGTGAACAAGTTGAATGTTTTGCATAAATTTTTTCACACAAATTTTGAAATGAGACTTAGCTCTACGAAAAGTTACTTCCGTGTTTGATTGTGTGCAGTAAAGAGGCTATTTCTCGGTTTTAATTGAAGGGTTCTGGTTTTTAGTTGGAGAAAAAGCTGTTCTGTAGTAGGGAGGTCGAATAGTGGTCTTAACTGAAACACCAGAATGTCATGTTTGTTTTCTTATGTAGGTAGAAGAGGGTCAGAAGTTGCAAGTCTTCCTGTTCAAAACCATTCTTTTGGTGCTGCGAATACTCGTGACCCAGATTCAGCAATGATTCGGAAACCATTCTCACCAATATCATCTACAGTATCATCAAAAGCAAATATGTTGGAAGAAGTGGCCACAACGCAAGCTGACTCAAAGAAGACACTCTCCTTTACAACTCCTTTGAAGACAACTTCTGCAGAGAATAGGACTCTCAAGGCCATGCCAATTCCTGTGCCCACAACACCTTCAACAGTTTCAATTCCAATGCAGACTGCTATAACTCCAGCCTGCCAACCAGTTTATGGTGCTTATCCAGTTGATGAACTTCCTGAAGAGATTGAATATTCGTTCGAGGAAAGAAGAGCCGGATTTGTTGTTCCCAGAGCACATATAAAGTCATTGATCCAAGTTCAACATTCTTAACATGAACTTGAATAAAAAATCCTGTCACTGAATCACATATGTTTGCCTCCATTTGAATCTCTCATCATCTTTGCCATTTTTTAATCCGAGGATTTCGTTTTCCAGGTTACAAGTCAATTATAATTGGCTTTTTCTTGCAGTGTATATACTAAACTGTTAAAAGTTGTTTTCTTGATCAATGTCAAATCCCACACTAAAACTTCAGTTGCTATTTCTTGAATGCCACCAACTTGTATGTTGAGATAGATGTATCAGAAGAAGAAGAGAAAGGACAGAGACTGTTGTTTGGCTCAGAATTTTTCTTATATTCACTGCAATTCACACATACTAGTTGTTTCATTTTGACCTGAAATTGGATTCAGACACAACACAGCTAGCATTTCTTCTGCTGTTGAAGTTTTTCTGTTTCCATCATCTTCAACCTCAAATTGGTTCTGTTTCCTTACAACATATTAACTTTTGAAGGAAAAGGAATGAACTTGCCAGCAAATTTATGAAAATTGGAGATACCTGACAAAGTGAGTTTCTTCTTATTCTTCTTTTAAGTTTATATTGATAAACTATAAATATGTATAATTTGGTTGTATAAAAAGCTTCAAACTTGAAGCAACCTAGATTCTGGTTGGCAGCAAGAAGTAAATTTCTTTAAATGAGAGGGCAATTTATTCAGAATTTTTTATAATCAACTTTAATGTATTCAAAAAGATAAAGAAGTTAGTTGTTGAAAATTGGTATGATTCCAAATGTTAGCTTTACAGCTTTAAAACTATTTTTATGAGTTTAAATAATTAAAGAGGAAACTAATAATAAAAAGAGAATTTCTTTTTCTCAATTTCAATGACCTTTTTAAATAATTTAAATTTACCAGATCTGCCATTTAATTGTTAAATCACCCTTATTAAAATTTTTAAGACGGACGTGAACCATTTTCTTAAGCAAAATTAATACTTTGAACACTGCAATTAAAATATTGATTATTTTACTTTTAAAATTGCCTATTTTCCTACTTTATTTTAATTTCTCCTCCTTTTTCTTACCAAAACCCTAAATTCGTTCCGCTTGTAAGAAATTCTCCTCACTCAAAAATTGTTTTTGCAATTTGTCAACTTTAAAATTTTTCCAATTTTCATGATTTTTTTGGGAAATTCATCTGTCGCCATTGAAGCTCTGTGCATGCTCTGCAATGTCGGACTTCTGAAGCCCAGAAGAATCCGTTCTATTGTTTTTTATATTATTTCTCTTCTTGATCTTTGAAGATTCAATCCAAACCATTGTATCTTTATCTTTTTTTTTCCCATTATGAAGCTTAGAAGGTTATTTGAGTTCATTCCCTTCATAAAGTTTTGATCTTTAGTAGAATTTAACCACCTGGGGTTCAAAGCTTTGATTTTTCAGGTTTGTGAGGTTTTTGTGGTCTTAGGATTTTTGGGTGATCTATGAGGCAATGGAGACAACAGAGGGAATGACTACAGGAGTAACGGTGAAAGGTGATGAAGCTCCGGACAGCTATATAATGGCCCCTAGAACCGAAAATTCAACCCCAAACCCAATTCCGACCGCTAACCCGAACCCAGATCAAAAGCCTATCCATTTTGGTGGGTCAAAGGTGGGTCAATCGCCGGCGACGGAAGTCGCGGTGGTGAAGAAGAAAAGAGGGAGACCCAGAAAGTACAAACCTGACGGGTCACCAGCGACGGCATTGTCACCGATGCCGATATCATCATCGATTCCACTCAGCGGAGAGTTTTCAGCTTGGAAACGTGGTAGAGGGCGGCCTGTAGACTTAGTGAAGAAGCCGCGTAGTTTTGACTACGAAAGCCCAGGTATAGTAGAGATCATATTGTCTTTCTCTTTTTTATGTTCTTGGAAAAAAATTTCCAACTGTTGAATTTATACGCTTTCACTGTTGTAACACTGTTACCCATTACCTGTTGATGGGTGTTTATAAGACTCTGATGATACAAAGTCTTAGGTGGGTCAATCAAAGACTTGATCTTTTTGTTTTGTATTGGATTTGGAGCTCAGGTAGGAGTTTGATGTGGGACCATTTTCCCCTGACTCTTCTTCTTTTGTGTCCCATTCTGGAATTAATGGGAGAGAATATGTGGGTGAGGATAACGTAATAGGAAGGAATCTTCTTTTTCTTTCTTACAGATAGGAGAATGTTGTCCTTGCGGTGAGGAAACAAAAGTAGAGTTTCTGAAAGAAAGCAGAGGATGTTTTTGTTCTATCTAATTTGACACTTTGTTGGATGGGCAAAGAACAACTTGGACTGTATGGTTGGATCCAGATCTGTCTTAAGCTAGTAATATTTTTAATATCCTGCTTACTGTGTGGTTCTGAAGTTTTTAAAGTGTGATAACTTTGATTGCTAAAATAAGGTTTTCAAAGAATGATTTGATAAATAGAGCTACAATTATGCAGATAGACAAATTTCTCAATGAATTTTCGAAGAATAACGTGAGAGCAAACCGTCAACTTCACACCAAAAGGCTGCATTATCACAGAGTAGATTCTTTGTCCACCATGTTACACAAAGTTTTCATTCATTATTCTTCATTTTTGGTCAGGTCAACGACTAATTGATCAATTACAATTAGCATGTCTTCAATTTGATTGACTTGCAAGCTTTCCTGTTAAATATTATGACGTCATTTTTTTTTTAATAGAACAACTATTCTCAGCTGTTATATACACACCTCTTGGTTATGATTAGTTAAACTCCAAAACTGCAAGCTTGTTCTGATTCTCTGGAATCTCTTATTTCAGGTAAAAGTGTTGCATACTTGGTTGGAGCAAATTTCACCCCCCATCTGCTCACTGTTAATGCTGGTGAGGTATGTCTTGAGATTTTCCCAAGTTAATCTTGGTAATGTATGATAACACATTATGCATCAGCTTGGTTCCCTTGGTATGTGGTCAAGAAAAGTTGAAAACATGAATTAGACATGCCAACAGTAAACCCTTTTTCTAATTATATTTTAAATCTATATGGACTCAAAATAAACTAATTGCTTCCGCTTATCTTCTGATAATTGAACATGGTTCAAGTTTCCTATCTATGCAAAGTCTCTATTTTTTATTGTAATGGATCATTGTCTCACCAGATACCGGTCATTAAAGAAAGATTATTTGGCGACTTCTGCAATTGGTGGTCATTTTATTTTGGAAGGATATTGAATCACTTTCCTTGTTGATATAGGATGTTTCTATGAAAGTTATGTCTTTCTCTCAACAAGGTGCTCGTGCCATCTGCATTCTTTCTGCAAATGGCACAATCTCAAATGTTACACTTCGTCAACCTACTTCTTCTGGTGGTACCCTAACATATGAGGTATTACATTTTGTCTTCATTTAATGTATATGCAATTTGATTGGATTTCAGTACTTTGATGACCAATGATTTTAGAACTCACTGACTGGGGTATATACCTGGAGTAGCGCTTACACCTCCTTATCATTTGTACAAGAAGTATAAACCAATTTAACTTGAACCGTACAATTGTAGTTTCAACAATTGTAAGTTGTAAGTTCTCCGAACAAAGTTAGTTTAGAATATGGGATGCATAACAATCTGTATAACAGCCTCTCTCTACTAGCATAACAACCTGTATACTTACATAAGAAAACATCTGTGGCAATTGTCAGACGAGTGAAAATAGATTCTTTTCAATTTGCAACATCCTTGAATGGGGATTGGTAGGCTAGCTAGTCT
The DNA here is from genome assembly GCA_027563845.1 of Erythroxylum subrotundum. Lineage (NCBI taxonomy): Eukaryota > Viridiplantae > Streptophyta > Magnoliopsida > Malpighiales > Erythroxylaceae > Erythroxylum > Erythroxylum subrotundum. The sequence goes on along the minus strand of JAOQMQ010000006.1, from coordinate 28,177,913 downwards.
TCTGCTGCTATTCCCAGCAGTCATAAGGTTCTATTCTTTGAATTGGTTATATTTAATGTAGTTTAAGCTGTTATTTGGGAATTGGGAATTATTGTTCTAACTCAAACAGATCAATGAACTCAAATCATTGTTTGGATTCCAGAGCATGTAGTTCTAGGAATTGTTGTCTGTTATCTAGCCTTTGATGTCCCCGATAGTTGTTGCATGCTGGACTTAAAAAGGCATCTAGAATTTATTTGGCATGCTAATTACTAAGCCGCCACTTTAAAGTTTTAGACAATTAGCAGTTTCAAGAGATTTAAATATTAAGACACTATCAACCGATCTTTTTCAGGGCTGTTTTGAGATACTTTCCTTATCTGGATCATTTATGCCTACTGAGAATGAAGGAACAAAGAGCAGATCTGGTGGAATGAGTGTCTCTTTGGCAGGTCCAGATGGACGTGTTGTTGGGGGAGGATTAGCTGGTTTGCTAGTAGCTGCTGGCCCAGTTCAGGTTTCCACTTATGTTATAAAGTGATTTGATATTATTTAATTCTAATCAATTACAAGTGTATGCTTCCCTTCTTTTCTTGATTTTTGAATTGAAAATTTGAACACTTCAAGCTTCACTAAGCTTAGAACATGATGAAAATATGAGAAGATGATATAATGATCATCTTTCAAGAAAAGACACTGCTTTTATGTGATTTTGCAGTCATTCTGCTGGATCACTTGAACATTTGTTAGATTTCACTGTTTTAATGTTCATCCTCTCAACTTCTTCGCTTGCACCAGGTTGTAGTGGGTAGTTTTCTCCCAGGTCACCGACAGGAGCATAAGCACAAGAAACAAAGAATTGGGCCTGCACCAGTTCCTTCTGTCACTGTTATCACTGCTGAAGAATTGAAGGCTAGCTATGCTGGAGTAAAGCCGATTCCTGTACCTGATGCATCTGTCCATGGAGACAATTCGGGTCCTATTAACCCCTTTCAGGCCTTTAGGGACCCTGCTACTGACAGTACATCTTCTTCACCTGAAGATGGGAAGTCAAACTGTGACACATCAAGCTGACAGAACCCATGCATGCCGGTTTATCAATGTCATGCTGCTGAAACGATATCAGGCTTGAACTTATTAGCTTTCAATGAAAGAATTAGGGTTAAACACCGAGTGGATTTTAACTGACAATTGTACTCTTCTTCCTTAGGTTTAGGTAGGACCTTCTGTTGTTAGATCAGTCTGTGGCCGTGTTATGATGTAATTTTTGTAGTGTCAAGGGTTATTGTAGTAGCATTTTAGGTGTACTGATCCTGGTGTGTCACTCTTCTGATGGAGTACTTTCATAAATGAACGAACTTGAGTTGTGGATATTGTGTTTATATTGTGTTTCTGAATTACATGGATTGCAGATTTCATAGAATTCAGAATTCAAGGCATTGCATTCTTCATTTTGATCATAATCTGCAACCTTGAGCATCAATTTGTATGTCCTTGACCCATGTCAGGGGTTCGAATACAGCTATTCTAACTTTCCGGTAGACTTTCCAGTTCGGTGAACATCTCTACTGTACTTTTCCTATGCCCGTAATGGCGGCAGATACAAAAGAATGTACACAGGCTAACATTCCAGAACAGAAAAGTACACTCTTAATAGCAGGAGCTGTCTCATTTGTGTTTAATACAAAACAGTGCTCTGTTCTACAGAAAAGTACACCCATATGTACTGTCTTGTTTATGTTTAATACAAAACACTGTTCTGTTCGAACATGTTATAACAAACTCTCCAAAAGCATTAGGAGCTCGGCATAGCAAATGTATTCAGACGATGCTGTAAAGTTTAATTTTTCTGGAGCATTAGGAAACTTCCCATCTCTTATCTGGGATTACTTCCACGCTCAACCTGAAGTCCTCAACAAGTTCTGCTCTCCAACCTCTATTAACTTTCTCGATGAACTCTTCAACCCTTCTCCTTAATTCATCATGTGCATCTCCATTGTCATCTTCCCCGTTGCTGGTAGTCCGAGTCTCCAGGGCTTTGGATAATATAGCAGCCTTGCTCGACACTTTGTTCACGTTCGTGCATGTGTAGGTGACCATTGGCACTGAAACAGGAATCTCACTTTCTTGATCCAAGTCAGAGCCAGATTTTGAGCCAATGAAGATCACGAGTATAATCAAATTACAACAGCAGAAGATGAACAGGGAGTTGGAAACAGCCAGGGTGATCAATTCCAGAGTAGAATCCAACATAGTTGTGAGGGCTCTGAGAATCAATAGAGAAAAAGGTGATGCTAGATGATGCTGAATTGACAGGATTGTACGTTTTTGAGCCTTTTTAAAGCATGTTCTAGGAGGGAACAAGTGTGAAAGGGACGCTTTTTGCAGGAGAAGCCATAGAATACAAGGTGAGGCGTCCGACGGAAGCTATGGAGAACAAGGTTAGTTTATGTTTTATTGTTTAATGATTGACCAACCACATCCATGGGAATTGGGAAGCTTCTTGCCCAATTATAGATGTGGGGTCTTCTCCCGAATGAATAAACTAGTAACGGGCTCCTCATACCATACAAGAACCTCACATGGAACCATCTCACTTGTACATCCTTGATATATCATCATATTGACTTCACATCTCATTCAAGATAGAAATGGTCAAAGTATCCGGTTCGGCCCAGAATCTGATTTAGCCTAAATCAAATCTGACTTTTTATCCAAAATTCGATTAGGCTTGAGTCCTTTTTTCCAAGACGAGAACTAACTTCAGGCCGAATTCAGGTATAATGAAGGATGACAAATGTCTAGAATTGTACATTCCCTTGCATTGACTTTTGGTGGCCTCAAAAAATAGATCCCTGTTTTCGATTATTTAGAGGGGCATTCATTGAACAGTATTAGATTCTCTACTCGCCAACTCACTCCGTTGTTAGAAATGTGTAGTTTGATAAGAAAAGGTTATGACTTCACCAGCTTGATCACAATACTTGGGGATAAGGACAGTGCTTCCCAAAACGGATAAACATATATAGTCAAAATTCTTCAACAAAACAGGTTAGAATGTGACAGGCCTCTGGTGCATAAGCATTATTGTAGACGCAAGAAGAGGAGCGTGGGGCTAGAGAAGGTGGGCCAGTGACGTGCGGTGGAGGGAAGTTTGTTAAGGGCATGCTGACTTGTGTTTGTTACGTACGAATAAGAAGGGGAATTCTGTTATCATTGAGTGATATATATATATATATATATATATCAGAGGATAGGGAAGAATAGAGGGATTATTATTATAATACTCAAAGAAATCACAATGAGTTTGTTGGAGAGCTGCACCCTCTCGAATTGGTGTTAGGAGAGATTCAGCCTCTTAAATTGCTGTTTACTTTCTTTTGTCAACAATCTCAACATTCTCAATACAATATAATATCAAGTATTCTACTCTATTATTCTGTTCTGTCATTTCTTTACTGTTGGTTGTTCTCGGCTATGTTCTATTGAAACCCAGGTTGCTTGTTTGGCTCTTGTTATTGCCGGATCTCATCATTTTTGGTATCAGAGCATACATCGATTCTGATTTGTAGTTCATGCCACATACCAGAATGGCAAATAAGTTTGAAGTGATGGAGAAGAGGTTGGAAGAAAATATCACCAAACACATGTCCCAGTTAACCGAAACCTTGCTAGCCTACATGACCAACACGGATGCACGATTGGCTGAGTTTGCTAATCGATTACCTGCTAACGCTGAAACTAGATTTTCTGGCCTCAACTCACCTTCAACTGAATCCGATAACCACCATGATCCCCCAACCCAAGACGCCACACCCACAAATGACAAAAATCATGAACAAAACCCACCCACCTACCACTGTTGTGAACACAAGGATTATTCCAGGAAGCTTGAAATGCCACTCTTCTCGGGCGAGGACCCCCACTCATGGGTGTTTCGAGTGGAAAGGTATTTCGCCGTGAATCATCTCACCGAGGTGCAGAAGTTGGAGGCAACCGCCGTTTGCTTGGAGGGCGGAGCTCTTTCTTGGCTTCGTTTTGAAGAAAAGCGGAGGAAATTCTTGACATGGGAAGAATTAAAGAATCAGCTCTGTATCAGATTTCCTGGAGGCACAACCAACATTCCTTATCAACGTTTCCTGTCTTTGAAACAGACCGACACAGTGCAGGAATACAGGGAGCAGTTTGAGGCCTTATCCATACCTCTGAATTTGGATGATGAGATGTTGATGGCTATTTTTATCAACAGTCTGGTCCCTAAGATACGGGCTTAAGTAATTGTGCTTAATCTCACTGGGCTAGCTGAGACCATGGATACAGCCCAAAGAGTGGAGGCCCGCAGCTTTGTTCTATCCAACACAGATCCATGGAAGTGGACATCCACCAAGACGACATCACATATCAGTTCACCTACTACCCACACTCATTCAAACCACAAAACAAACACTGGGAACCAAAGCTTCAGAACCACAAATTATCAAACCCCGCCGTAACATAGCACCACAAACCAAACATCCAGATATTCCTACACCTCATCGGTAGCTAGTGGACCCAACCACGAGATCTCACGTGGTACTTTCAAACGAGTCACGAGAGCAGAGATGCAAGCACGAAGAGAGAAAGGATTGTGTTTTAAATGTGATGAAAAATACCACCCTGGGCATATATGTAAGAATCACCAGTTGCAGGTGTTGTTGGTTAATGATGACTCGGATGGGGAGGAAGCTCCGGAAATGGCTTTTACGCAAGCAGAGGGGGAGGAACCTACTATGGGTACTGTGGAGGTATCCCTAAATTCTGTAGTGGGATTGACCTCACCTAAATCACTCCGGTTGTTGGGAGAAGTCGCGGGACGGGAGGTAGTTGTGTTGATAGATAGTGGCGCATCCCACAACTTTATTTCGACCAGATTAGTGGAGGAGTTAGATTTGCCTAAATCGGCTACGGGAGGTTTGGGGTAATGATGGTGTCAGGAATGACGGTGGGGGGTGAAGGTGTGCGTAAAGGTGTGACAGTGAAATTGCAGGAGCTTGTGATGGTAGAGGATTTTTTACCTCTTGAATTTGGCAGTTTCGATATAATTTTAGGGATGAAATGGCTTACAACCTTGGGGGAAACAAGTAATAATTGGCAGGAGCTCACGATGAGAGTGAAGGTGGGAAGTAGTGAGGTGCTCTTGCATGGTGACCCAGTTTTATGCAAGTCAGTCGTGTCCCTCAAGTCTTTGTGGAAAGTATGTCAGGGAGTCTGGGTTGAATTGGGCCAGTTGCAAGCTGAGGCAGGGCATACGGAGGAAACGGTGGAACCAGCAGTTCAGTCTCTTTTGAATGAGTTTGAAGACGTGTTCAACATGCCTATGGGATTACCACCCATAAGGGAGAAGGAACATGGCATCGTCTTAAAAGAGGGCACTGAACCAATTAATGTGCGTCCATATCGGTACCCGCACTGTCAGAAGTCAAAGATCGAAAAACTTGTGGGTGAAATGCTGGCATCCGATATTATTCAGGAGAGTGGGAGCCCGCTTTCAAGCCCGGTATTGCTGGTTAAAAAGAAGGACGGTAGTTGGCAATTCTGTGTGGACTATCGCGCCTTGAATAAGGCTATAGTTCCGGATAGGTTTCCTATTCCGGCCATCGATGAGTTACTTGACGAGTTGCATGGAGCGCAGTTTTTCTCTAAGTTGGATTTAAAATCGGGTTATTACCAGATTCGTGTAAAGGCTGAGGATGTACCAAAAATAGCATTTCGAACTCACGAGGGGCACTATGAGTTCTTGGTTATGCCTTTCGGTCTAACCAACGCGCTAGCAACTTTTTAATCCTTAATGAACTCTATTTTTAGGAGTATGTTGCAAAAATTTGTATTAGTGTTCTTTGACGACATCCTGGTGTATAGTTCTTCATTGGAAGCTCACTTGGAACACCTTCGAGAGGTACTTTTTCTGCTCCACACTCATAAGTTGTATGCTAACCGGAAAAAAATGTCACTTTGGCAAAAAGCAAGTTGAATATTTGGGGCATGTAATTTCTAGTGAGGGAGTTGCAGCTGATCCGGAGAAAATTAAAACCATGACAAGTTGGCCAATTCCACATAATCTTAAAAGGCTCCGTGGATTCTTGGGATTAACCGGATACTACCGTCGATTCGTTAAAGATTATGGCAAGATAGCCTTGCTGCTCACGCAACTCCTGAAAAAAGACGGATTCAATTGGACAGAAGAAGCTACAATTGCTTTTGAGCAACTGAAAGCAGCTATGACGAAGGTGCCGGTTCTTGCTCTACCCAATTTTGCCGAACCCTTTACACTGGAAACTGATGCTTCAGGGACTGGATTGGGGGCCATTTTAATGCAAAATAGGCACCTTATAGCTTACTACAATCAAGCTTTAACAGGTAGGGCTCAATTTAAATCAGTTTATGAAAGGGAGCTTATGGCGATTGTCTTCGCAATCCAGAAGTGGCGTCATTACTTACTTGGGAGGAAGTTCACGGTGCGGACTGATCAAAGTAGCCTTAAATTCCTTTTGGAGCAAAGGCTAGTGTCTATAGAGTACAAAAAGTGGATGTCCAAACTATTGGGATTTGAGTTTGACATCCAGTACAACCCAAGGGTGCAAAATCTGGTGGTTAATGCCTTGTCTCATGTTCATGAAGACCAAGGGAAGGAGAAGACATTGCAGGCCGTGACAGTGGCAGGGGTTCTCGACTTAGCTGGAATTTCTGACAAAGTCCAACAAGATCCCAAGTGCGCAACTATAATCGAAATGTTGAAGAAAGATCCGAGTGCCAAGCTAGGATGGAGCTTAATACAGGGACAACTGCGGTGGAAGGGAAGGTTAGTTTTACCCTAAGATCCGAAACTTATTAATGTTATATTGAAAGAATACCACAACAGTGTGCTTGGGGGTCACTCAGGATTTTTTAAAACATATAAGAGGATTGCCTCTGACTTGTTTTGGGAGGAAATGAAAAAAAGATGTGCAGGAGTTTGTGACAAAATGTTCCATTTGTCAGCAAAACAAGTATGTTACTTTGTCCCCTGCTGGGCTGCTCCAACCCCTGCCCATTCCGGAAGTCGTTTGGGAAGACATCTCGATGGATTTCATCGAGGGACTCCCGAACTCACATGGGTTTAATGCTATCATGGTTGTGGTAGATTGGTTAACAAAATACAGTCATTTTGTGCCATTGAAACACCCTTTCACGGCAGTTAAGGTTGCGGATATTTTTGTGCAGAATATGGTTTGCCTACATGGATTTCCTCGATCCATTGTCTCCGATCGAGACAAAATATTCATTTGCCATTTCTGGACTGAACTTTTCAGATTGCAAGGCACTGTTTTGCGTCGGAGCACCGCGTATCATCCACAATCAGACGACCAAACCGAAGTGGTAAACCGTTGCGTGGAAACTTATTTACGATGCTTTGCAAATATGAAACCTAAGACTTGGCAGCAGTGGGTTGCTTGGGCTGAATTATGGTATAACAGTAGCTTTCATACGGCTGTCCAATGCACTCCGTTTAAGGCGGTGTATGGTCGTGACCCCCCACCTATAATACATTATGGCTCAACCTTGGCTTCTATTTCGGAATTGGAGGACCAACTTCAGGCTAGAGATAGAGTGCTGGATGAGTTGAAGGACCATTTGTTGATCGCCCAGAACAAGATGAAGAAAGCTGCTGATTTGAAGCGGCGTGATGTCGAATTTGCAGTAGGAGATTTGGTGTACCTCAAACTTCGACCTTATCGGTCTAAGTCATTGGCACGGAAACATAATGAAAAGCTGTCTCCTCGTTATTTCAGACCTTATGAAGTGGTGCAGAGGATAGGACCTGTAGCTTATAAACTCAAACTCCCAGAAACTTCAAGTGTCCATCCTACATTTCATGTCTCTCAACTTCGGGCGGCTTTAGGAGTTGACACTCCTTGCTAAGAATTACCCCCATTTTTAACTACGGATTTAGAATGGAATGTGGAACCGGAAGCAGTGCTGAATGTGCGCTCTGGAAGTGGAGGCTCTGGAATAGAAGTATTGATTGCTTGGAAGCACTTGCCGAGTTTTGAGGCTACTTGGGAACCCTTTGATCTGATCAATCAGCAGTTTCTAGCTTTCAACCTTGAGGACAAGGTTCGTCTTCTTGGGGAAGGTATTGATAGGCCTCTGGTGCATAAGCATTATTGTAGACGCAAGAAGAGGAACGCGGGGCTAGAGAAGGTGGGCTAGTGATGTGAGGTGGAGGGAAGTTTGTTAGGGGCATGCTGACTTGTGTTTGTTACATACAAATAAGAAGGGGAATTCTGTTATCATTGAGTGATATATATATATCAGAGGATAGGGAAGAATAGAGGGATCATTATTATTGTACTCAAAGAAATCACAATGAGTTTGTTGGAGAGCTGCACCCTCTCGAATTGGTGTTAGGAGAAATTCAGCCTCTCAAATTGTTGTTTACTTTCTTTTGTCAACAATCTCAACATTCTCAATACAATATAATATCAAGTATTCTACTCTATTATTCTGTTCTGTCATTTCTTTACTGCTGGTTGTTCTTGGCTACTATTCTATTGAAACCGAGGTTGCTTGTTTGGCTCTTGTTATTGCCGGATCTCATCAGAATGCCAGTGAATCACCTCTTCCTTTTGTTATTTCCTGCAGTACCACTTTTGTTGAAGCCTCTAATTTGATTAGTAGTCTCTGCTGTGTTCTGTTTCTTCAAACCTTTTCTTCCGCCGAATCCAAACTTTGAGTTCCTTTTATCTCTTTTCATCTGTTTCTTTTCCACTTGTTTCTTCCTAAACTGTCCTATTTTTCCCCCAGACCGATCTCCAGGAGCCACTTCTGGCCTCTTCTTGCTAGACTTTTCAAATACTTTCCCATCTTCAAAAGCAAAATCCATCTCACCATCTTTTTCATTCCCAGCAAACCCAGTTTGTTGTCTAGTTTTCCTCCACTTCTTAACAGATTCAATCTCCATCTTTTTCTGCATAGCCCTCTCTTTCAGCTTCTGGGCTGAACCTCCTTAGCTATTCTTTTGGCTTCTCTAGCCTTCTTCCTCTCCTCAGCCTCCTCAATGTTTCTCTTCTCAGCCAAAAGCTGACTCTTAACTTTCTCCATATGCACGTCTGATTTCACCATCTCCGTATAATAATCAACAGGCCTGAGGAAAGGAAGCCCCATTGATTCAAGCTGCTCAAACGCCTTCCTTGTTCCTTCCAATGCCATGTGTATAGAATGCAAGCTCTCTGACCAGATCATCATTCACATCCACTTCTTGCTCTTGATTAATATCAATGGAAAGCTTGTGGATCCAACCCACATTTTAGATTACTATTTGGTGAAAAGGGCAAGAGAAAAGGGCAGGGTTTTAGATTACTATCAGAAGATGTTGATAGTACCAAATGGGCCTAATGGTTTTTAGTGGACTTTGGGCCTATATAATACCAATAGTCTAAAAACTGATTTTATAAAAAAAAATAGAAATATAATAATAGCTAAAAAATAAATAAGGCATTTAAATGAGAGAGTTTGCTCATTTTTTATTTTAATTCTTATTTTTAAAATTAGATTATGCAAGGAGACCCTTGAAATAATTGATAAGATTGCTCATTATGACCACAAGTCCACAGTTTCAAGTAACAACATTGTAAAATATAAAAGGAAGATTGCGTATATTGATAACTCTCCTATCCTTAGGGCACGATTGGTCAGGAGTCTATGATACGCTGATTTCTTATTATGTGCAGCATGTGCTTAAAGACTCATTCAAAAGAAGGCCATGTCTAGGCTGTTGCAAATCTTCTGCAGATCTTATATTGATTTGTTATTTTCTTTAAGTTGTTTCCAGTTTAGTTGTTATTCAGTTCCTTATTTTGTGGGGATGATTAGACAAATAAGTTATATTCTCAATTACTTTATTCAAAGATTCTCTTATCAAATAGTATCAAAGTAGGTTGTCCAGATGGAGACCCGTGGCAAATCCAACGCAGAGTTTCCTAATGACGTCAACGATGCTTTAGCACGACACGAATCCAACTTTGACCAAATCCATATTACCATGCAAACCATCCTTACTGAAATACAATCAATGAAAACCACACAAGAATCCCAACATCTCCAATTACAATCCCTCACTGCTTCCCAAGGTGAGACCAACCCTTTTGCTTCTTTTGAACCCAAAACATCAAAATGGCAGCCCTAAACACCACAAACACCTAGACAAACCCTTATCATAAAACAAAATCCCTCAGGTTCCAGTAATTCCACAAACACCAACCCTAACCCGGATAACCATCACCTTAAACTTAACTTTCCAAAGTTTGACGGAAATAATCCGCAGGGTTGGGTATACAAGGCGGAACAATATTTTGCATTTAAAGGTATAGCAGAAGACCAACGTGTACAGCTTGCCTCCTTTCACTTGGAAGGAATTGTCCTGCAATGGCATCGATGCTTAATAAATTTAAAGGTCCAATGACATGGGAGGAGTTTAAGAAAGCGGTTCTTCAACGGTTCGGACCCACCGACTATGAAGACCCTTCCGAAGCCTTAACTAGAATAAAGCAAACAAACACCGTAGCAGCATACCAAGAAGAATTCGAAAAATTATCTCATAGGATTTATGACTTACCTGAGAAATTTCTTGTAGGTTGCTTTGTTGTAGGCTTAAAGGATGAAGTAAGGTTGGATCTCAAAATTAAACAACCCAGAGCTAGAGCCTTAGCTACTGCTATTGGGGTTGCTCGACTAATTGAGGAACGAAACAGCCTTCAGAAGAAGACACTTACAGCCATCAAATCCAGCTAGCCAGCCAAGGCAAATACCACTGCTGGAGTACTCGGATCAATTCCTACATCCAAAAACAGCGCTGTCGAAACCACCCCAGTCCGCAAAATCTCCACACAAGAAGCAAAAGAGCGACGAGACAAGGGGTTATGCTATTATTGTGACGAGAAATTCATTTCAGGACATCGATGTCGTCGTCCCCAATTATTCATGATAGAAGATGTGGGAGAAGAAGACGTGGATTTGGATTAAGATTCACCCAATGAAAAGTCCAACAACACAGCACTTGAAATTTATTTTCATGCAATTGTGGGAGTGGAACACCCTCAGACCTTGTGACTTCGTGGGAAAATAAGAGAACAAGAAGTAGTTATTCTAGTAGATGGCGGGAGTAGCCATAACTTCATTGATGAAACCTTGGCAAAGAAACTCGGATTACAGGTGAAAACAGACCAACCTTTTCATGTTCTTGTTGCTAATAAGGAGCAAGTTGAATGTGCAGGACAATGCAGGGCTATTACTTTTGATATACAAGGATTTCATTCCTTGGCCAACTTTTATGTTTTGCCTGTAACTTGTCCAGTTGTACTTGGAGTCCATTGGTTATCAACATTGGGACCAGTGAAACTGACTACAAGCACCTCACTATGACCATTAATGCTGATGGAAAAAAGATTGTATTCCAAGGGATGAAGCAAGGAGACATTATGGCATTAAAAAAGAAGGAAAACGACATTAATACTGGAATATTTTTGCAAATCACACTGGCCCAAACAAAAAAGCAACTCACACATCCAAATCACCGACCTGAACTTACCACATTGTTAGCCTAATTTCAAGATATCTTTGACACTCCCACGTCCCTGCCACCCCTCTGATCATATGATCATCAAATTCCACTCTTACCACAATCCGGTCCCATCAATGTCTGCCCTTACAGGCATCCTTATTACTAAAAATCACAAATAGAAATTTAGGTACAGGAACTATTACAGTCAGGCTTAATTCATCCCAGTAGAAGCCCACTTTCATCACCCGTTTTGCTCGTCAAGAAAGCCGATGGCAGTTGGAGATTTTGTGTTGACTATCGAGCTTTAAACAACATCACCATTAAAGATAAATTCTCAATACCTGTCATTGATGAGTTACTAGATGAACTGCATGACTCAAAAAAAATTTCTATATTGGATTTACGTGCGGGGTACCATCAAATAAGAGTTTCTGAAGCAGATATTGCCAAAACTGCTTTCCAGACACTATGAGTTCCTAGTCATGTCCTTTGGGCTCACAAATGCCCCCACCACATTCTAAAGCCTGATGAATGAACTTTTCCAACCATATTTACAGTAAGACATGGCAGGAACATTTGTCTCACCTCTGCACTGTTCTGGTGTTACTATGAGGTAACCATTTGTATGCCAAAGCAACCAAAGGTCATTTTGGGGATACTCAGGTGGAATACTTGGGACATATAATCTCATAATTGGGTGTAGTTATTGATCCAAAGAAAACTCAAGCTATATTGGAATGGCCTACGCCAACCACTACTAAACAAGTTGGAGGCTTCCTTGGCTTAGCAGGGTATTATCAAAAATTCATCAGCAAATTCGATCAAATTGTTGCCCCACTCACCCAACTTCTCACCAAGGACGGGTTTCACTGGAATTCTGAAACAGAAGGGGCGTTCACTTCCCTCAAGCAAGCTCTTTCCACACCCCCAATTCTACAGTTACCAGATTTCTCACAATCTTTTTTTGTTAAGTGTAATGCTTGTGGAATAGGTATTGGAGCCATTCTCTCACAAAACGAACGACCAATTTCATTTTTTAGTGAAGCATTAAAAGGCTCATCTCTTCTTCTATCAATATATGAGAAGGAAATGTTGGCAATCGTGAAGGCCATACGAAAGTGACGGCCTTATTTGCTAGGAAAATTGTTTGTAGTTAAAACCGATCAAAGGAGTCTAAAGTATCTTATGGAGCAACGAGTTACCACCCCTGTTCAAGCACGTTGGCATCCAAAATTAATGGTATATGATTACATTATTGAATACAAGAAGGGAAAGGAAAATATTGGAGCAAATTCTTTGAGTAGGCGTGATGTGGGGAATCATTTTTTATGGCATTAACTCTACCTATAGCTGGTTGGTGGGAACGTTTTAAAAAAGAAGTTAATGAGGATTCTTTTTATTCCAATCTACAAAATAGGAATCAAAGTCAATCTCAACTACTTTTGAGGGATGGCGTGTGGTTCAAAAAAGCAAAGGTATTTTAGAGTTCTAATTCAACTTTAATTCCTGCCATTTTACAGGAAGCCCATTCCTCAGTTTTAGGTGGACATTTTGGTTATAATAAGAGTCTTAGCAGTGTGAAGCAATCTTTTTTATGGCTTGGATTGAGAAAAAGGTCAAGCAATTTTTGCAGTAGTGTTCCACCTGCCAAAGGTTCAAAACTGATACTATGGCTCCAGGAGGGCTCTTGTAACCTCTTCCCATTCTAACAACCATCTGGAAAGATATCTCCATGGATTTCATTAAAGGGTTACCGTTATTAAGGGGATATATCACAATTCTTGTTGTTGTTGGTCGGTTGTCCAAGTATAGTCATTTTATTCCAGTCAAGCACCCTTTTTTCTGCAACAGATATCGCTAAGATTTTTGTTTCTAATGTGGTTCGATTGCATGGGTTTCTACAATCAATTGTAAGTGACAGGGATCGGTTGTTCATGAGTATTTTTTGGAGAGTTTTATTTAAACTCCATGGTACAACTTTAAATATTAGTTCTAGTTATCACCCTCAGACGGATGGGCAAACAGAGGTGACTAATCGCACCTTGGAGTAGTACCTGCGGTGCTTTGCAAGAGATCAACCTCACTCTTGGGCTGAATGGATTCCATGGGCAGAATACAGCTACAATACAAGTGTTCACTCTGCTACCAAAATCACTCTTTTTGAAGCTGTCTTTGGACCGCACGCGCGACATGTGCCTTCGTCCCGACCCGCGTGGAACGACAGGCGCATGTCCCACACGTGCCCATCCGGGTCGTCCATGCAGCGGACACGTGGCCGCACGGATGTGCGCCAGGGCACGAGCCGCACAGTCCCGGCGTGTCTACGTGTGGGGCGCGTGCCGCGCACGCGTCAGACTAGCATGCAGAAGCGGCCGCTGACGTCAGCTGCTGACATCATCTACAGTGCTTTAAAAAAAAGAGAAACGGATCCACGAGCATCAGGTTCTCTGACCCGTTAAGAGAGCTCGGGATTTGAGGAAATTGTAGGAAGGCCTTGCCCGTGAGTTAGTGAGCACTTTTCGCTAAAGGCCCCTGGAGATTCGGAGATGTTTGGAGCTCGGAATCGGCATCGTTTTTGATCCTTTCATGGGACCCCTTCTTTTCTTTCATACATTCCAGGGACTTCAAAAGTTCAGGCTGTTGATAATCATCTACAGGACCGAACCAGAATTCTGGCTGAATTGCAACGCAATCCACTGCTTGCTCGACACCGAATGAAGATCCGTGCAAATCAGGGCTACTACGACGTCATTTTTCAGGTTGGTGATTTTGTATATTTGAAATTACAACCTTACCGTCAAAGTTCTGTGGCAAATCGTTCTTCTATGAAATTGTCTCCTCGGTTCTTTGGACCATTCAAGATCACTCAAAAAATTAGGCCTGTTGCTTATCAATTGGAATTACCTCCTGGATCAAAAATCCACAATGTGTTCCATGTTAGTCTCCTACGTAAATCATTTGGAAGTCCTACTGAGGTCTCCCCTATTCTTCCCCCTATTTCGACCACTAACTCTCACTTGCCACAACCAGAATGTGTCCTAGACAGAAGAGTCATCCTGAAGGGACAATATCGACCAAAAGCAGAAGACTTAATTAAATGGAAGGACACCAGTCCTGAAGATGCTACATGGGATTATTTATGGAAGTTCTTGAAACAATTTCCATACTTTATCCTGGCGGACAAGGATACTGTTGGTGGAGGGGCATGATATGCTCATTTCTTATCATGTGCAACATGTGCTTAAAGACTCATTCAAAAGAAGGCCATGTCTAAGCTGTTGCAAATCTTCTGCTGATCTTATGCTAATTTGTTATTTTCTTTAAATTGTTTCCAGTTTAGTTGTTATTCAGTTCCTTATTTTGTGGGGATGATTAGTCAAATAAGTAGTATTCAATTTTCATTCAATGTAAAGCTATAAATAGCAGTTGTTATCATTAATAAAGGGAGGAGCAGACAAATATAATCTTCTTTCATAACTTTCAACTCTTCTGTGTTCCCATTCTTGCTTCTACTCTATTCTCTTCTTGTTCTCAATTACTTTATTCAAAAATTCTCTTATCAGTTTATTAATGTAATGTAATATTAATCCATCATTTGGGAGGAAAGTTTATAATAAAATAGAATGAAATGAGATGAAAGATGAGGGTTTCATATTACATTTCATTCTATCCTAAACAATAAAAATGAAAAACTTCCAATTTGGAGAGTTTAGGATAGAATGTAAAATGATAAACAACTTAACACTACATTACATTATAAATCCTTCATCCAAACAACATTTCACTATATTACATTATGAACCATTCAATCTCTCTCAAAACAACAATTTTATAATATTACATCCTTTTACATTTTATTATATTATAAACCATTCGATTCCATTTAAAATTTTACGTCTAACCAAACATAGCCTTACAAAATAGAGAGTCTTGTATACTAAAATTTGCCATATCATTATTTTTATAATTTGATTTAGATATTATATAATTTCTTCTTTATTCATTTATAATTTCAAAATAACATCTTATTAAAATTTTAGTCGGTTATACTAAAACAACATTATTTTAATAAATCAACTCGAGATAATTCAACTGAATTCGAACTTATTGATTTTAAATATGACTAATGCACTGATTTTGTTAACCCTAGACAATTAAAGTTGTGTGATAACAAAATAATATATAATTATAAGCAACATATGAGAACAGAAATTTGAAAACAAAAATCAAAGAAACTTCCAATACATGGATTGTTCATACATGGATTATAAAGACTCGAGCTTTCTACCAAAACTTCCGTTCATTCAATATCCATCTCAACAGTCTTGAGCAGAAATGAGATGGAAATGATGAACTTTTACTAGTTAATCGACCAACAAGAGTGGCTTGTAAGATTCAAGTCTCCTGAGCCATAACAAGGTTTTCCAGCACCAACCTGGTGATCAGCGTACGTTCACCAACTCAACATCAAACACGAGCCACGAATTTGGCGGTATCTTCTTACCAGCCCCTTCAGATCCATAGCTGCACAAGTTATGTTGGAAGGAGGAGAATTACAACAGGTAATTCCAACTTACTAGAGATATTGAAATAAGGGGGTGATAAAAAGTATCACAAACGATTTTATGGAAGATGTGAGCAAGAAACAACAGCAATTGCTTACCCCATTGATGGTGGTATTGTCAACCTTCTTTTGTCCCCAACTCGCATGCCTACGAATGAAACGATAACCAAAAGGAATTAGATTCAGAAAAAGCTCAATGCAACTGAAAAGAGATTCCAGTTGGTACGAGTAATCACCATTAACTCCAACATCCCATCCCTTTATAACTTGTCCTACACCTGCAATCCAAAAGAAAAAGAGTTACTGTAGTTAGAATCAGATTTTCTATTTATCTGAACCATGGGATGAAGGATTCACTCCGTACCTAGACGGAACTTAAAAGGTGCTCTTCCCACATTCGAGTCAAATATTTGGCCATTCTTCTTTAGTTTGCCAATATACCGCACACTGACCTGAAAACAAACATAGTTCTTTTATTTCAAATGTTGGTCTATATACATTTAACAAATTACTGACACGGAAAATCCAAATGAATGTAGACTGGATTGAGGTGTATATCAAATGCTGATTCAATTGCTATATGCTGTACTATGTAAAAATTTCAGAGAAATCCATATGTGATAATGAAACCATAGTCTGAAAGATTGCAGATTTAGTGGAAAGCAAGTTACCTGACTTCCTGGGGAAGCTCTCTTACCATTTGGCTTGCCCATTGCCAACTCCTCAATAATCAATCCATTTGCAAAAGATCTAACTTTGGAGAACTTGGCTGAAACCTTTTGATCTTCAGATTCTAAAGAAGAATTTGCCTTACCTCCAATAGCTGTTGCAGTTTGAACCTTGCTTGCCCCCTCTTCATCCTGGGTCTTCTTCTTCTTGTTTTTCTTCTTCTTTTTCTTATCAGAAGATTTTTCATCTTTATCAACATCAACGGCACTGCACATAGATTTAGTAATAAGGTATGTAATCCTATGCATGCACGCAAACAGAGGAATCATCGTGATCCTTATTAGAAAATGGATCAACATGTGAGTTTGTTGGGTGCATACATGCATATGCACAAAATTGAACACAGCTTAGCTCACCTCTGACCATTTTCATTTCCATCTAGAGCATCTTGCTTATTCACCTCCCCAGGCTGGGTTTCACTATTTGGAAGCTCGTTAATTTTGTCATTATCATCCATTTCATAACTATTTGCTTCTTTGGCCTTCTCTTTTTGTTTCTTCTTCTTCTTCTTTTTCTTCCTAAGATCAGATTCACAAACCAAAGCAGCAAATTTGTACAACAAAGAGAAAAGTTAGGCTGGCTTCCTAAATTGTAATTAGTGTCAACCATTGGGCACCACCAAAATGCCCCCTAAACTAGCTTCCCTATCACCAAACAGAAATAAAAACAAATAAGCTAGTCTAACAGGAATTTACTACCTTACCTTTCTGTTTCAACATCTTGGTCAGCATTTTCAACCTTTCTTTTTCTGGCTGTAGCATCTTCAGTATCGTTGCTCACCTTTTTCTTGGATTCCCTGGCTGGTTTGGTACCTCTCTGTTCACCTTGTTCTGCTAGGAACTCCTGAATCATAGTTTCACTTTTTTGAGACATAGAAATTGGAAAGCCATACTCATCTTCGCTTTCCAAAACAGATGTATCATTGGGCCTCTTGACAACAATTTGCATCTGGGAGTTATCCTGGTTCTCCAGGACACTTGAATTTTTTTGCTTGGAAAATTTAGATGGACCATTTGCATTTGCAAGTTTATCATCATCCGTTATCTCCTCAATCACAACTGAATTATGAGAAAATGTTAATGTGAAAAAATGCTTTTAGTCAATAGCATCATGAATATAAAATCAACATCTCCTTTCAGTGTGAATTAGTAAGTATATGTCGCATCATGTGATTTTGGTGAAAATAGATATCAAAAATCTTAAACAATTCTACTAGAATGTGCATGATCCTTTATCTTCAGTTACCAAGCATTCAAGAGAGAGTTAGTTTCCAGACTTTCTGCAATGTAATGAAATATTCATCTTTCTCCAGTTTCTATATAGTTAGAAAAAGATAGAAGATGGGAGACCAAAGTTACCAACTTCTTTTATAAGAACATGACAAACAAATTTAGGAATACCTCTACTATTTGGAACAGGCGAGCATTGAAACATTTCAAGATCATCGTCTTCGTCGTCATCATCATGAAGAATGAACTCATCACCATCATAGTCATCACCATAGTCATATTCACTGGATCCATCAGTTTCCGAGTCTGTCTCGGCAATATCCTCTCCAGACTCACTTAATTGTCGTAGTAAGTAGCAATTTTTACACAAAATCAAGTAAATAGTTACATAATATCAGCGAACTACACGCATTTAATTCTAAGGGAGCGAAAAGGTATGACAAACGAAATAAAATTATAATAGTAAAGATACGAATCATATTCATCTGGAAGATGATCTCCTTCATCAGACACAAAATAACCAGAGAGATGAATGCTCCGTGGACCGATCACAGAAAAAGCTACTAGCTCATCCTCAAATTCAAGATTCAAAGAGCAAGACTCAAGTCTATCAGGTAACAATGAGCACAGGAAAATCGGATTCTTATGCCCGACAGAACACTGAAGTATGGTCCTATCTTTTGAGGAACCAAGACCTAAAGTCGCCTGAATTATTACAAAGTAAACATTCAGAAGCTCAAATAGCAAACGTAGAAATTGCCCAACTATTCAACCGCAATAACTATGAACTAGAGCTATTGAAAAGACGTACTTGAGTAACGTAAAGCCTTCCCTGTACATTGTCGGAATGAAAAGGGTGTGGCTTGCCCGGTTTAACCTCCATTCCTAATAGCAGGCAGCAACATTTCGCACTCAAATCAAATTATAAATTTCTAAACAGTCCAATGCAAATCCACACAAAAAATGAAAGAGCGTTGGTCACAGTACTTACCCCAAAACCCCATTTTCGCTCTCGTGTTAGAACTTGGAAAAAGATTAGCTTTTTGTTCCCAAAACCCTAGCTCAGTCTTTCTCCGTCCCTCCAAAACCCTGATTCTCTTGCACTTTTGGGAGACTGTCAACCGAGGGACAGAAAGCCCATGCTACCGATTGACACGTGGCAGTATGGCCCCAATGGGCCTGTCTAGATAAGTTTAGATGGGCTAATTAAGGATAATGAATTAAGGCCCAAATCTTGGTTATGTCGGGACAATCAATTAATCAAATAATTATGGATGATAATAAGATAGCGCTCGGGTAGTTCGGTCAATTTTTTAAAATAATTTTTTTAATTAAAAGTATCAAAAAAAAATTTAATTGAGTCCAAACTTGAATTACCTAATATTAGGCCTACCCTAAGCTCGATTCTTTGCTTAGAATAATTAGACCTTAAGTCAACCTGAACCTAAATCATGAGCCGGTTCATTGAAAACACTTGAATTTTGTAGTTAAGAAAAAAGAATCACTTGCTAAGAGAGTCGAGATACTTACGTGCTTAGTCCTATACCTTTCGTGCCCCTTAGCCAATTCCACTACTCGTACCCTATCATTCCAAGCACTAAGCTCCACCTCGCTCTAGTTCTCTAGCTATCGAAAAAAGTATAGAGATATTACGCCGATCACATAGGCACAATACTTACCAAGTTAATACATAGAAGGAAAGAAAAAAAAACACATTTAATAAATTATTTAATTGTAATGTACATTTTTTTGTTAAAAAAAGTCATAAAAATAATAATTTCTATTATTATAACCTATTGAACATTACATTAGTATAGTAAATAAGTGAATTACACTTTAACTAAGAGTACTATGTTTCAACTATTAGAAACAAATGTCAATGTTAGTTATATGAGAAAGTACTTGTTTGATATTATCTATCTATTATATAATATTACTATTTTTATATTTTTATTTATACATATTTATTTTTATTCTTATTTTTTGTTTATACATATTATTATTTAATTTGCATATGCATATATATTTTATATGGGTCTATCAGATACAACATCTTTATCAATTAGAAATAAGACTGCGTACAATTGAATATTTCTAGACTTCGCATATCAGCAAAAATTTTACGAAATTGTTATTGTTGTATAAATTATAACTCTAAAAAAGTTAGATTTAATCTTAATGTGTTTAACGTTTCAAGTATTATACAAATAAAAATTTAAAATTAATAAACTCAATTAATGATTACTAATGACATAAGTTATTACAAATTTGACTCGAACATTTTGCCATTGGTAACTTAAACCTTTTCATTAATCCTTAGTTGACTTAGTTTACCTCTCCTTGTAAATGCATCATCATCACAAGTAAAATTGGCAACCACTTTACCAAACGCATTTAAAGTATAAATTAGCCATCATCATTTGAGATTATGAGTACTAATTACTCAACTCAGCTAATTCCATAGGCTAATTACTGAGTTAATATTAGTATTAATTATAATACACTAGAAAAATAATAAAGTATTATTTTTAATTAAAATTCTAGAAAAATTAAATTTCATCTAGGCTATATTTCCCTTGAAATTGAAGTTTAATATTAAAATAAATATTGTATAATAATTATGTTTATTATAAAAGTATAAAATAATTTAATTTTCTTATTTAATTGAGATATTAAATTAAATTATTAATTGTTTGGTATACAAAATTTGTTTTTTACTTTATTACTAAAATTAGATTATTGTTTTCTAAATAAAAATTATAAAAATATTGATTTTAATTTCAAAACCCAAACCCAAACTCAAACCCAATTCTTAATTTTTTTAATAAATAGCTTTATGAAATAAAATAATAAACAAAGATTGAATTTATTATTATTATCTTATTAATAATTATTATTATCATTATTTAGAAAAGTATTGGGTAGGGCCCGCCCTTGTCTCTCCGTAATATCATGCATATAGTCTCTTCATAGACCTCTGCTACACGATCCTCTACTCTACGTACTGTTCTCACATTCAGTTTCTCCGTTCAATTCTTCTCTCCGGCCATGTTTCCGGCATGATGTTCCGGCGACAAACCCGCCTTTCCCCTTCCGGCCACCACCAAAATTAAGAACCCGATACCGTTTTAGCTGATCACTTGTCACCGAAAGGAGCTTACTTCGGTTTGAATAGATGTGAAACAGGTCAGTTTACTTGTATAGTTTGGGTAAATGGCATCTACAAGTTCGACGCCGACTGATCCTTCATCTTCTGTGCCGGAGGACCCTGCGATCAAGGCCGTGAACAGACGATATGAAGGGTTGATGACCATTAGAACAAAGGCGATCAAAGGGAAAGGAGCATGGTACTGGGCTCATTTGGAGCCAGTTCTAATAAAGCATCCAGACACTGACCTTCCAAAAGCTGTTAAGCTCAAGTGTCTACTGTGCGACGCCGTGTTTTCTGCTTCAAACCCGTCAAGAACAGCCTCCGAGCATCTCAAACGAGGGACCTGTTCAAATTTCGTCTCTCTTGGGAAGCTTAATTCAACATTTTCTCCTTTGCCCATATCATCTTTACCGTCTCCTGGTTCACTTAATCATCGGAAGCGAAGCTCTCAGGGTCATATGGCAACTCCTTTAAATTCTGTTGCTTTAGTTGAGCCATCTCGGGTGTGTAATGAACTCGGTTACTCTAATGCCGTGTCAACACAACAGCATCATTTGGTGTTATCTGGTGGTAAAGAGGATTTGGGTGCATTAGCCATGTTGGAAGATAGCGTTAAGAAGCTTAAGAGTCCAAAAGCTTCACCTGGGCCTTCATTGAGCAAGAACCAAATTGATTCTGCACTTGAGTTATTGACTGATTGGTACTATGAGGTTTTTGGGTCTGTGTCCTTTTCAAGTCTTAAGCATCCAAAATTTCGAGCTTTTCTTAATCAAGTAGGCTTGCCTACTCTTTCAAGGAGGGACCTGTGTGGTGCTAGGCTCGATAACAGGTTCCATGAGGCAAAGATGGATGCAGAAGCTAGAATTAGAGATGCTCCATTTCTCCAAATTGCCTGTAATGGTTGGAAGTCAAAGAACTGTTGTGGTGGAGAAGAGAAATTGGTTAAGTTTAGTATTAATCTACCAAATGGGACTGCTGTGTACCAGAAGGCAGTAGTGGTTGGGGGATCATTATCATCAAAACATGCAGAGGAGATTATGTGGGAGACAGTGACTGGAGCTTGTGGGAATAATTTTCAGAGATGCGTAGGGGTTATTGCTGATAAGTATAAGGCCAAGGCGCTCAGAAATTTGGAGAATCAATATCAGTGGATGGTGAATCTCTCTTGTCAGGTTCAGGGATTTAT
The DNA here is from genome assembly GCA_027563845.1 of Erythroxylum subrotundum. Taxonomy (NCBI): domain Eukaryota; kingdom Viridiplantae; phylum Streptophyta; class Magnoliopsida; order Malpighiales; family Erythroxylaceae; genus Erythroxylum; species Erythroxylum subrotundum. The sequence goes on along the minus strand of JAOQMQ010000006.1, from coordinate 28,155,497 downwards.
CAGTTTGATCAATGATTTTAGCAAGGAGCTTCCTCTCTTCAAGACTGTTACTGAGAATTGCTTCAAAGTTGCCAATTTCGTAAATAACAAGTCTCAAATCAGCAGTAGCTTCCAAAAGATAAGGATGCAGGAGCTTGAGTGTTCTGGTTTGCTTCGAGTTCCTTTAAGAAAATGTGATTGCAGAAAGGATTTTCTGCCAGTTTATCTTATGTTAGAAGATATATTGAGCTGTGCATGCGTGCTCCAGACGGTTGCTTTAGAAGAATCATATAAACTGATAAGTTCAGAAGATTCTGTTGCCAAGGAAGTTGCTGGGCTGATTCAAAATGATGGATTCTGGAATGAGTTGGAGGCGGTTTACACATTAGTAAAACTCATAAAAGATATGGCTCGAGAGATTGAAGTTGAGAGACCATTGATAGGACAGTGCCTGCCCCTGTGGGAGGAGTTGAAAGCAAAAGTGAAAGATTGGTGTGTTCGATTCCATATTGGTGAAGGACCTGTGGAGAAGATAGTTGAGAAGAGATTCAGAAAGAACTATCACCCTGCATGGTCTGCTGCGTTTATACTTGACCCTCTTTATTTGGTGAGGAACACTAGCGGAAAGTACCTTCCACCGTTTAAGTGCTTGACACAAGAGCAGGAAAAGGATGTCGATAAACTCATACAACGGCTTGTTTCAAGGGAAGAGGCTCATGTTGCTTTGATGGAGCTAATGAAATGGAGATCAGATGGGCTAGATCCTTTATATGCACAGGCTGTTCAGGTTAAACAGCGAGACCCTTCAAGTGGAAAGATGAAAGTTGCAAACCCACAAGGTAGCAGATTAGTTTGGGAAACTTGTCTTAATGAGTACAAAACATTAGGTAAGGTTGCAGTGAGACTGGTCTTCCTCCATGCAACCTCATGCGGATTTAAGTGCCATTCAACTTTGCTGAAATGGACTTGTATCAATAGACACTCAAGGTTGGGACTTGAAAGAGCTCAGAAGATGATGTTTGTTGCAGCTCATGCCAAGCAACAAAAGCTGGATTTTTCAGATGAAGAAGAAAAGGACGGAGAGTTCTTGCGCATGAATTGCTGTGAAGATGATGTTCTCAACCAGGTCTTCTCAGATGTCTCGCCTGTGTAACGTTTTGTTTTAACACTTGAGATTTGTTAACTTTCTTTTTTGTTAGTATTTTCAAGAAAATTAAACAATGTATCAGTAAACCAGTTAGCTGCTTGACATGAATGAATTCTTTATCTCTGACCCAGATGAGGGCTTTTGGTTTTAAATATCTTGTAATCTTCCTCTTTCTCCATATCTACTGTTCAAGCACTGCTTGTCAAATCAGGTATTGAAGGCATCAAAAGTATCCATTGGCTGCAGGATTTCCTTGAGTTGGTAAGATGGAACTTCAACTTCCAACATCAGGATTGAAATTTGAAGTTGTGCAGGATTGTCACTAAGCTTTTTATGATTGCTAAAAACTTCTGGGCAAGAAGAGCTGACCACACACAATGGCTGAGAAGTTGTAGCAGAACAGGCTCTGATTGACTCTCTAGGTGCTACACGTTGGCAAGCCCTTATGACTTAAGTTTCACCCGAAACCGCAAAAAATCAAGTTACAAACTCGATTCAAGTGACGTTTACAGACCTAACAAACTCAGTAACACTTGAAACATGTTCGTGCACCTGATGCTGTTTCACCAATCTACTGCTGGAACAATAACTTCTGCCATTAATGGCTTATGCTACAATGCATACAGGCAGGTTTCGTACTTAGGTTCTGCACTAGCAGTGTACGTGTAGACACTGCATTACAGTGCGTTGGTTGCTTGGTTAAAATCTTCAAATCAGGCAAAAGTGAAGCTGTACCGAGATGGTACAAAATGCAAGAAACTAAGACACAGAAAAGTGAAATGTGGAGGCCAGAATAGCAGCAGATGGGGTCGTTGGTTGGTTGGATATCGTTTTCCTATGGCAGCAAAAAGGTGTGCGGTGGTCTTGGAGTAGCGTCTCCCTTTATGTCAAACATGTAGAGGACAATCATAGTAGACTTTGAAATCATCCCATTATTTCATCTGACAAAGCAAGTTGAATTTTGGAGCTCTCTTTCTTTATTTCTTTCTTTCTCACTTATGGCTAGACCTGTACCTTCACCCTGTTAAAAAATTAATTAAAAATTTTGAAATATAATAAAAATAGATTATATTTTTTTATAGAAAAATTTGTAATTTAATTGAAAAAATATTAAATAAGCATTGATTTTTATTTATAATAATTTGTTAATTTAAAAATTGACTGACCAATTAATAAATTAACAAATTATTAAAAAATCGAATTAAAAAATAAAAAACTGAACTAAAAAGTTGAAAATTTTAAGATTTTTATGGTTAAATTAGTTGGGTTTTTACGGAAAAAATAATTGAAAATTTTGACAAATTACTTTAATGAAAAGTATCCTATGACTCGACTATAAAATGTGTAATATAATCGTGTATGAATACTTTTATTCGTTTAATATTAAGTTAAATTTAAATTTAAGGGAATACAAATCTAAAATTAATTATTAATTTATTACATAGAATTATACAGTTGTTAAAAAACGAACCGTTTAGTCCGTTCAATCTTAAACCAACCAATTTTTTATGTAGTGCTCAACTTTCGATTCGATTTATTTTAATAATTTTTATTGTTAAAATTTAATTAGTTTATTAATTAATCAGTATAAACTAAAATAAATCAATAATTTTTTTTAATAATATCTTTTTTATAAGGACAATCCGTTTCACTCGTATTTTAGATTCTTTAATTTCTCTCGTCTTATCAATATAACTTGTTTTAAAAACAAAGAAATTATAAAGATTTTTACTTCTCTTCTATTAATTTTAGATTTGACCTTAATATTATAAAAAAATTTAATAAAATATCTTCGTTTAGTGTTTGAGTCTTCTAAAGGTGGAATGATTTGAACTTCACTTCTTCTTTCTTTTTCCCTGCAAAGATTAAAACTCCATTGTAGTGCTTACTCTAGCTGTAGTTTTGTTTGTTAATGAATTTAATGGAGAGAGACACAGGATCCTGTCGACACAAAGCTTGGAATTTGGATGACTAATCACCAACTAGAAAAAAAGAAAAGCTTTTCTTCTGTTTATCACTTGTATGGTATGTCTTCATCCTTCACCTCTCTCTTATTTTCTTGTTAGAAAAGGAGGTATAATGTAATCACTAGTACAGGGAGATTCTTCAGACTTTCAATGCTCCTCCATGATTAACCTTCCTTTTTATCATATTTCCTTTTTCCTTTTTTTCCACTTGTACAAATGACTTTGATTGCTTTTGAATCCGATTTGATGTTGATACTGATTGGCGTTGTTCATTGCCTCTGGCCCTTCCTGTCCTGCTGTAAAATTCCCTGGTTACTGCATGCTTTTGTTGGTATCCATCTCTTATCTCATCGTATATGTCACCTTGTTCTCATCATTTACATAGTTAGAAATGATAATAGGTCGGATTGGTTCGGATTATAATTAATAAATCAAAGTTATATAATCAATTTCTTATTTATTAAAGAGGGTTTTTTTTTTCATGTTGGAGAATTTTATCATTTCTCATCAAGTTAGACAACTATTAATTGTATTTTTTTTTTACATAAATTATCAGTTAAGTTACGTAATTTGATACAGATAAAGATAATAAAGTGGCTCAATAAATGATCTACATTAATAGGTCGAAGTTCGGGTAAAAAATAGATCCCAATTAGTGTGGATCAGACTCATATCGATCTTGTGATGGGAAAGCTCGATATAAAAGCTATATAAAGGTTAAAGTCTCCTGCAGTTGCTCATATCAATCGTAAACTTAAGGAATCTCTGACCCGTTAAGAGAGCTTACGTATTGAGAAAACTATAAAAAGTCCTAAATCTCGTGTTGGGAAACACTTTCCGTAAAGATTCCGGAAAATTCGTAATTGTTTGGAATTCGAAATTGGCATCGGAATTAAAAATGAAATTGAAATAAGTATTTCACATTACCTTCGTTTTTAATCCTTTCATATTTAATCTTGAGTACGTAATAAGGTCTGTACTACGTATTACATCTTATTCATATAAAAAAATAGTAATTAAAAGTAAAAATAATATATTTACTTGTGTGAGATGTATTATATTACAAGAAAATATATATATAAGTGACTTAAAATGAATAATTGAAATAGATTCAGAAAGCATATTATTTGATTTTAAATGATAAATTATCAAAACAATCAAGAAATTAATCATGTATAGATAATTTAAGTACATCATCATGAGATTAGTATCACAAAACCTAAGTTAATTCAACTTACAATAGTTATTTCTAATTACAACGGGAGTAGTGTATGTTGTGTAAGAAAAGCTGACTTAATTTCGATGATTAAAAAATTTAATCGGTTCGATTAGTTTAATCGCAACAATCATGAATCGGCCAATTTTTTTATTCAATTTTTAGTTTTTCAGTTTGATTTATTTTAAAAATCGATCAATTTATTAATTAATTGGTATTTTTAAAATTAATAAATTTATATAAACGAAAGTAAATAAATAAATTTTTATTTAACAATATATCTTTTTAATAAAAGTTCAAGTTTTATGACGGTCTAATAACGATTGAACGTTTTAAAATTTAAACCTCTAATATTAATGGTTTAATTTTCAGTCATGTTTTTAAAGCATCGGCTAGTTCCTTATTTGTGAGAAAAAGAACAAAGCAAACTTTTGTTTCCATTTTTAAGTTAATTATTTAGCGTGCCAGTTTTATTTATTTACTCTTTAACCTGCATCACTCTTTTATTGTCACATCTAAATTTGGGTGTACCGAAAACAGTATCTTTATTATATAAGGGTAAGTCTGCGTACTAACAAATTCTTCAGACCTTGCTTTATTGCGGAACTTCGAACTGGATGTGATGATGATTTAAGTTCATTCTTAAAGGGAAAATATTAAAAATGAATAATTATAAAATATTTTTGTTAAAATTTTAAATAAAAAATTATAGAATAAATTATAATTTATGAGATATTATAATAATTATAATAATTATTCTGCAATTTGAAATCAAGAGGTTATTCTCTAGGCACTCATGTATGATCTTAGTGCATGATAACCCCCACAATCATAGTTTAACTTTAAGTTGAAACGTACCCTTCATCACTCAAAAATACAAAATTAGTAGGCCCGTCATATCTCCAATTATCTCCTGCAATGATAATGTGTTTATACTCAATTACATAACTTCATTATAGTCTCTCAAGACTCTCCTACTCCCATCATTACCCCTCTACGCTCTAATCAAACACACCCAAGTGAATTTTTAATCTCACTTCTCCACCATCAACGGTCTAAATGGAACCGAATACCCATTTTAACATGTGAAAAACTGAGTCTAAAGAGGTGTTCCAAGTGATGAAGGTGGTCCTCTTAAGAACATTGTAAGCTTTAAACACATTTGAGACTATAAACACTATGTGAGAATCTAGTAATCGTTGCTAAGAATTTTTAGATGTTCCCCTGGAAATGACCTCAACACAAGATTTTGTTGTTAAAAGTCAAGGGAACATGGACCTGCTTGCTCTCATCAAGGTGATGATGATATTGACAAATGTCAATAAAGATGACAATGATTTATGGATGAACAAAGGTCTAATCTCCTTCATTGCTAATTTTTCATTTTGCAGAATGTCATTGAGCCTCACAGAATCTTTTGGCTCAACGGGAAGTCCTCAACTATGCATATATGTTAACAGTTCATTTACTTATTGTAGTGAAATTTAACAGATTAACATAATTCCATTCATGAAATTAAGTTGAACTTCATAAGAAAAAATTTCATTACTTCAAGTAGGACTACTTACAGACACCATGATTGTATAGAATCAGAAAGGCAACATAGTGATTCACTAAGCATTACAATGCAAATTGCAATAGCCAACTCAATACATCCCAGCTAGTCAGATAAACTCTAATCTTCCTGATGACCGAGATAGGCAATATAAACAATCAAACACATATTATGCTGATATTAACAAATGTGAAAAGTTTTCACAGGACTACAGGTTGAAAGATAACAAGAAATTTCATTATTCGTAAAGCATTCCTTAAAAGACAGTGCATAAGCTTTATTTTTACCGGTAATGCGAAGACCAAAGTCATATACCGTATCTGTCTAAGTATGTTTACCTGCCTATTTGACTAGTGTGTACTAACTGTTGCAAAAATGCCCCATGTTCTACACACAAAATCAGTCAGTTTTCAACTGAGCACTGTTTGCCTCCATCAGTCCATTGCGTATCTGTTCGCTTATATCCCTCACATGACCAGGGCCATGGGGAATGAAAACAGTTGTGTTATTGGAGGTGTTACCGAGATCTTTGAGTGTGTCGAAGTATTGAGTGACCATTATTAGATCCATAACCTCCTTAGCTGAGGTGCCCTCCACCTTGTGAGAGAAGTTCAAAATGTTCTCCCTTAGCCCATCTGTGATAGCCTGCCTCTGCCTGGCCACACCAAGCCCACCAAGGTACTTGGCTTCTGCATCAGCTTCTGCCTTTTTCACTAGAAGCACCTTCTCTGCTTCCCCTTTGTACACACTAGCAAGCTGAAGACGTTGAGCTGCAACACAAAATTGACTTTAGGTATTTGCATGTGAAATCGAAGCTTACTACTAAAACTAAGATTCCATAAGCACCATTTACATAACCAACACTCAGTTTCATGATAAACAGCAATAACACTCAGTTTCATGATAAACAGCAATAGTGATTTGTAAATTGTAACTTCTCAAAAATCAAAAGGCAGAAAGGTTTGTCAAAATAGGAAACTCAGTGTGGACATTAGAGGAATTCCAAATCCAAACGCCACCATTGGAGAACATTCATGCATAAAAATAACAATAACTACTAAAAATTTCTATTCTGTGTTTGCAAAGAACTGTAATATGGGCCGAATGGCACAGGATGAAACAATGAAGGTAATTATTTTGAAGAGATTACCTGCGTTAATCTCGTTCATTGCCCTGCGTACAGACTCATCCGGGATAATGTCTACCATCAGAATGTTCTCTATGCTATACCCATAATTTGCCATCACCTGAACCACTATTAAGGCGTGAGTAAACTTATACAATCCCTTTAAGAACCAAATGCAATAATCACCTTCTCAAGCTCCTCCAAGACAGCTTTCGCAACGTCACCCTTTTGCTCAAAGAGCTCATCCAATGTCATTCTCGGAACAATAGCTCGAACCACTTAAAGATAAACCATCCACGTGAATCCAAAGGTAAAAGCATATATAGCGTCAGAACAATCAGTATAAGCTCAGTAACAGAAACATACCATCAAAAACATAAGCCCGAATCTGCTCTTTGGGGTTCGCCAATTCGTAAAACGCATCGTCTGCATTTTGCACCATTACTCGGTACTGAATCGTACACAGCAATTGCACAAAAACATTATCCTGCATCGCAAACAAAACCATAACAAACCCTTTTCAATCACTCTAATCCAATTACATGATTTGCCCAGTAGATAAACCCCAATTCCAGTTCATAATTCCATAAAAAGATAAAAACTTTACTTCAACTGGCGAATCAAAATTCATAATCAGGCGAATTTTTAAGAACCCTAAACACAAAATTCCAAACTCCGCATTAAATTAAAAAAAAAAAAAACCAACCTTGGTTTTGGTTTCTATGCGAACGTCGAGAGATTGCACTTTGGTGGAGAGGACGCCTGCTAGACATTCACAAGAAAAGGGGTTAAGCCAGTGAAAGCCAGGCTCTGCAAGCTTGTGGAAACGACCCCAGCTTTGGACCACTCCGATGTTTGCTTGATTTATGCACATACAGAACAAACACCAGCAGCATTCGGGGTCTCGTTCCATTTCGATTGACTCAAGCTTTTTGCGTGATGATCGCACAGAGGTTTGGAATTTCGACGGTGTCGACAGAGATCAACAAGAAATGCAAGTTTTTGATGTTTCCTCCTGCTATTTTATTATTCGCTTTGCAGAACAAGTCAAATTTTTGGAGCATATCTCATTCGAAATCAAGATGGATAATTTACGGGAAATGACACCAATGAGCTATCTTTCTTGATTACTATAAACCGACATGTCTGGTTAAAGTAAATGGAACTCCGTGATCGAAAACTCTAACACGGGTGCGAAGGAGTACCACAACAACAACGATTAGTGAAACTTGCTGAAACATACTCCTACCAGACAGAGTATAAAAATATACGATTACAATACATAATACAGAATATACGAGTGCGCATTACTCCTACCAAAGTACCAAACTCGATTGAGGCTTCGCCTGCAGCCCGGCCATTGCCAAGCCTATTTTGGAGCACAATGAACAGGCTAATCAAGGCTTGTAAGGACATTGTGAGCAGAATTTGTGGACCTGGGTCTTGATTGCAAAAGCTTGCTTGGTTTAGATTTTATGGCCTTCCTCTCCAAATGTATTAAAGTACTATACACTTCTACAAGGCCCATCTACTCATCACGGGCCATTAGCAGAATGAGAATGTGGGATGTGCATTGTGTGCATGGATGAAGAGTATATTTTTATTTAAAAATAAAAAATAATATCATGTGAATATTGATGTGACATTAAACTTAATAGAGAGTTAATTCTGTTAAATTTTCTATCCACTTAAGATTTGTTATAAATATTTTCAAAATATTGAGTTTTAATTTGAACGTTTCGAAATATTAAGAAATGTTTTATTATAAACGGTGAAGTTTAAAATAGACTTTTAATAATCTATCGTCTATCATCTATACATAGAGATGATAATGAATCGAGTCAAGCCCGTACTTGACGTCCTGCCATTGGGCCAAGGTTAGGGCCAAACCCAAGGCTCGATCAAACTCGAGATAACAAGCTTGAGCTCGAACCCCACAGGGTTTGGAGTAGCCCATCCTAGCCTAAGCCCAATTTGGCTCAACCTAAACTTTTTTGAAAAAATTAAAAATATGAAGCTAAAAAAGACATCTTTTTTTTATATAAATGGAAAGAAAATATAATACATATTACATGACTATTTTAGGGACATAAACCCCCGATATATCCTCTAAAAGAATTGAGAGGTACCTTATAGGTGTATTATCAAAAGTTGTGATTCTGATCTCAAAATGATCTGCAAAATTAGCGAGCCAGTCAGCACATCGATTACTCTCTCGGTAGATGTGACGAGATAAAACTACCCAATTACGAGTAAACAATTCATTGATACCCAAAACTAAGGGATTGAGAGACATTGCACGTTTAGACAGAGATGACAGTATATTAATCACCATTAGCGAATCCACTTTTAATTTAATCCAACGATAACCCAGGTTAAGGGTTGCCATGTGTGCAAGCCTTGGACTCATTTGCTATCTCTGTCTACGCATGGATTTACTTTTCTTTGGTGCAAGAGGCAATTCCCTCCTCGTGGTACTATCCGTACCTTAGAACACTAACCAGAAAGAACATGTCAAGGATTCTTTGAAACAGATTGCTTGATTTTAAGAATAATAATAATAATATATTTGTTAGGAATCTGTAAACCATGTTCATCACATCTAATCACCAACCAAATCATGTGAAGAACAACTCTGCTCAACCTTCGATACGTTTATACACATGCCATGAGACCACACACACGTACGTGTTATTATTGCTTCTGCAATCAAGACACTCCCCCAATAATTTCTTGCTTCTGCAATCAAGACACTCCCCCAATAATTTCAAGTATTATACTTAATCCATGCACACATGTACTCTGCAACGACTAGTTGCCATTACAGCAGAATCTTCTGACCCATAACGTGTTCTTCATCAGACTCCTATTTCCCATCATTTTCTGATCTGACCCCCCACGTTCTGTTTATATTTTTACAAGTTTTCCTTTCTTGTTGTCTAATAATGTCCACCAAGCCATTAAAGTAAGTTGATGAATAGTTGAGAAAAATTCAAGAATAAGACCATGTTGGTCAGACAGTATATTACACGTGTAATCACAACAATCGCATCATCTTTCTCTTCAGGTTCAGACCAATGGGGCCTCTTTAATGCAGAAGAGACCAGGAGACAGGAAATTGTATATATATGGGGTTGGCTATTGTTGGTGAAGGAAACAGGCTGATTTGGATCTAGATCTGTGGTTGGCTTTTCAGAGGCAAAAACAAGATCATCCCTTTGTCAAAGTGTGGATGTCCATTAAAAATTCTGCAAGTTGGCAAGCAATTTCTGTAGATTCCCCATGCTTGGTCTCTTCTATTTGCCTGAAAATGAAACCCTTTTTGTTCTAAACTTCAGAGATTGATAGTCCTCCATTTCACCGTTCATGAACTGTTGTGCCATGGACAATGTACTGAGAGTAACAGCAGGACAAGGACTGAACACTGCACTGACAGGAATAAAAGACAAAAACTGAAAAGATCTGAGCACAAAAACTGAAAAGATCTGAGCTTGGGGAATGTATGGTTAGAATGAACCACGTAAGTCTTAATTTGATCTTCTAGTCCCTTCTCAGAATACATTGAACCAGTCAAGAGTCTCATGGCAACGTCTAGGTGCGTCCAGTTCAGGAACCTTTTATGGTTATAGCCAAAACAGCTCATTACCCTGCAATTGAGTGAAGTCAGGTTCATATTACTGCAAGAAGTCAGAAATTAAAGATCATATTGGCTTTTTGCAGCTATTCAGTACAGTCTGTTGGCTTCCTGACAGGACTAATAAACATTGGAAACTTATTTGATTATCTCCAAGAAATGTCAGGACGACCAAATACATTGCCGCAGATTCCTATAGTACCAAGAGTGATGGTTTCTAATGTCTCTCCATTTAAGGACATTACAGCTAATCGAAAATTTATCTGGAACACAGTTGAATTGAGCCCTGAAATATCGTGCTACTTGTGATTAAGAGAACAGTTATAATAACTAATTACAGGTTTTAAATACTATCAAAGGTGGTGTCCTGGAAGCTCGTGCAGGATTTTTCTATGTTATTAGAATGTTAAAATGGACACTGTTGGTACTTTTATTAATCCACTTGTGGCTGATTATGATTGAAAATTCGTACTAAGCCAAGTTTAGGAACTAAGAAAATATGTAAATGATTACTGTGAAACAAGAGCCTGACCCAGTTGGTACCATTCTGTATTAGCTGTAGAGATAGTCCCTTGACAAGCCTCCTCTTTTGCTCCTATAAAAGGCCATCAGGCCAGATCAGGAAACCCATAAGCTCGACAAAGTTCATCTTCAAAAACCTCCTAGTCCTATACAATCAAAAATCAAACTTTTAAAGAGAAACACATGGCTTGCTGGTCTGCTGAGAATGCTACAAATGCCTACCTCAAAACGTTGAAAATGGTAAGGATTGATTTCTCAAATTTAGATACCTCAAAACTGCTGAGGGTGCTTCTGCAGTGTTCTTTTTAAATTCTTGCTCTAAATGACTAAAGTTTAAATGATATTTGCAGGGTCAAAAGGCTAAAGAACCAGATGTAGCTGAGTTCATATCAGCTTTGGCAGCTGGAAACAATGCACAGTTGATGGTTGTAGCAAGTGCAAGTGCTGCCGACTCCACCACACTAGCCCTTGTAGCAGCAGCCCATCAAACTGGAGGCCGTGTCGTGTGTATCCTTCGTGGTCACAATGAATTGATCTTATCACAAAAAGCTCTTGGTCCTGATGCCTGTCACATTGAGTTTGTTGTTGGTGAAGCTCAAAATCTACTGTCAACCTGCTACAATGAAGCAGATTTTGTGCTGATTGATTGTAAACTTGAAAACCATGAATGTGTTCTGAAGGCAGTGCAAGCAAGCAGAAAACAGAACTGTGCTGTTGTTGTTGGGTATAACGCATTCAGCAAAGGATCGTGGAGGTCCAGTGGATCGAAAACGCAGCTGTTGCCTATAGGAGAAGGGTTACTGATTACTAGAATTGCACCAAATACTAAGATGGGCAGTGGATGTAGTAATGGCAGGAGGAGTCACTGGGTTGTTAAGGTAGACAAATGCACAGGTGAAGAGCATGTGTTCAGGGTCAGGATCCCAGAAGGAAAGCAAATACTAGCTTAAGTTTCTACTACTAATTCCTGGGTTGGATAGCACTGGAAGAGATTTTCTATCAGTATCCTCCATTTTTTTCACCAGCCAAAGGGAGCATAAGGATTCTTCAGCTCCAATCTAGATTCTGGAGACCTGAATCTTTAGGCAGCAACAAATTCAAGTGTAAATAGTAATATGTACAAATAAATTTACCTTTAATGCTTATTTAACATTTAGAGAAGTATTTATATGATCATGAATTTTGTTATGTTTTCATAAGATGGCATATCGATTTTCTTGTAAGTAATCCGCACATAATGATCTAAACTGAATTGTGTACCATGCTCGATGGCCATGATTAGATAGTGTTCCTTATCCATCCAACCTGGTAATAGTCCTTTCAGATTCTTCATGGTCACTTTCTGATCTATTCTGCAGAAGTTTTCCTCTTCTTTTGTTGGAGTGATGAATTTTGCGTGAAACATGATGTTATTATGGTGGAGTGAGCATAGCAAATTACCAACAGCTAGTAGATGTAGCATTTGGAAATGTCAGTGCAATGAACAACAAGTTAAAGACTAGAGTTGTATAACAAGTTCTCTATACTAGAAACTGACAGATGTTGCTAATGGGGGACAGAAGCCACAAGATGAATAACAATGAACAATCCTTGATCAATTTGTTATGAGTGACAGAACGAAAAAGGTTAATCCGCTTCTGTTGATGGAGGATCGTCAGATTCTGTCACAGATATAAATCTACCTGATGAGCATACAAAAGAAACTTTCCCCAAAATTCCATCCCCAACTAATGTTCAATAACATTCGCAAGGAAGCATCGGTCCTCAGCAAGAGGACATTACATAGGAGAACTATGTGCTTTAAAGTACAGTACGAAGTTAAGGTTACATTCATTCCAATGTTACAGTTAACTGTTTGAAAATTGCCAAGAAAATGGCTGCTGCTAACAGCGCCTACCTGAATTAGAGACAGCTACTACAGTTACCTAGCTCTTGAACAACTGATTCCATTGATGGTCTTTCAATAGGAGACTCATGAGTGCAAAGCCAAGCGATTCTCGCAAGCTTAACAGCTTCATACTCGAAGAACCTACCATGGAGATTGGGATCGATATAATCTTGGAATCTACATGCCTCTGTTCCAAGATGAATCAACTTAGAGACATCTCGTTTTCCAGAAAGAACTTGGAAAACAATCACGCCAAAGGCATATACATCACTCTTATCCATGAATCGGCCAGTGGATGCATACTCAGGTGCTAGGTAGCCCATTGCAGCACTGGCCTTGACTGCTGAGAACACTATGTCATTGGTAAGAAGATTCTGCAATCCAGAATCTGCTAGCAATGGATTGCATCGCTGGTCAATCAGCACCTTTTCAGCAGTAATATTTTGGTGAATTAGAGCGGGTTTATTGACTTTGTATCCATGTAGATACGCAATACCTGCCCAAAGAACAAAGCTTCGTAAGAGAAGACTAACACTACACTCCTACATACAATGGAGTTATATCCCATGTGAGAAGTACATAGAGACTTAGAGCAGAAAGAGTTTAAATTGGTTAGAGTTGAAACAATGATCTAACTGAATTGGTTGTAGTTCTATTACTATATCCATCATTAATGATCGAATCAAAGGATCAATGAGGAGATAAAGCTATTCAAGGATGGTGCATAAAATCCAGTATCAGGAGCCAAAGAGTGAAATAGAATATAATATTAGAACTTACAAAATTGAATATAAACTCTAGTTAACTTGGTTATAGAATGTATTAATTGTCTTGAGGAACATATACGTAAAGTTTAGCCAAATATGAACAATATTATTTCAGCACATTTTCACATATATAAAATGCAAACACTAAAGAACTTCAACCAGAATTATAGCAATCTTTGGTATATAAACTGTAAGGTCATACTGACCTTTAGCAATGCCCTTGACAATAGAAACTCTAATGGACCATTCAAGCACATGGCCATCACCATCCTTCAAGTCAAGACGCTGGAACAAGTTACCATTCGGTACAAAATCATAAATGAGAAAGCATTCCCGTCGACCCCTAGAACAACAAAATCCTCTCAACCTTACTAAATTGTCATGCCTCAAAGTGGTCAAAATGTTCAATCCCTTTAAGAACTCAGCCTCCTCTGACTTGCAGCTAGTTTTACTGATGCTCTTGATAGCAACAGTTGATCCATCTCTTAGAATTCCTCTATATGTAGCAGAGAAGTTACTTCTTCCCAACAAATTCGGCTTCGAGAAGTACTGTGTGGCAGTCTCAACCTCGTCCAGATTGAACGTAAAGTTCTGAAGGATGCCTTGCCCACACCCGTTTAAGTTCCTGCCATCAGCCAAAGGGTCCCAGCCTTTAGGATACTCAAGGCTGATCAGAGGAGATCCCTTCTTCTGGTAACCCCCCTTTGAATGATCAGCACCCAAATGACTTTCGGAAACTTCAAGTGCGCTAGCAAGCTTTTGCTTTCTTCGACGATGTTGAATAAATATTAGAATTCCCATGGTGGACAATGCAAGAGATAGTATAATCATGCCAACGATAACTGAAGATTGGCCGGATTTTGATGGATTAAAGCAGCTAGTTTGATTACAATGCAATCTCAAATCCGCTGTTTCAGGAATCTCTCTTGTGGGCAGACCAGATGAACCTGCCCCATAGGCTTCAGGTCTGCTTGGATGAAGATCCGAGGCATTGCAAGCTTTCAAAGATTTGAATCCAGCCCCACATAGTCCAAAGTTGTTTCCATAGAAGAATCCTTCGTTCAGTCTCTTAAGAGCTATATCAATCAACCATAAAAAGGGGGGAAAAAATGTTAGATCCAGTCAATCTAGCAATTGAGAAAGACCAATATCCATGAAAACTTTAGAACGAAGTAGGATATACTAGTAAAATTTCATACCTAGTGGCACATTGCCTGATAGCGAGTTGTTTCGGAGGTCTAGGGCTTCAAGGATAGGAGCATCAGCTAATTTTGTGGGAATTGAACCAAAGAAGTTATTAAAACTCAAATCTAGCCTCATAAGCATGCTTAAATCCCCTAAACTCGCAGGAATGGCACCAGTGAGGCGATTGGATTGGAGAGCAAGTACACTAAGCTTCTTTAAAGAGCTCAGCTGAGTGGGAATACTACCTGTTAGCTGGTTATAGCAGAGCTGCAAAACTAAAAACAGCAGATAACAAAACCAGATTAGAAAGATGCAACCAAAGACAAAGATCAGAAATACACAAAATCACTACTATTCAGCAAGTTTTAGGCCTTTCAGTAAAATCCAATATGACCAAAGCTGCACAAACCAAGATATACAAGGACATCAAAGTCCTACCTTCCACTTCATCTTGATTCTTGACTAATATTGCGAGAATGGCTCAAAGATCTTTTCTAGTTCATAGGTAACGAACCATAGGAAACGTCCCAAAAACACAAAAGTTACACCTAAATGTTTCAAACTTTTTACCAAATAGCTTATGAACACTGTCACAGAAGCAGGAAATCAATGAACAAATACTAAGTTTTCCTATCAAACCCCATGAACCTGAGAATGAAATTACTAAATGTATGCCAAAGATGCAAAACAAAAAGCTTCCAAATTTTCACAGAAACTACAAGCAATCTTGATAATATTCGATTCCTTTTACAAAATAAGCAACTAACCTTGCAGATTGTCCATGTTTCCTATTTCAGGTGGTATCTCGCCGGAGAGGTTATTCATGTTCAAATATAAATCATTTAGCTCAGTCAAGTTGGAGATTTCAACGGGTATTTCTCCATTCAAAGAGTTATAATGCAAGTACAAGCCTGTCAAATGCTTCAACCCAGCAATGGCAGGAGAGACCTTCCCGCGAAGTCCTTTTCCTTGCAGGGATATATTAGCAACTTGACCCTTCTCGTTGCAGACAATACCCACAAACGTACCATCACAACGGCTCCCATTAATGACCCATGAAGAGAGGTACTTGTCGTCTGGGTCCAAACCAGCTTTCAAGTCCAGGAGTGCTCTTAGCTCATCGCTTGCAGATACACAACTTTGACTCGTGAAGAAAACAAGTACAATCACGAGAAGAACTTCAAAACCCATGTCAGATTTCAGTTCAAAATAGTCGATGAAAATCTCTCGCAGTACAACAGTTGCTCTCTTGTTTAAAAGTCTCTATCTTTCTCGCCACCTGCTTCTGCTTTTGTCTATTTTCACTTGCATGCAAGCAAAAGGTGGTTCTTCTCTCTCTCACCTCTCAATCTAAGCTTTGCTAACCATCAGCATTCTATCTCATGGCTATTGGGTAAAAAGGAGATGTGACCAGAAAGAAGACAACAAGGTTGGCAGAACCATCCACGCTTATTTAGTGGAATGCTGTTGGGACAGTACTGCATTGGAAAACTCAAAAACAAGATAACAAAAACTGAAAGACAAGTATTTTCGATTGTTTATTGTTGTCCACATGATTTTATGACTTTCTTCTACCAGTATGTGATATGCACGTACGTCCAAGAAGCTCAGTCGCATGTTAACGCTTTGGCTTTTAAGTTTGGTTGGTAGAGTACAGCGACCATGATTGCTGACCTTCGATGCCATTGAAGACTGAAGTAGGCGCTTCAAGGGTACTTTAGTCTTCCTACATTTCCCAAACTTAACTATTTTCTGAAAAACTATCAAACATTTAGGGTGCGTTTACTCTCTCAAAATTCTCTAGTTTTCTAGAAATTTTTTTTCATAAAATAGAAAATAATTAGAAAATATGTTTATTAATAAAAAAATAGATCAATTTTTCAAGAAAATCGTGTTTTCTATTTTTCCAATTTTCTAGGAAATTAAAAAACTACTTTTAATAGGTTTCCAAATTTTCATCTCTAATTTTTAGGAAACTAGAAAACACGCTTCTCAAAATGAAAGAAGCATGTTTTCAACAATCAAAAGAAAAAAAATTAGCGAGTCATTAAAAACAAGAGGCGGGCTTCCAATAAAACAAGAGCGCAATATTCTTCTATATATATATATAAATAAAAGGTTAACAGTGGGTTATCATCATTCCAAAATCCATTCGTTTTCTTTCAGCTTTTGCTTCTGATTTGCAGATTTATGCTCTAATACTTAAGGTATATTCTTGATCACTTTTTGGGCTTTTTAAAACCCATTCGTTTTCTTTGTATTAGATTATGTTTTGAGATTTGATATTATGGTTATTTTGTTGTTGTTATTATTTAATTTATTAGCAATGAAAAAACAATCCTTAATAAACATGTTTTCTAATTCTTTTGAAATCAAAACACAATTTTAGTAAACATGTTTTGCAATTTTCAATTTTAGAAAATAATTTTTTCAATATTAATTAGTAAACATGTTTTCGACAATTTTTCACTGAAAATAAAAATTGAAAATATATGCAAAAAATCAAGATAGAAAACAAAAAACTGTTTTCTGAAAGTAAACGCACCCTATTATATATCCACAAAGCTTAAGCGAAAAAGACAGAGAAAGGAATTACTCAAGCAGATAATGACGTTGCTCTGTGAAATGACTTAATCTTGCTCTACTCATATGGTAGGCACAGCAACTTCATTAAAAAATGTAGATGTACATCAAGACTATGCTAATAAGTTGAAATTACGTACATTGAGCTGTTCGGATTAGATTAACAAACGTCTACATATTATTTGCAAGTTATACACAACAAATGTGTAGGAGACAGACATAAAGTATGATTAAAATGTCTATATTAAACGGCAGTTTTATTTGGAAAAGTATTTATGCTGCTAAGGACATTTTGACATCTGGTGTTAGATGGAGACTTGGAGATGGCGTTTCGATTGATGTGTTCAAAGATCCTTGGATTAATGATGATACTAATTTTTTTATCACCTCCCCTCCAATTCCAAGCT
>JAOQMQ010000006.1:28111557-28132310 GCA_027563845.1 Erythroxylum subrotundum | reverse complement strand
ATAATTTTAAACCATATGAAACATAAATGAAAATATATCTAACCAAATCTTTTATATGGATTATATCATAAGTAAAATTAATATAAAAATAAATATTAAAGCATATAAAAAAACCAAATAAGATTATATAAATCTCAATATAAATATTCAAGTTGAGTAAATAGTTAAATACATAATAAATTGTGCATTTTATTGTAATAAAGAATATGCGTTTACAAGATAAATGTAAAGATGAATTTGGAGGTATTGCGAAAAATTATGTGTAAAATATATAGGTAAAAGAAACTAAAAAATAAGCTCATTAATTAGTTTGAAAAATCTACCCGAAAAATTATTTGGGAGTCTTTTTTTAGAAGCTCAAATTAAAAGCTATATTTTGACTGTCAAAAAATTCAAATCTATTAAAAAAGTACTTTTTTACTTTACCATCAAATTACCCGTAAAAAGCTCATTTATACAGGCACGTAAGCTCAGCACATGCATAAAGGCCAGGTATCCTCAGAAATCAGAATCTTTGAAAAAAGCTTCTTTCATATATCTGACTTTTGCTCTTCCTTTATGTCCATAAAGCACTGAAAATAAGATAACTAAGACAAATGACTATGTACTGCAATTAACTTGCAAGGAAGGACCACGTGCACTTCGCTTGGACGCTTGGAGGCGGAGCATTTGACTGGTTCTTATCTCCGATGGGTTACTTTCTGAAATTCTGTAAAAGACTTGAGTGATCTTTCAATTTTGTTTGTGATGAATGTAACCTGACACACTAGTGGCATTAATGCGTGGAACATGTCCTTTTGAGCTACCATTCCTGTCACAGCAACAATACAGCTGAGCAATGAGCATAGAAGGACCACGACGATGGAATGTATTGAATAAACCTTTTATACATTTTAAATAAATTATTTAATAAATATCAAACCAAATCAAATCAAGAACTTAAAAAAAAAAACAATTTAAAAAAGAATATCTTTATTTATTTAAAATTTAAAGTTTAATTAAAAAAGAATAATATTAAATAAAACTTAATCAGTTTATTTTAATTTATAAAAATTTATTAATTTACAAGAATTGACTGATTAATTAATAAATTATTCAATTTTTAACAATAAAAAATATTAAACTAAATCAAACTGAAAAAATAAAAACCAAATTAAAAAATTGATTGATTCAAGAATTTTACTTTTAAACTAGCCGATTTCATTTAAAAAGTTAATTAAAATAACACCAGTTTAACGTCGTATTATCAATTATATTAAAACAAAGTGGAGCCACTTATTTGAAAAGTGTGATTGGTTCTATTATCAATTATTTAATTTCTTAAATTGGAAAATTCTCTAAAAGGACTAGTCTGAAACATAGACCGTCCCTGAAATGCTTCTAATGAGGTTTTAGTCCTGTAATGGACTTTACACAAACCATTGACTAGATGTTAAGTGCTTCAGGTTCTCTGCTCTTATACTCGTAACGTTAGTTGGGAAGTTTTCTCATCAATCCTCCCCGTCAAGTAAATATAATATTTATTAAGCGGACAGAATCCTGAAAAAGACAAACTCTTCAAATCAAAGAGTTCTTTGGACAGGAATATTTAGGATGGAGCACTTGATTAACTAATGAAAACACCACAGTTACCCATAAAGATGATCATATATCTTATATAAATTACGGTTTGTGTTGCTTTTTAGGAGCGAGTAGATCCAGGTTTCCTTGTTTTAAGCATCAGGATAAAGGGGCTAATGTGATAGGATTATGCAAAACCTGTGCTGGGTTTGGCAGGAAAAGTGAGTTCTTGGGGGAGAGATCTCGACAATCTGGTCTCAGCCTGTCAGGTTCTTGGCAACCCTTCCAATTCCTGAAAACACCAACACTTGACTTTCAAGCTTTATCAAAAGAACAGATTTTGACAGGATCGAGCAGCAATCTAACAGATGGCTTGATAAAATAATTTGTCTGTGTTACAATATTGATCAATGTTTTAAAAATCAATTCGTTTTTTAATCAATACAAAATTTTTCATTCAAGGTTTTCAGAATATTTAACTCGAACCTAATTCAACTTTAACTTGACTTAAGTTTTTATTCACTTTCGTGTTCGCCGAGTTTTAATTTTTTGAATTGAGCATGTTTTTTAGATTTGATCGTTATGAATTAAATTAAGTTTAGACTTGAATAGTATGTGTTTAATTTTAATCTAATCCATTATTATCTCTAATAAAAGATTCATTGTACAACATGATTTGTCTTTTGTGATAAAGATGGATATTTTTATAATAAAAAATTCATAGGTATTAATTTTTAAATAATTCAATTATTAAATACGGGTAATAATTTATAAATATGTGACTCTTGGTTTACTGAATATCGAAGCATCACAGGACACAGCTTAGGTTCTTTGTGACTGGACCGTCCTATTCCTGGAAGAACTTTGTGTCTTTTTCACGTTACTTTGTCAAAGCCTTTTCTTTTAGCATAAAAGTGCTTTATACAACGAGTAGGAAAAAGAACCCAAGTGGTCAATTTTTCTAATCACGAAATCTCCAACAAATACAACGTGCCAAATCAATCAAAAACTCGAAAACCATACACTGAACGAACAGGTACTCAAAAATCAAAGAAAAAAGGTTGAGCAACAGGAATGGGAAATCTTTGTTTTGCATGAAAATCAAATGAGTGATGAAACCAAAGGCCAAAGATGTAGTTAGCAGAAGCCTGAAATCTGTAATCAGAGAGAGAGAAAAGGAGAAACGAGAGGGCTCCAAACCCTACCCCGAGAGTCGACTGAATTGCCAGTCAGCCCTCCGACCTTTTAATCCTTCTTTTTTTTTTTTTCTGGTTTTATGTCGATCTTTATCTGGAATTGTCAAAGGGTTGGAGGGCGGACCTTCAAGCCTATCCTTAAGAATTATCTTCGCACCCATAAATCAGGGCTAATTGTCCTCGTTGAACCTCGTATCAGTGGGGTCCGAGCTGTGACGGTCATTCGGCAATTGGGCGTAGCTCATTCCTATCGGGTTGAGGCGGTAGGGTATTCGGGTGGTATCTGGATTCTTTGGCAACCTTATATTTCGGTCCGGGTCCTACTCGCACACTGACAATTTATTCACGCTAGTGTCGAGTGGGGTACTCTTTCTTTTGTCTTCACGGCTGTCTATGCTAGTCCGACTCGTTCTCTGCAGCACTATCTCTGGGGGTATTTACAGCGGCTTGCTTCCATCACCAACCAACCCTGGTTAATTGGCGGTGATTTCAATGCCAAACTTGAAGCCACTGATAAGCACGGCGGCTCTCGGCTGCAACCCTCCGTTAATCGGCATTTTCGGGACTGTGTGCACAACTGTCACCTCTTGGATCTGGGCTTCTCCGGACCTAGCTTTACCTGGCGTCGAGGCAACATTCTCGCCCGCCTTGACCGGGCCTTCTGTAATACGATTTGGCACACCCAGGTCCATTCTACAACGGTGACTCATCTTCCTTTTCTGAAGTCGGACCACCGTCCCCTCCTCCTCACGTTTACCAATGTCAGGGACCCCTTCCCGCATCCTCCACCTTTTAGATTTCAATCCGCCTGGTTAACCCACCCTGGCTTTGGTTCTTTTGTTGCGGAACATTGGCGTCCTACAGCCACGGACGTTCAAGGTTCGCTCCGGTCTCTGTCGACTAAACTTAGACAATGGAACCATACCATCTTTGGCAACATTTTTCATCGGAAGCGCCGTTTGCTGGCCAGACTCGAAGGCCTCCAAAAACACCTTGATGCTCCTGCCTCGGCCTCCCTGCAGGACCTTGACGAGTACCTCCGCACGGAATTGGAGCGAGTCCTGTTGCAAGAGGAGCTATACCGGCACCAGCAATCTCGGGGGCAATGGCTTGGTCAGGGGGATCGGAACACCAAATACTACCATGCTCTCACCCGCCAAAAACAATGTCGTGCCCCGATCCACTCCTTAACTGATACTTCTGGCACTCCCATCTCCGGCTCTACGAACCTTCGGCAGTTGGCCCACACTTTTCTTAAGGAGCTGTACACTGATACCCAACAACCTAGCCTGCAGTTGCCTGGGCACTTTCCCCCTCTCCCTCCGTCTGCCTAGACGGATTTAGCTCGCCCTCTCAACCCCGAGGAAGTTCGGCTCGCGATTCACAGCATGAACCCCCAAAAGGCTCCAGGGTTTGATGGCTTCTCTGCTCTTTTTTATCAATCGCAATGGGAGACACTGGGCCCCTCTGTCACCCGATTCCTGCAGCACCTTTTTCAGCTTGACGCCTGGGACCCTGAGCTCAACCGGACCATTATGGTTCTTATCCCCAAAATTCCGTCCCCGACGTCAATAACGCACTTCTGCCCTATAGCTCTTTGCTCTGTTCTTTATAAGGCTCTCTCTAAGATCATTGTGAACAGACTTAAACCCTACTTAGACAATCTGGTAGCCCCGAACCAAAGTAGCTTCGTTCCTGGCCGTCAGATCACCGATAACATCATTATCACTCAGGAAGTCATTCACACCATGAGACACAAAACGGACTCCAGAGGCCTTATGGCTATCAAGGTGGATCTGGAGAAAGCCTATGATAAAATTTCATGGGAATTCCTTTTCGACACCCTCACTGCAATCGGTTTCCCAGCTTCGCTGATTACCCTCATTCGCCATTGCGTCTCTACTGTTTCCATGCAAGTGACCTGGCATGGGGGTCTTGGTACCGTCTTCCACCCCACTCGCGGCATCCGCCAGGGCGACCCTCTGTCGCCTTACCTGTTCGTCCTCTGTATGGAGAGACTCGGCCACGCTATTAATCATGAGGTCACTCAAAGACGTTGGCAGCCAATCACACTCAGTCGCGCTGGTCCCCCTCTTACTCATTTATTCTTTGCGGATGACCTTATTCTTTTTGCTGAAGCCTTGCATGATCAAGTCACGGTCATTCGAGACACTTTGCACCGATTTTGTGCTGCGTCTGGCCAACGGGTCAATTTTGCCAAATCCCGATGTTATTTCTCTAAAAACGTCCCTCCTTCTGTCACAACCACTCTCAGTCGATCACTGCAAGTTCAACAAACGGCTGACCTCGGACGTTACCTTGGGGTGCCTCTCCTTCATGCTCGAGTGACCACTCGTACCTATCAGCATATTCTCGATGCAGTTCACCGCCGGCTCTCTAGTTGGTTCGCTAACCTTTTGGCTCTGGCAGGTCATACCACCCTGACTCAGACAGTGCTCGCAACGCTCCCCAGCTATACGATGCAGACGGTTCGGCTCCCCCGTCGTCTTTGTGATGCGGTGGAAAAGCTGATGCAACACTTTTTATGGGGGAACTCCCATGGTACAAACCGAGTGCATCTCGTTAACTGGGAGGCAGTCTGTCAACCCAAACAGTCAGGAGGTCTTGGCATCAGGAATATTCGTGCCACTAATGACGCTTTCTTAGCTAAACTTGGTTGGGCGTTACTTACCAAACCCCATGCTTTATGGGTGCGTATTCTTTCAGCAAAGTACAAATTTGACGCCAATAATATCCCCACTGCTCTGGATCACAAAGGAGGATCGATGGTCTGGAACAGTATTCAGGCTGTCTGGCCCCATGTTCTTCAGGGACTACAATGGACAGTCGGGGACGGGTCTAGGATCCGTTTCTGGCTTGATCCTTGGCTTCCGCGACTGGGCCCTCTGTTATATCACTCTACGTCTCCCATTCCTGAGCCCATTCTCCGCATCACTGTTCAACATATGGTCGATGAGGCTGGAAATTGGAAGTGGTCTGTTATTCAACCTTACCTCCCTCCCTCAATCTACCGGATCATTGCCGGTACCTTTCCGCCTGCGTCGCAGTCAGGTCCCGATAAAATGATCTGGGGTTATTTTGCTACGGGCGATTTTACGGTCGCCTCCACTTACTCCATGCTTCTTAGTCACGACGAGGATCGGCCTCAGGAGCTTTGGCAGGCCATTTGGCACTGGCCGGGTCCCCAATGTATCCGCTCCTTTCTTTGGCTCTTGGCTCATGACCACCTTCTCACTCGGCAACAAATTGTCCGCCGTCATATCTCCTTCGATGACGCTTGTCCCCATTGTCACGTTGTCGAATCCTCCCTCCACGTCATGAGGGACTGCCGGTTAGCCAGACAAGTGTGGTCCACTTTTACCCCCCATGCTCTTCCCCGGGGATTTTTTACCGCGTCTGGGCGTGAATGGCTCCTGCATAATCTTCAACACAATAGCCGGACTCATGGTCACAATTGGCCGGTCCTATTTGGAATCACGTGCTGGTTCCTCTGGACTTGGCGCAATCGAGCTTTATTTGATGTTTCCTTTACATGGCCCTCCTCACCCACTTATTGTATTTTGTCTTATGCAGGTCTTATCCGACAGGCAGCTATTTGGCAGATACCAGCGAATTTCGGTCCCCGCCTTCGCCAACAACATCCCATCGGCTGGCACCCCCCTTCCACAGGCTGGGTTAAACTCAATACTGATGGCGCCAGTAACTGCAGTTCGCTTTCAGCCTCCGCTGGCGGCCTTCTGCGGGACAGTGCGGGCCATTGGCTCGGTGGGTTCGCTCACAATCTTGGCTGGTGTCCCCCCTTGTCGGTGGAACTTTGGGGACTGCAAACGGGGCTCTCTCTCGCCTGGGATCTCGGATACCGCAGACTTGTGTTGGAAGCGGACTCCACATCGGCTCTCCACATGATTTCATCCGCACCCGATCGCGCCCAAGGGCTCAATCCCATCGTTCAGAGTATCCACGAATTGCTCTCCCGCAACTGGACTGTTACCCATAGCCACAATTATCGCGAGGGCAATCGTTGTGCCGACTGGTTGGCCCACTACGCCTCCCATTTTGATCTAGGCGTCACTTACTTTTGAAAATCCACCCATAGGGTGTCATGTCATCCTCGCCGAGGATCAGTCGGGAACCTGTGTTCCCCGACACATTTTGTAACTAGTTTTCTCTTCCTTTTTAACAAAAAAAAAAGGAATAGTAACAATAGATGGATTCATGGGGATGTAGCATAGGAAAGAAAAGGAAAGGGTTGAAGAAAAATAAATGATTTTTTTTTCTTTTCTGAAAATCCACATGGAATCCACCGGGCTCTTCAAACGTTTTTTATATATAGTAACGACACGTGTATGGCATTTATAAATTTTCGTTTAAAATAACTTAATATTGAGCAGACTCGATAATGTTGAGACCTTAATCGAACAAGTTATAATATTAGACCTTAAATTGATCTAATCAAAAAACGTTGGGCCCAATTTTGGGCATGTAGCCCAAAAAGCATATTAAACTTTCCTTATAATAACTAAAAAAAACTTTAAACTCAATGTTTTAAAAATTATATTGAAAATTAAATTGATAGTACATAAATTTAAGATTTAAAAAGTTTAATCATAAAATCGGTTAAAGATTTAATAAAATGTAAAAGTTTAAAAAATGATTGAAAAAATTATCCATACTCTTCGAAAAATTTGAAGTTTAATTAAAAAAGGAGATTGTCAATTGAAAATTAATTAGTTTATAAAAATGATTAGTTTATGAAAACTAATAGATTAATTAATAAACTGATCAGTTTTTAACAACAAAAATTATTAAACTAAATCAAATTAAAAAAATCAAATTGAATTGAAAAATTGACCAATTCAATACTTTTTTTTATTAAACCAGTCAAATTGGTTAGATTTTTAAAACATTTGTTCAAACACCTTTTTAAATTACGAGATACTCATTATTTAAAAATAATTTAATTTAAGTTGATAGTATCTTCATTTGATAATTTGAAGGAAATTTGACAAAAGTACAAATATATTAGATTTATAAATATCAATCGAATCGATTTCGTCCAAATTATTAATTCGTAAAATTATTTATTTAAAATATATAATTTACACTCTATAATTTATAAAAAGACAAAATAAATTTGAGCATCTTGGTTCTTTTTCTATATTAAAAGTGAAAGTAACTAGCCAGCTCATAGACTGATAGACATGAATACGTTAATGTTACTTGGTGGTAGGTTCGTTGTGTCGATGACCATTAAATAGTTTTAGATAATTGATTAAAAATAATCTAATTTTTTAATTCAGTTTTTAAATTTTCAATTCAATTTACTTAAAAAGTTCTTGTTGTTAAAAATTAATTCGTTTATTAATTGATCAATCAATTTTTTAAATTAATAAGTTCTTACAAACTGAAATTAATTAATTAATTTTTATTTAATAATCTATTTTTAATTAAGTTAAAAATTCTTTAATAAGTAAAGACAATCATTTTCAATAATATTTTAAATTATTTAATTTTATTCAATCATCAGTCGATTTTATAGTGGTCTAATACTTGTTGAACCTTTTAAACCTTAAATTTCTCTTCTTACCGGTTTAACTTCTAATTCTTTTTAAGACTACGTTTAATTGATCTTAAAGTTTTTAATAGAATGGAATGATTTATAATGGAATAAAATGCAAATGGATGTAATGTTATAAAATTATTATCCGGAAAAATTGAAAGATTCAGAATGTAATATAGTGAAATGTTACTTGGAAGAAGAGTTTATAATGTAATATGGTGAAAAGTTATTTATCATTTTATATTTCATGTTAAACCATCAAATTGGAAATTCCTCATTTTTATTGTTTAGGATGAAATGAGATATAATATAAAACTCTCATATTCTATTATATTTCACTATAAATCTTCCCCTCAAATAATAAAATAATATTCTATTTTATTCTATTTTATTAATAATCCCTCGATCAAACATGACCTAAAATTAATGACCTAACATATTTAATTTTAGGCCCTTAAACGTTGCTCCTGTGAACCAACGTTCCCATCTGAAACATTGCACCCAAAAGCCGATGAACAGTTCTTAAACAGGAATCATATCTTCTAATATTGGTCTCCATAGCCCAAATCTAAGATCAAAGCCCAAAGTAAAGCCCAATTTTGTCGATGAACGTTCATAAAACCTCAGAGAATGATAGCAGTTCAGAAGCTAGGGTTTGCGGCTCGCGGGAGCAGAGGAAGCTAATCAGATTACAAACCAGCTCTTTGCCTTGTCGCCGTATTCGTCGTCGTCGGAATCATGGGTCGTATGCACAGTCACGGGTAACGGCATGCGAACACACTTTTGCTCTCTCTCTCTCTCTCTCTCTATATATATATATATATATGGATAGTATAGATAGTATTTATTGTGATTTTCGTTTGGTTGCAGGAAGGGTATTTCAGCTTCAGCTCTTCCTTACAAGAGGACTCCGCCAAGTTGGCTTAAGATCTCTTCTCAAGACGTAAACTTTCAACTCTTTGTTTTCTCTTTTTGGTTAGATTACATCGTTGTCTTAGAAATTTTGGCGGCAAAAGGATAGTGATTCAATTTTTTTTCCAATTTATCTGAAGAAATAATTAACATAACCTTAGTGAATTGGTTTTTTACTAGGCGATAGATGAATAAGGAAAGTGTTTTGTAGGATCTGAGCTTTAAAATGTATGAAAAAAAGTGTGATTTCGTCAATTTGGTTGTATCAGGTGGAGGATAACATTTGCAAGTTTGCAAAGAAGGGTCTGACTCCATCTCAGATTGGTGTTATTCTTCGTGACTCTCATGGTATTGCTCAGGTTAAGAGCGTCACTGGAAGCAAGATCCTGCGCATCCTTAAAGCCAATGGTATTTTTTTCTCAGTTAATTCTGTATATTTGTTGTTGGTCCCCTTGATTTCCGGTTGGGCATAATAATTGGAGAGGAAGAGAAAGGGGTTTTTGGTCATTGTGATTGCTGTTGAAGTGCTTATTCAATACGTTGTTATTGATTGTTGACTAAGCTTGAACTATCCAAAATGGAGCTGAAGGTTTAGCTTGCGTCAATGTTTGTTAAGGGACTCTTTTTTGCAGTGAAATGGAAGGCTCAAAAGCTGTTTGTTTTGGCATGTTCTTTTTGTTGATTGTGTCGTTTTGATTTATTATTGATAGGTCTTGCACCTGAAATCCCTGAGGATTTGTACCATCTCATAAAAACGGCTGTGGCAATTAGAAAGCATTTGGAGAGGAACAGGAAGGACAAGGATTCTAAGTTTAGGTTGATCCTTGTGGAGAGCAGGATTCATAGGTTGGCTCGTTACTACAAGAAAACCAAAAAGCTTCCTCCAGTCTGGAAATAGTAAGACTTATTACTTGCTATATTCTTTCTAAAATTTACCATTTATCACTCGAATGCACATGGAGAGCGTGGTTTCTACCCATAATCTCTAGTTATAATTACTCTGCTTCTTCTTTATAATTGGGAATTTGGCTTGTATTTAGTTTTGAGGAAGAGTTGGGGATTTGATTTGTATTTAGTTTTGAGGAGAGTTGTTCTTTTTAGAATCGTGGGTTCGATTTTCTGTTTTCTTGTCCAAACTCCTGCACATGTTAGTACTATGAAAACAACAATTGGATGATACTTCTAAATTTCTAGAATCGCTGCAGTGACATTAGTCTTTTGCCGCCCCCCCTCCTTTTTACTTTAAAGATGTTGCCTCGCAGAGTCACTCATTTTAGGACTCTTTGCAGGAAACAAACCATGGTATTACCTTATCATGTTGCCCAGTAACTTGCCTGCATAGTGGATTCCATGTTCTGTGGATTGATGGCTTTCTTGTTTCCAAATAATTATTTCATGTTCTACTTCAGTTTTCGATTTTCTTTCTACTCATGATTACTTCGGTTTCGATTTCTCTTGCTAACTCTGACTACTATCATCTTGTTTGCAGCGAGTCAACCACTGCTAGCACTCTTGTGGCTTAGGCTAGATATGTGTTGCAGTGTCTTTTACCAGACCAGTGTGATGGTGTGCTGCTACCATAGTTCATAACTACTAGAAGTTCTTAAGAGTGTTTCTGTTGGCAGTGAAGAGTAAACGGGGAGATCTTTAGTACTTCAAATGTACTCGTTTTGAGTTTCTTTTAGTACTTCAAATGTACTGGTTTTGAGTTTCCTAAGTAGTTTCATCGAACATTTGAGGAATCTTATTTGACTCTGAATTATGACATTTGTCTGAGCAACTGTTTTGAAGTATAGAATTCAAATTGTGTTATTATTGGCCTATTCTACATATTTTTCTAAAGTTTTTAGTAATTTTAACACGTATGAAAGAAAGGAAAATGGGTGAACAAACTTTACTTTTATTTAAATGAAATATACTTTATAATATATAGAGATTTACAAGTCTGACTTTGTACAATCTTAATTGGAGTCTTTTAACCATTTTACAACAATGTGATGAAGCTTTCATTCTATAAAATATTGTTATTGTTTTGAATTATTTATAAATGCTATGTAATATTAAAATTTTGTGAAAGATCTTTTAAGTATCTATTAGATTATTTTAATGGAGATTGTATGTAATTGTCAAATTATAAAAATAAGAATTGTATATAATTAATTGCTATGACAATGAAAGTTTATGTTAAAAATGAAATATATTAAATTTGACTAGTTTACTTTAGATTGGGTCTCTTATAATAAATGTTTTAAAAATTCGATCGTAAGTTAATTAGACTGTTATAAAATTGATTAAAGATTAAATAAATTTAAAGAATTTGAAATATAATTGAAAGAATTTTTTTTACTTGTTAAACAATTTAAATTAAAATTATTAAGTAAAAATAATTAATTTATTTTAATTCATAAGAATTTATTGATTTATAAAATATAATTAATTAATTAATTAATTGATTAATATTTAACAATAAAATTTACTAAAGCAAATTAATTCTAAAAGTTAAAAATCAATATAAAAAATTTTATAATTGAAAATTTTATCTCCAACGTTCTCTTCTAACTCTTTCCGGGCTCGTGGCGGTCAGCCCTTCATAACTCGAAAGCAAACCCCCTCAAAAACCCTAGAACCGCCAAAACCAGAAACTGGTCACCACTCACTTGCTTTGAGTCATATACAGATTACAGCGAATTGAATAGTGTTTAGCCAAAATGGTTTTAGGGCTCAGGCAATTCATTGAAAGAACCGGTGACGGTGCCGGCGTGCCGGTGCTCGACGCTGACAACGGCGAGGAAATGATGCATGTCCAACCCGGCGTCTCTATTGTTCTTGGCAATCGCTCTCCGGAAACTCCAGGAACTCTGTATATCTCCACTAAGTACGCGATACCCTTTTCGAGTAGCTTCATTTGATCTCTGAAAGTTCATGCTTTTCCAGGTTCTGAATATGAAGGATGGAATTTTTGTTTCAGAAAAGTAGTTTGGCTGAGTGATGTGGATAGAACAAAAGGTTATGCTGTGGATTTCTTGTCTCTTTCGTTGCACGCAGTGTCTAGAGATCCTGAGGCTTACCCGTCTCCATGTATCTACACTCAAGTACGTTGGTTTGCAGTTTCTGCAATTGGATATTTTCTATGTTCTCGATCGATTAATTGAAATTATGAAATCATCCGTTTTTCTTAATGGATATGAAAAAAATGCACAATTTTTAAAAAGTAAAAAAATACAAAGAATGCAAGTATAGGAAGACTTGGCTCCTGTCTATCCTTCTTCGTGCAGTCAATTTTGTTGGTATATTTCTTACTAACTTTTGTATTGCTTGAAGATTGAAGTTGAAGATGATGAGCATGAATCAGAGGAGTCGGATTCAGAGAGTAGTGAAGTCTTAGACTTGTCAAGAATCACGGAGATGAGACTTGTTCCATCAGACCCTGGCCAATGTATATATGTAGTCTATTTGCCTAACGGATTATTTCCGAATATGTTTAACATAATTTACTTTGCTGTAGTATCTGTAGTTATTGACCAGATTCTTTCTTCTTCTGCTTTTTCTTTTTCCTTTTTGGTCAGTGGATACCCTGTTTGATGTATTCTGTGAATGTGCTGAACTCAATCCTGAGCCAGTAGATGGTGGGTGTATATAACTCCAGATTTCACATTGCAATGCTGCTCTACTTTTCAATACTGATTTGCCATCCTTGTTTATTTTCTTCTTTAGAAGATGATGAAGAAGGACATAATTGGATCATTTCTGCTGATCAGATGGAAGGTGAAAACGAAGGTATGCCATACTGACATGTCCCCTTCTAAAAATGTTCTGATTATGCTATGTTTCTTTAACTATTTGGAGTCTTCAGGTTTGGCAGAGGCTGACTTTCATTTTTTTGCAAATCCATCAAATTCAATTGGTCACTCAAATGGCCATCATGACTTAGCTGGTAGTGTGCTTCAGGTAAAGCCTTCGAATGTTTCATTTATCTAGCTAAATAGTTATACTCTGCCTATTACTCCTTGAACTTCCGGTAATTTACATGAAATAACTGTTTATAATCTGTTTTTTTTGTTCTGCAACATCTAAATGATCATAAATTGTACCAACATCACAAATTATAGCTTGTTTGGTATAGAATGAAGTGTACTAATATAGTATTATGGCTTTTGCAGCTTCAAATTGATGATGATCGGTTTGAAGATGCTGAAGAGATGGATCACGACAAAGACATTAGCCATAGGTGATTATGTTGTCAGAATTTAAAGCATTCCTTGAACTATGCTTATTTAGTTTCTAAGTAGCTTTGTGCCGATGGCTTCTGTAAACATTATCAATGTTGATGTTGTGGATCTTTAAAATTAAGTTGGCAGATTAATACTGTATAATTGTGCATCCTTTAGATAATGTGACAATCTGTAGGACCGAAACATTCTGTTCATCCAAAATTTAACGAAACAAAACAAAACAATCGAATCTTGAGCGTATTATGACACTAAAATTCACGACAGCGGTTGGAAAAATTGGTGGATCTTCAGATCAATGTTAATAAGATGATTGGAAGTTCGATTTGTATGATATCTATTTCTACAGCTGTAACGCTTGAAAACAGAATATCATATTTGGAAGGATAACGAAGAAGCAAAATTACAAATACCCAATTGCAACTACGAACTTTATAATATTTCAACAACCTCAGATCATATGCTAAACAGTCCTGACTTTAGAAGTAAAGTATGAAACAAAATTCCCAATCACCATACCAAAATCTTTTAACTTCAATAAAATATCGGAAAACCCCACATTGCAATAACCCCTAGAAATATTCTTTCAATTGCAAGGCCTCCTACATTTGTTGTGATCCAACATCCAATGAAGCAAAGATTTCCAGCAATATTAATAACAACAAAAGAAGCTGGGACATTTATGAATCCGCAATAGTAACTTCAACTTCAACACCAGGTTCAATTGTGATGGAAGTGATCTGCTTAACCACATCAGGCGAACTGAAAAGGTCAATAACTCGCTTGTGAACTCGTAACTCAAATCTATCAAATGTGTTGGTTCCTGTAAACGGAAAAGAAAAATGAGAATACACATCTCTAACTATATCTGTATACCACCAGGACTTGTTCAAATTAATGGCCATCAACTCAAAAACACAAAGAATGTTCATATTCATCTCAAACATTCCCAATTACGAACAAGGTGCGCGATATTCACATAATTTTTGGGTAAAGCAGCTGAATTCTAAAAGACAAACATATAGATACTTAACATAGATTATCGTGATCACCAAATCAGATATTATGCACAATTTGAAATAAAACTAACACAATTCTTAACCAAATTGGTCTGATTTTTTTGACAATACGACGTGTAAAGTTAGTGAACACCACAAAATGTCCACGAATACGGGAGTAAAACACGATCAATTATAAAAGGGCATGAATTATTATTGATATACTACAAAACTCACAAACAATTCTTAATGGTGATTAACATAAAAATCTCTATTCCAAGATAAATTACCTTCACCACAGGGGGACTTCCTGGTGGTAATGTGAAGAACCTTCGTGGGCATTCTAACTGGTCCCTTAACCCTCAGTCTCTTATCCTTAGCACCACGTACCAAGTCAGAACAAACTGTTCAATTCAAACCATCACAATTAATAAACCACAACCTACAATGCACTACAATTTCCTATGTTGACAATCATTACAGGCTCCAGATATATCATGAAAAGTGTTTCTAACAGCATTATGATTACAGCCTCAAAGGATAAACTAATGAAAGGGGAACTCATCAATCACAAAATAGGCATGCTAGTTCAAAGCAAAGTTCTTTCATAAGCGTATTCCAAGAGGAACAGAAATAAGCAACCTTTCTCGAGGTTCTTAACATTCTTCGAGGAGAGAGTGATTCTGATTTTATGAATCTGCTCCTGGGGTTCCTCCAACCCCGGCTTTGTTGGCTTCATAGCTCCGTAAGCTGCCGCCATTACCTCGTTTTGCTTCATTCATACAACATAAACATCAATTTAAGGTCACAACCCACACAGAACGCCTCAAAAGGCAAAACCCAACAAACTAACAGCAGATTGCTGGATAATTGAAGAAACACTACCAACAAACGATATTTAAAGTCAATGATGAAGAGATTCAGAGCACCTGAAAAGGGTAAGAGTATGAACCGGCGGGAGTTCTCGGGGCTGCTTCTCTTCTGCGATTTGGGTAGATGAATACAAATCTACGATTTTGAGGTTTATATATGTGATTTTTAGGTTAGGGTTTTTGTTTAGATGAAATTTTATGCGGTCACATTTGGGCTCATATTTTCAATTAATTAAAGAAAATATAAAAAATATATATGATTTTTATTTGATTTATTTTTATTAAAAAATTATTTTTGCAATTTAAATATATGAACTTTTTATTACAAAAGGGCAACTTTTATCGGTCTTTCTCATAAATTGTCTGGAATTATAAATAAAATATTCCATAAAATAATAGAAAAATTGTGTGATAATTGAACATTATCAAATAATAAATTTTAAAGTCTAAGAATTAAAATAAAATATTAAACTATAAGAAATTTTAGTAAAATTATTAAAAAAATCTTATTTAATAATAATTTTAAGGGTTATCAAAATTTATTTAAATATTTTCATATTAGTCTTAAACTTTATTGATTCTTAATTAAATTTCAATTTTAAAAGGTGTAATTTAGCAATACAAACCCTTCTAATTCTAATACATTTACAATAAATGACATGTAAATTAAAATAAAAAAAATTCCAAGTTAAGTTCCTTTTTTCTTTATTTTTCACATTATCTTTATTTTTTAATGTAAAAAGAACTTTTTACACTATTATATTACATTTTTTTAACAAAGTTTGAAATTTGACTGAAAATTTTTAAGGGTTTAACAATATAAACAAGAAGAGGCTGACTGTCATTTGCTTGAATATCCATCAAATTCAATTGGTCATTCAAATGGTCATCATGACTTAGCTGGTAGTGTGCTTCAGGTAGGCCTCTTAATGTTCCATTGATCGGTTTAAATACTGACACTCTGCCTATTACTACCGGAAACTTTTTCCAGTCATTTACATGAAACAACTGTTTTTAATCTCATGTTTTTCTTCTGCAACATCTAAATGATCACAAATTGTACTAACATCACAAATTATAGCTTATTAGGTATAGAATGAAGTGTACTGATATAGTATTATGGCTTTTGCAGCTTCAAATTGATGATGATCGGTTTGAAAATGCTGAAGAGATGGAGCACGACAACGACATTGGCCATAGGTGATTATGTTGTCAGATTTTGAAGAATGCCTTCCAACAGTTCAACTATGCCTACTTAGTTTCAAAATAGCTTTACACTTGCTGCTTTTGTTGACATTATTCTGGATGTTGATGCTGTGGATCTTTAAAACACTCTGTTCATCCCAAAAAAAACAAAAATCTAATCTTTACACACTCTGAAATTCAGGATCTGGGTTGGAAAAATTGGTGAAAGTTCAGATCAATGTTAATAAGATGATCGGAAGTTCGATTTGTATGGTATCTATTTCTACAGCTATAACACTTGAAATCATATTTGTGATGATAATGAAGAAGCACAACTACAAATACCCAATTCCAACTACGAACTTTCTAAGAATCCAACCTCAGAACATTTGCTAATCAGTCTTCTGACTTGAGAAGTAAAATAGGAAGCAAAATTCTCAATCTCCATACCAAAATCTTTAACTTCAATAAAATATTGGAAAACCACAAACTGCAATAACCGTTTTAAGTATTCTTTCAACCGCAAGGCCTCCTACATTTGTTGTGATCCAACATCCGACGAAGCAAAGATTCCAGCAATGTTAATAAGAAGAACAGAAGCATGGATATTTATGAATCTGCAATAGTAACTTCAACTTCAACACCAGGTTCAATAGTGATGGAAGTAATCTGCTTAACCACATCAGGAGAACTGAAAAGGTCAATAACTCGCTTGTGGACTCGTAGCTCAAATCTATCCCATGTGTTGGTTCCTGTAAATAGAACATAAAAGTGAGATAACACATCTAGCTATATCTTTATATCGTCAGGACTTCTTCAAACTGATGGCCATCAACTAAAAAATACAGAATGTTCACATTCATCTCAAACATTACCAATTTTGTACTACAAGGTGCGTGATATTTAAATAATTTTTTAATAAAAAAGCTGAATTCAAGAAGACTAACATATAGATTCTTAAAATAGATGACCATGATCACCAAAGTCAGATATTATGCACAATTTGGAGTTTGTTTGATGACATCACATCAGATTAATACAGATCTTAGCCAAAGTGGTCTGATTTAATGTTAGTGAAGACAACAAAACGTCCATAAACACATACGTAAAACACAAGAAGGGCATGCATTACTGTGGATAAACTACAAAACTCACAAGCAATTCTGATTGTTTATTATGATAAAATCTGTTCCAAGATAAATTACCTTCACCACAGGGGGATTTCCTGGTGGTAATGTGAAGAACCTTGGTGGGCATTCTAACTGGTCCCTTAACCCTCAGTCTCTTATCCTTAGCACCACGTACCAAGTCAGAACAAACTGTTCAATTCAAAGAGACATCACAATTAATAAACCACAACCTACTATGCACTACAAGTTGCTATATTGAAAATCATTACAGGCTCCAGATCCAGATATATCATGAAAATTGTTTCTAAGAGCATTAGACTTACAACCCAAAAAGATAAACTAATGAAAAAGGACCTGATCAATCACAAAATTGGCATGCTAGTTCAAAGCAAAGTTCTTTCACAAGCGTATTCCAAAAGGAACAGAAAGAAGCAACCTTTCTCGAGGTTCTTAACATTCTTAGAGGACAGAGTGATTCTGATCTTATGAATCTGCTCCTGGGGCTCCTCCAACCCCGGCTTCGTTGGCTTCATAGCTCCGTAAGCTGCCGCCATTATCTCCTTTTGCTTCATTCATACAACATAAGCATCAATTTAATGTCGAAATCCACCAAGCACGCATCAAAACAAGTAAAAAGGCAAAACGCAACAAGTTAACAAGAGATTGCAGATAATTGAAGAAACAATACTCTACAACGACAGTTAAAGAAGACCCAGTAAGAATACCCTAACATAGAGTCAATGATGAAGAGATTCAGAGTACCTGAAAAGGGTAAGAGGATGAACTGGCAGGAGTTCTCGGGGAATCTTCTCTTCTGCGATTTGGGTAGATGAAGTACAAATCTACGATTTTGAGGTTTATATATGAAGTACTGTGATTTTTAGGGTTAGGGTTTATGGATTCAATTAATTAAAGAAAAGATTAAATATGTCTTGTATTTGTAATTTGATTTTTTATTTTATTTATTATATTATGAAAATTATCATTCCATGGTATTATTTAACTTTTTGATTTACTTCCATCATTTTTATTTATTTGATCACCAAAATTATATGGAAGGATATAGTTTTTTTTCCACGTTTTCATAATTTAATTGTTTTATGAGCTAATGAATTAGTTATTGTTCTCACTTTAAGTATAACATTTTAATAATTATATATATCATGATCTAAAATACAATATTTTATATATAATATATATTATATCACAATATCAGTTTTACGTCACACAGAAAACACTTTTATAAACTTAGTTGAGGAGTTCATTGTTTATTATAGAAAAATAAGATAAAACATCAAAATGAAGTTAAATGATAATCAATAAAGTTTGATTAACAATAGCGTAGTTCCTCACATAATTGCAAGCTCTGGTTTTAATTCTTCGTCTCTGCAGTTTGTCTTCATTGCTTCTAATATATACCTTTAAAGAATCTCTATTTCACCTTCCTCCTGCAATTAAATATTCAATTGTAAAGTATAAGTTCTAACAAATAATATGAAATTAAAAAAAAAACCTCAAGACATTAACCATAAAAATATTTCAAACATGAATTATCATTTAAGAGGTAAGAGTTTAGCCAGTTCATTGAATAAAAATCCTAAAAGACTAACAACACTTTGTGCAAAATTATGATTACTCCAAAAATATATTTATTGTAATATAAATCTTACCTCATCTAGGACACATCTAATATGAGCAGTGAAGTAGCATTTCTTGCAACAATAAGCAGCATGTTTTGAATTCTTTAAGCTCTCACAAGCATGACAGTAATATTCATCTTGTCCTTCTTCAGTAATCGAATCCATTAAAGTAAGGGGATGGACGTGACATACACTCTTAACATTCTTTGGTATTGGAATACACTCAATGTGTAGGTTAAGATTACACGCCAAACATCGGTAAAAAGATGCATCGCAAACTTTTTTACACGTTTTGCATCTAAATATTCTCATTAAATCTTCAGCCGCAAAGCAGAAAAGTTTGTGCTCGTGAAACTTATGTTGAAGACCAGAAGTTAGGTACTTGACACATTTTATATCAAGCCCAAAATCATCTTCTGCACACTTATAACCAATCTCTGAATAATATTTGCAAGCTTTGCAATTCAATCCTGTTTCCGTAAAATGTAGGAGATGTAGGATGTGAAAAGGATGCTGAATGTACTGGGGTTTGGGTTCGTTAAAGCAGGATTCATGAAGAAAGAAATCACATGCATAACAACAATAAGTTGGACCTGAAATTTGACATAAACAAGCTCTGCATCGAACCTTGGTTTTATTAGAAATAAAGGCAAATCTAAGTTTATGGTTGTGTGAGAAATGTGAAAATTCAACTTTACTCTCGTTATCATTCAACTTTCGGTAATGGTTGCCAGTAGAAGGGATTGCTTGAGCACACATCCTGTCGAGGGAAAAACTACATTCTTCATAATGGTAACACATGGCACTTTCATGGTAGACTTGACATCCATCACATATAAATCTTTTGACAAATTGTCCTCCTCGGATAGAAAGAGGGTGCTCGTGAAGATTGTGTTTTATTTTGGAGGGCAATTTTGCACATTCTTTATGAAAATGAATTTCACAAAACGAGCATTCATAGTGTCGACCCTTCTCAAACTCTTCACATAGATAGCAGGAGAAGCTAGTTATATCTTCAAAATAGTTCAAAATATGATCGTTAAATTTATCATTAATCTGCATAAAGCAAAAGAGAGAGAGAGAGAGAAATATAAGTTTAAGTTAATTACAATAAACATTTTTCATAATTAATATTATTCTTTTTAACATTTCTTCTATCATTTTAATTTTATCAAAAGAGTTCTTATACATGATATTATTTAGTTATATATATCATTTTTATGTTATTTTATAATCTATAATATTATAAATCAATGCATTGTAATTAATATGAATTTTAAAATTAATATTTTTATGTTATATTATAATTTAATAATTGATAAAGTATGAGAACTTGTATATATTTAATTAATTACATCACTTTAATAAAAATCGATATTGTAGAAAATTATTTTAAAACATAGTTCAATACTAAAAAGATAATAATATAAAAGAAAATTGATTTATGAAA
>JAOQMQ010000006.1:28064600-28098834 GCA_027563845.1 Erythroxylum subrotundum | reverse complement strand
AAATATATTTCAAATAAATATTAATTTTTAAATTATTTATTTTTATTAAAATAACATATTTTATTAATAATTTGTTAATAAATATTATATACGAGATTAAATAAATTTATTTGATTAAAAATATTTTATCTTTAAGTTTTATATAATATGTAATTATTATCAATGATAAAAATATAACTATATTAATATTAACAACTAAACATGTTTTTGTTTTTATTTAAAAGAAAAACAGAAACAAAAAATTAAAAACGAAAACTAAAAACTAAAATAGAAAAACAAAATTAGAACCAAACGATCCTCAGAAGAGGGTCCGTGTGTTTTGTTGTCGTATAAATTCTATATTTTTATAATATATTTTTATGTTTATTTCTATAAATTATACAAAGAAGCAACTTTTAAAATTTTTTAAATTAAATAATAAAAATTAAAAAAAAAAGAAGGAGTGACCTCACAATTCAACGGTGGGACCCGTTCAAACTTCAAAGCTCTTCACATTTTGTCAAGTCTCAGTTTGTGATTGTAGATGGGGGGCCGCACTGCAGCTGTTCATCTGGGCCCACTTTCTAGGTCCTTATCGTTCTCAGCTGTAAGATTGCTACTCTTTTCGTTACGCTGACGTGTCATTATGAGCCCCGCAATTGACTCCGTGATTAGCAACATCCAGCCGTTCATTTCATTAAATGCAGATAATAAATAAATAAATTTTATAATTTTATAAATTATTATAAGACAAAAGTGAAAATCGAAGAGTGGCCTTAAATTAAGGGAGTGTCTGATAACAAGAAGACAAGACAGAGGTCCCAAGAGTTTGAGACTTGTCACCCACAAACAGTGCATAAAAAGGACCAGTGAATGTTTATTACCATAAATCCGAGAACGTCAGGCCCAGTACGACGACGCATGGACACACACTGAAACTGTATGGGTGTCTCGCCCGTTATGGAGCTATCCTTACAGCTAACTCCATTACAACAGGCAGGAGTTTTGCCATTTCCGTGCAAACTTTAAGAGGATAAAACAGTAGTCCACGTCACCATTTCCAGAGTTTAACTTCCAATAACTACTTTTGGGTCCATTTTTTAATTTTATTAAATGATTTATTAATTCAATCGGCTTCTTACATAATTACGAAACTCTCCTATTTAAGTAAATTTAACCGTATAAATGAGTTAAAACTCATCGCGTGGTCCCAATGTGGAAGAAAAGCAGGAATAGCGTTTATCCCCAAACTGCCCCCACCACTCCATCAATTTTCCCGCGCAAAAAAAGTATTTCTGATGATCACATCAGACGAGATGGACGGTCATGATTCCCCTCCCTGCCTAAGTGGGCCCCATCTTTCTCCGAAATCCATTTTTCTTTTATCCTCTCTGTCCTCCATTACCATTGCCTTTCCCTTTTTCAAATTTTCAAATTACACCATTCCCCAAAAATGAATGATTTCTCAACCCCATTCCAATTCCATGCATATATATATATATATGTATGTGGACACATTGAAACCCACATTAGCGATAACATCACTTGGTCAAATTCCCACAAGAATGAGCCCACTCCTCTCTGTGATCGCCGTCACTGTACTTGCACTGACATTTACCCCAGCTCCGGTGACCGGCTGGCGTCCATGGCCCCACATGAAACCCAACTCCTCCGACCTCCTCTACGGTGGGTCCAAAAAATTCGAAGGGTCCTCGGAGTTCGTTCACTTGCGTTACCACATGGGTCCGGTTCTCACCGAGAACATAACAATCCACACAATATGGTACGGCACGTGGGAGAGGTCACAGAAGAAGATAATACGAGAGTTCATCGGCTCAATCTCCTCGGTTGATTCGAAGCGACCTTCGGTCGCCGGTTGGTGGAAGACCGTACAGCTTTACACTGACCAAACCGGAGCGAACATATCCAGGACGGTGCGTTTAGGCGAGGAGAAGAACGATCGGTTTTATTCTCACGGAAAATCGCTGACGAGGCTATCGATACAGTCTGTGATTAAGAGCGCGGTGACAGCTAAAACCAATCCTTTGCCGACAAATCCCAAAAGCGGGTTATATCTTTTGCTCACAGCTCCCGACGTGTACGTTCAGGATTTCTGCGGCCAGGTGTGCGGGTTCCACTATTTCACATTCCCGTCGATAGTGGGTTATACGCTGCCGTACGCGTGGGTGGGTAACAGCGCGAAGCAGTGTCCGGGAGTGTGTGCTTACCCGTTCGCAGTACCAACGTATATGCCTGGACGGAAGCCGCTAAAGTCACCCAACGGTGACGTTGGGGTTGATGGAATGATAAGCGTGATTGGTCACGAGGTTGCAGAGCTGGCAACGAACCCGTTGGTGAACGCTTGGTACGCCGGACCCGACCCCAGTTTCCCCGTGGAGATAGCCGAT
This sequence comes from Erythroxylum subrotundum, assembly GCA_027563845.1. Classification (NCBI taxonomy): domain Eukaryota; kingdom Viridiplantae; phylum Streptophyta; class Magnoliopsida; order Malpighiales; family Erythroxylaceae; genus Erythroxylum; species Erythroxylum subrotundum. The sequence goes on along the minus strand of JAOQMQ010000006.1, from coordinate 28,096,447 downwards.
TTGTGCGAGGGTATATATGGGACGGGAGGGGGTGGGTCCTACACGGGTCAGTTGATGGAGGATCATGATGGTGCCACGTATAACATGAATGGGATCAGACGAAGGTACTTGGTTCAGTGGGTGTGGAATCATTTGGTCAATTACTGTACTGGCCCTAACGCACTCGATCAGTAGTCTACATTTGATTTCATGATCTTCTCTTCTTCTTCTGTAGTTTCCTATAAGGTCTTATTATTTATTTATTTTTATTTTTATTTTGTTGGATTTTGGTTGTGTGTAGCTTGTCCTAAAATTAAAAAAAAATCAAATTGCATAATGTAGTTGAGGTTATTATAATTTGTAATAATATTTTTGTATGCCAATATCTAGTCTTTATCTTCCTGCCAGATTAATTTTTATGTTGATTTTTAATAAAATTTTTGAAAAATTAATTATTTTTTATCATTTAATTTTATATAATAATCTTCTTTTTATCAAATTTTAATTTATTCAATGAATATTTTAAAATTTTAAAGTTGCTTATTTTAATAAGGGTTATTTGGAAACAACGAATAAAGTTACGTGCTATTGGACTGTTTTTATATCTCCCATTTCGATCATCATTATTTCCAATTTAAAGTCCGTAATAAGGAAAAGTTTAATGGTACACAGTTTTATTTTTATATGATAGAGAGGTTGCTTTCTGATAGAGCTATAAGTAGATGTGATAATAAAATAATGATGCAAGTCCGAAGTCACCTTGATATTCAGTATAATTTTATTGTTATTGTTTCGTGATAGTTTAATATCGATTAATTTTTATTTTATTTACTTAATTTTTAAAATACTGATTTTATAAATTATTTTATTTTTAAGGTAAAGAATAAAATTCTTGAAGTCCCTCTCGATTAATATAATACATTATAATTAATTAATTTACGATAATTAATGAAAGAACCATCAAAGCTCGAGGTTAGACGAAGTTCGATGCTAGACATACCTTCCATGTTGTACGTAATTAATTACATTAAACCTACGGTTGGGAGCATGGGTTTACTCGAACTCATCGCATGTTCGAACAATGTCTTTCAAGGGAATGATGTAAGCGATAAACTAAATATCTTATTAATTTTTAAATTTTAAAAGTTTAAAAGAGTATAATTATATTAAATAATTTATTATTAATTAATAAAACATTTTATTATTAAAAAATAAATAATTATTATTTTTATACAACAATCCAGTAAAAAATTTCGCTAATACATGAGATTTTGAAAGATCTAATAGCATGCAATTTTATCTCTAACTAGTAGAAAGACTGTTATTTTTATAAATATTAAAAATATTTTAAAAGACTAACATTTGCATATCTTTTCCTTTTTTATCAAAAAATTAAAAATGACAAAAAAGGAAAAGAAACAAAAGAGTAACATTTACATATTTTTTGGTGAAATGTACTTCCTTTCTTCCAAGAAAAAGCGAAAGGAAAAAGGGAAAGGAAACACAAATACAGAGACAACAATGGGGTGAAAAGGAGACAAGCAACAAGATTCCTAACATTGATCACAGATTTCTCCTTTTGGGTTGCAAATTTGGGAAACAGCTGGCTCTATCTTCAAGTAGGCATACATTGGATATGGGAGTAAGAAAACATTAAACATGGCAAAGATCAGACAAATGAATCAGGTAAAGTAACCAGGATTAACAATATATTAATATGATTAGCACATTGATTAATCAATTCCCTTTTGATTAAATGTAACAAATTTGACTGATGCTCGAAATCCGAAAAAATTTAGTAATACGTAACCTTATCGTAACTGATAAAGAGATGATTTCGGACTTTGGATTAAATATAATCAGAGGCAATTATGTTTAAAGTGGAAAAAGTAGCAGAGGCGCCTGAAGCTTTGATCCTTTTTGACATATATATATAAGAACCTTAATTATTATAAACAACCAAATGCTTCTAAGTGTGATGAAATCAACTACAGTACAAAAAGTTAGTCACCATCAATCCTAGCTTAAAGGAACAGAAGATGGTCACAACAGACCGGGTAAAAGAAGGAAAAAAAAATATCCCTGTTGAAGCTTCTTGGGTACAGCAAGCTAAGGGGCTGTCAGAGTTGTGAAGCTCTTTTCAGTTCCATGTAATTGATGTAAACAGAACAATGGTTTATATTTTAATAAGCAAAAAAAAGGGAAAGTGGAAAATGAAGAAGCATGTACGGGGAGTAGGTGCAAATTGTTTGGCATTGAAAAGGGAATAGATATAAAAGGAGAGGAAGTGATAATTACATGAATGGGGACACAAAGAGTGCTCATATTTAATGGATTTTAAAACTCAAACCAGCTGGTATTGCAGATATATAATCATCAGGTGGTCCATAAAGATACCACTGATGTTTCAAAAATCAGACTGGACAAGACCGGCAAAATCAAGAACCTGCCAGTATTCTAATCCGGTTTGTAGTAACAATCTTTGTATGTTAACTAATAACTCAGATAGCCCCTTAACCGGTACCAAAGGTATGGTCTTGACAAATGCTATTTATTTGAGGAATACATTCATGGACAGTGAAGGATAGAGCTATTGCAGAAGCTTAAGATTCCAACTACACAACTTTAGACATGCATAGTGAAAGAAGGGAACTTGGTGAATTTCATAGCTTGTATCATTAACAGTAACACAGCAATTTCATGGGAAGCAAGGCAAATCACTGAGGTATATATCAAGCTACTCTACTCAATGAAAACTACACTTCTTGAGAAGCACAATCTCTAACAAAACTTGCCAATTTCAATACTTCAGCAATGTCTTATAAGCAAACAACATGCGGCATCAAAATGACTTTTCCCGGACGAATGAAGTTCATACCTGCCTAAACATGACGATGTAGGAACAAGTGAAAAAAAGAGAAGTGAGTCAGGAAAAGAAAAGATTTAGCTGCAGAACACAAGTTTGGAAAGGATTACATCATAAACTGAAAGCAAGTTAGGCACAATAAATTAGTGAAAGAAACAGTTTAAAGTGACGAGCACTGTAACATCTGTGTTATGCTGACTTTTACAGGGTAAGTTAATAACAAGACAACATGTGAATCTATTGGTTCAACATGTACACAGCAATATGACGGTGAGCGAACAGACTCTGCCTCTCATTCATCTCATACTATCCCCTACCATTCACATGACCAAGTCATGCAGGATTCACTCACAGGAAAAGTGATCGCCAGATATGCCTTCCACTAAAAGAAATGAACTAAGTTTTGGATGTTTAGAAGGGCGACAAATACACTAAATTACAATCTAACTTGATATAATTAGCTGAGGATTCCGTGTAGAACTACTAAAAGGGATACAAACAACTCATTATCTTTCCCTCAGGAAAGGCATCCTAACTATTCTCTGATATGATACATTCTCGACTCTTCAGTACAACAAGTAGAATACAAGGTAAAATAAACCATGGAAGTGTTGGTCCATTGTGAACCAAAAGTGCTCCTCACAAAACATTGAAGTGTTGGTCCATTTCACACATATCACTTTTGGTCCTTAACTTTGTCATTCTGCAGGTACTTCAGCACCCCATATGCAACAGTGCCACCAACAAATACAAAGACCGTAGGGGTAAAAACTGGATAGAGATACTTCACAAAAAACTTATCCCATTCTTCAGGTAGAAAACCTGTAGATACAAAAGAGCTAAAGCCTTGTTAGTTGAAAAGAATTAGCAGTATCTTTAAGATCAAACTTAACGTGATTTGCCTTCTTTTACATGATCATAATGACAAGAATTTGTGTTTTCAGACTAAAAATTGAAAGAACTTTACATGTCAACACTGAGCAGTTAAGCAACCACGTATAAGTTAGTACTACCAGCGCCAACAGAAAGTATGAAAGACGGAACTTTGTTACAACTCTGTTAAAGGCTTATCTCTGGGGTCCCGATTCTCATAATCAGATGCAACTGTTAATAAGAACACAAGTCTTTTAAGGAAAGCCACTAGCCATAGTTCGAAAAGTTGACAGAGTAGCCTCCCAATTCTCACAACAAGAGTTAGCTAGTACAAGGAACTCATATAATCAATAACGAAATGCACTAAAAGTAGGCATCTAGGATCATCACATGTACCATAAACATAAATGGGTAACCCCATATAAAACTGATCGTAGCAGGACCTTGGTAGAGGTTAAGGAGAGTTGATTAAAGATGGTCAATTTCCAAATCATTGCTTCTCGCTTGTGTATAAGCAAAACATTGAAATGTTTTAACTTCATGGGATCACTAGGATTATATTTGAGTTCATGATCTCTTCAAAGCCTTCAAAAAGAATCGAAACTGTGTTTGGCCTAGAAAGATTTTATTTTGTGGTCCAAATATGGATGTCTTCATGTTCCCAATTCAACACAATTCGATTTGAATCATCCCAGATATTTCTAGCTTAATGCAATCCCATCCACCAGTAATATCCAACTTCACTCCAACACAAGTCCAATCAAATACAAAAACCCCATTCATCTTACATATCTTCAATCATAGATTCAATCACAGGATACAACTTCACAATCAACGAACACGTACCTGATGCAGCAAGCATAATGCCCTCAACAAGAATGACTATGCCGAACCCCAACCAAGCAAGAACAAAAGCATTCTCATTTTTCCTCTCCTCCTCGACTTTAGCCTCGTCCACTTGAGAAAGCAGTTCCGGTTTCTCAACCGGCGACCGCCGAATTATCCTCGCCCTCTCTCTTTTACCCTTCTCTTTCTTCTTGCTCGAACTTGACTGGGTTTGCGCCGAGGAAGACGACGATGACGAGGATGAGCCAAACCCGAGCCCAGCTCCCGTGGGCTTCTTGGTAGGAGCTTGGTCGCCGGCGGGTTGAGCGTCCGTGGTGGGTTTCTGGGAGTAGATGGTAAGGTTGGTTTTGGAGGTTGAGAGGAGAAGAGGTGTGTAGCGAAGATAGTGATAGTGTGCGTTGAAGAGGAGAGAAGGTGGAGAGTGGATTCGAAGCGCCATTTTCAGTTTAATCGGTTAATACAGTTGTCTTTGTGTTGGCTCTTTTTAGCGTCCACTCAATCTTCGGAGAATTTAACGTTTTTGATAATCCCGCTTTTACACTAATCTTGGAAGTATTCATTCTCCCCAATGGACTAATTGATGCACTAATGGGCTGGGTTGGGTCGGGCTGAAACCAATTTAGCTCAATTTTTTAAATTTAAAATTCAAAAATTGTTGTATATCATTTTTAAAAAATATTAAACTTTTGACCAAGCTATGTCGGGCTCGGGCAACTTGAGCTCGAACCTGATCAAAAACTCAAAAGTTTTACAAATAAAAACTCTGATTTAGAGTTCAATAACACTAAGTTTTGAACTTTTGGAAGGTGAATAAGTACTTTTTTTCACTACAAAAACTTTCTTTTTAAATGAGTACTTGGCTGTAAAATAAAAAAACACTTCTTTAATAGATATAACTTTTTTGGCAGGCAAAATACAACATTTTAATAAGCTCAAATTTGGAACTTTTTAAAAAAACGTTTTTTAGGTAAATTTTTTAGATCAATTAATGAGTCTATTTTGAGTCCCTTTTGTCCTTATGTTTTACATATAATTCTCACAAAATCATCTTCCCGTTTATTACGTATTTAACTATTTACTCAACTTGGATATTTATTTTGAAATTTATATAATATTATTTGATTTTTTATATGTTTTAATATTTATTTTTTATATTAGTTTACTTATGTTATAATCTATATAAAAGATTTGGTTAAATATATTTTAATTTATGTTTCATATGATTTAAAATTATATAATAATTAATATATTTTGCTTTGTATTTTGTTTAATATACTTTAAATAAATTTTATACACAAATAATTTTTATTACAAAATAAAATATTGTTAAAATTAAAAATATTTTTTATTTTTACGTTGCCAAACTGTATGAAGCTTTTTTTTAAAAATTCATTTTTAAATGACAGTCAAACAATTAACTGACTTTTTAAAAAAATTCTTCTCATAAAAGATCTATAGAAAAAAACTCTACCGACAAAAACTCTACTGATATAAATCCAACCAAACAGAAGCTAAGCCGAACCTGTTGAGTCAAGTCGAGTCGAATGAGCCAGAATCATTTTGCCAAGCCTACTAGATGAAACTACAAGAGACATTGGGGTTGAAATTTGAGTTAGGGTGTTCATATTCAACTTATCCCAAACTTAAGCTTAACATTGTTTAAATTTTAATTAATTATAACAAATTAAGTCAAAGTAAGCTGAACTCACAAATGTAATGTAATGACAATAAGTCGAGCCGAGTTCTAATCCTATAAGACCCAAGCTCAATCAAATAAAGATATCTAAACCTGAACTCAAATCTAAGACCGATCAAACATAATATAACTTGTTAATTTCAAGTTAATCTGTTCTAATTTTCTATAATTAGTCTAAGTCCAAGAAAATTTATCAAATCGAAGCCCAAACCTCATTGATCCCAAATACCTGATCCTTAACAGATTTGGACTCAGATACTCGAATCCGGTTAGACCAAACTTTACCTGAAGACTTTAAGTCTTGCCGGACCGAACTCAGACTTACAGAGATTCGCATGTTTGTATGCTCCATATCAAAGATGACGGGCGAGTGGAAAAACTTTGCATTGGCAATGACAGCTCTGCAATAAACGTTCGGTCTGTACAGTTCCAGCGACAACGATGTTCGGCATTCTCGTTTCAGTCGTTCTTGAATGTTGTCTATATCAAAAATCGTCCCTACTAATCTTTCAACACCTTTAATTCATCCAGAAAACTAGTCATATCAGGAACCACCCCTCCATTGCAATGCTTTAAAATCCCTCCACCTGCTAGATCATTCAACATTTCAGATGGATCTTTGGCTCCACCGTACTGCAACAGTTTCGTTCTGAGAGCGGTTCCCGTCTTCAATGAAAGTGGATCGTCCTGGCACAGCTTTTTCCATATCGTAGCAGCAAAGCATCTCGCATATAAGTAGCTATAGTAACCTTCAAAGATTAAAAACCATCTCAGCAGTAGGAAAAACAATGAGAGAGGTTTTGCAGCAGTGCACCGGAAGATGGAATTTATCATTCTAACATTTTACGGGAAAAAGAGATTAGATGAAATAGAAGTCAAAGGTACAGCTCAATACTAGACACGATTAGAATATGCGTAAAAAACCACAATAAGAAAAATCTAATGATCCATACATACCTGCTCCATAGTTTATAAGATGATTGAATCGGATCTCCCAATGTGTGCCCTCCACATGCTTCCAACTGGTATACTCTCTTTTGAGATCTGCAACAATGGAGCTGGTGCTTTTTGGCGAGGAGGATTGTTCTCCAAAAAGGGTTTGGTCAACCAGAGCATAGAAAACCTATTTAACACCGAACAAGAAATGGGAAAGTATTATGGTCATTAGTTATTTCACGTGTTAAAAGATAGTGAAAAGTGCCACTTGGTCATTATATTCAAGCCCTCATACCTGGCGCTGCAACTCAGTTGCCGCAAACATATCTCTGGCACCTTGAATGGAATTCACTAACTTTTCGGGTATCACTTCCCCAGTTGAGTAGTGCTTAGCAAATGTCCTCAACACACGGTAATCCCAGGCATAGTACCTAGCAAACACCAGGTTGATTTCTGTTTTAACTGGCAGTAGTGCAAGGTACAAACTTCTGATTCTAATGAATTTGCAGAACTTTCGAGTGGAAAGAGTATGTAAGAATTTGAAGCAAAAGGAATTTGCAAGGCAATCTTACGAGAAGAAGACAGATTTATAAAACGGGAAGCACTCTACTCACTCAAAGAGGTTTGAAGGTGTCTCAGCAAAGTCGAGAACTACCCTGGTACCTGAAAAATGTTGGTAATCCTACAAGAAAATTCAAGATATAGCTAAGACTGGAAAAGCCAAATTCACATAATATTTTTTGCACAGTATAACACAACTCAACAAAATACCGTTCTCGACATTAAGGAATGAAGAGCATGTCCAAACTCATGAAATAGAGTTTCAACTTCCCAGTGATTGAGCCTCACAAGTGATGGACTAAGTGAACCTGAGAAATTGCAGACAAGCGCAACAACCTGCACAGTAATTAAGTGAAATAGAGCAAACAATAGAGACATGTGAATACTATGACTGACATTTCATGAAACATAGAATGTAAAATCATTTTTGAGCCATCCCTTCATAAAGAATCTTATAGTCCTAAAGGGCTGCCCCAGTGCACAAGGCTCCCCGATTTACGAAAGTCGGGGAAGGGTCATCAATTGTACGAAGCCTTCCTTTTGTATTTTACAAAGAGATTGTTTTCGTGACTCGAACACGTGATCTTTTAATCACAAAGGAGTAATCTTATCAGTTGTTCCAAGGCTCGCCCTCAAACAAGTAATCTTATCAGTTGTTCCAAGGCTCGCCCTCAAACAATCTTATAGTCCTAGTTGATTAATATGGTGAATGTCACAATTTCCATGTTCCATATGTTAATGAAAAAAGAAAAACTTCAGGCCAAATAATTTCAAACACCTAAGGAATTCTGCCAATAATTTTATGTTTACTTCTTTCCAGCATTTCACTATATAATATATTCAAATACTATATAAACCCACAAAAGTAAAGAAAATCAAAAAGACCAGCTCGTAAAAATCCATTTAACTTACAGGAAGTTGGTACTCAGATTCAGACAAACGACGGCCACCTTTAATCGCAAAGTTGGCACAACCTGGATATTTGCCTTTCCTAGCATACAAATCAAGATATAAATACCCCAGCTCACCCTGAAACAAAAGAAGTGCATTAATTCTCAGGCATGAACTCATCTGATATCTGCAACTTAATGGATCCAACAAAAATATATATCAGAACTTGGAATCATCAACCAAGTCAAGAATTTTAACCTCCCATTCAGCCACATAGATACCTCTTCAGGATGATGAAGACACATTTTTAGCACATCAGGATGCCACGATTCGCCTGGTGCCATAGGGACATTATCACATGTTGCACCAAATAATGACTTCAACAGCACTTTTAACCCTTCAATACATTGTGGCAAAGCAAAATATGATGCTACAATCTGTACAAAGTACAAATAAAATTTAAGAAAAGAAGGAATCACCACTTCACACATGTTGAAATGGTCCATCAGTCAAAATTTACATGCACTATAAACAGAGTGCAGCTTACCGAAGAGTCTAAACTGTGAGCAGAACCCTTCATCATTGCTGTATAGTATGTCTCATCCCACGGCTCCAAAGCAACACATTCTTGACCACATTTCTCTCTCTTAAAATTCAATATCATCTCAAATTCCTGTAAGAAATTCACCGCTCTTCAAACGCAGAAAAAGATTCTACAGTTCAATGAAAATGTAATAAAAGCTCATAGTTGATGAGCATTTCCACGTAGAACAAAGTACCTTGTCAGCTTTTGGCCTCACCATCTTGCTCATCTCACACAAAAAGGACGTCACAACCTCAGGTGATGAAGCTAAATTTTGCTTCACCATGAACTCAGCATGGGATCTGAACCCCATTATCTGCAGTCCCAAAAAATAAATGAGATTTATGTAATTATTATACGCATGCACAAATACCAAATCCTAGATTATCTAGTCACCAATAGGTTAAGGAAAAAAAATTGCATCATGGTCAACATGTTGCATTATGAAACAACCTGCGCAAGCTCATGGCGAGCAGCAATAAGCTTATCAAGAACTTCAAGGTTTGCATGTGGGACTGAGTTTCCCTTAATATATGCCATCTTCCTAACCTGGAAAAGAAACAAGGAAAATAAAACTTAAGTCTAGATCGAAAAAAGGGAAAAGGTTAAACATGTTATAATAAATAGATAATGTAACCAAGAGTGGATACATAGATTGTGCAACTCTGAGTTGGTATATACACTTCAGCACTTGAACAAAAGTAATGTTTATCTAACAAGCAAGTCAAGGAGTCCCACCTATATTCCCTGATTGTAACAGAACAACTTAGGCTGATAATTGTACTTAAAACAAGTCTAATAAATACTAGAAGAATAAAAAACATTAACGATCAACATAGCGATCTACCTGTTTACCTCATCATCTGGTGTCCATTGCAGAACAGATACCAAAGTACGTGGCTCTGTTGTTATCCGCAGTCCTTTTTGCTTCTCATTATTTGATGACCCCAATAATCTTGTTGAAATTCCAGAAGTGACATGATTAATAGATGTACCCAGATGGTGAATGTGTTTTGGGATGCGAGATGCTGGAAATACATCCACATGACCAGGATCAACACTAATATTTTCACCAAACCTGACAAGAATGTGACAAAAGATACACCAAAATGGATTCCAACACCATTTAGATTAATAATTGTGAAAATGTGAAGAAGAAAAAACCAAAGAAAATAGATTAATAAATGATGTTAAACATACTCTCTACAGAGCCGGAAAATGTCTATATTGAGCTGATTCACTCTATCCAACTTGTCTGCAGGGAAAAACCGACGTGCTTATAGTTGTATTTACAATAAAAAATGCAATAACCAAATTTCCAGTGCCATAACTAAATGGCCAACAGTGCAACAGCAACAATACACTTACCAGAAGAGAGATGAATTCCACCCTTTTCAAAGTCAAGGCGTAGATGATGAGCAGCCCTATGAGCCTCCCTTGACAGTAGATGGCCGTCTTGCTCGGCCTTCTTCACCGCAGCATATAGTTTATGATTTGTATTCAGATACTATACACAAGCATGAAAGAACAAGATGATTACAAGCAGCTATTAAGATCACCACAGGTAAAGAATAGATTAAACCCTATGCAAATGCCAAAGACGACCCAAAACTAAACAAATAACTGGTCACCTCACATGTAGATATTCATTCATCCTCATTGATGCCTTGTTAGCCTCCTCGACAAATTCCCTGATACACGTGATAAGATCAGTTAAGTAGCAAGTTACATAAGATGTTAATTAGTTCTTTGGTTTCAGTAACCAATACCTGTCTGGATGAGTATGCCTACAAAGTTCAGCAGAGTCAATCACAGAACAGACCTGTCCAACCAATCACCAACAATCAAGAAGAAGAACATTTCATCCCAACACGGTAAGAACACTAAACTCAAACCCTACCGTATCGGAAATCTCATCCATGGACCGGATAATCTCTGCAGACGATGGCATGCTTGAAATATAATCAACCAATTCTCGCGACCTATCAAAACACACACGACACTTACATATTTTACAACTACCATGAATTAAGCGTGAATTTTACAATTCCTTCAACTTGTCTTCATTTCCCAGAAACCAAACACCAATACGGAAAGAACAAACAGTTAAACTCAGAAACTTTCAACTCTTCCACTTCTCATAGCTTCCGAAAAAGAAAAAAGAAAAAACGCAACGTACACTTAAAGAGTCCACTAAGCAGCTTATATCTTACCTCTCGATAGCTTCATCGACAAAACGCCGAAAACCTTTTGCCGTTTTTAAGTAATCGAACCCGTACAGTCCGGTGGTAGCGCCGACTGGTCGAGGTTGGACCCGGGAACTAAAGAACCGATACTTGGTGGGATCCGAAGTACATCGCTTGGGGATATATCTGAAACGGAGCTCTCCTAGGGCTCTACGGATTAGCGCCGACATACTTTTTTTCTCCGGGAGACGGTAGCAACGGCGGTGCTTCTTCAAGTCTCGCCGACGGAAGAGGTTGGAGCGAAACGGCGAGTGGTTTCACCGTAAAACGCAGCGAAGGTTTCGTTCTTCCAAACACGTTACTGGTGTTAGCTTTGGATCGGGCATTTGGTTGGGTGACCCGTTTTAATGGATCTTGGGTGTGAATTTTGGAAGATTAAATTTGGATTAATTATAAAAAACAAAAAAAAATACAAACGTACCCAATTTTATAATACTAGCTTGAATTTAGAAAATGACATTAAAATACTTAATTTTTATTTTAATTATATATAATTTAATTATAAAAAATAAAATAAAATAAAATAATTCATAATTTTATTGATAATTAATTTTAACTTATTAAATATATAAATATAATGTTAAATTAAATTATTCATATTTTTATTAGTAATTAAATAATTAAATAATATATATTTAAATGATAATAAATCACAAAAATAAAATCAAAAATCAAAAATTATTTTTTATGGTTTTCATAATTTTTAAAAATAGGAAGAAAATAAGACTAAACAAAAACTAAAAATTTAAATAAACAAAATTTTTTATTGATTTTGAAAACAAAAACAAAAAATGAAAAATAAAAATGAAAACAAACACTCTCTTAATTTTAACCGACAATTTACATAATCATAAATTAATTCAATATTAACCTACTTTTACTCTGCGATAATATGCCAGATAAAGAGGCAACAAGTATCACCCAATAATTAGACTTCCTTCCTCAACAGAGATGGTCGAAAAGCTTATCAGCTGACTTGATGTAACTATTGTTGTCAACTAGGAACGAATGCTTAGCTTTGAGGAAAACCCTAGAGTTTCTGTCATAAAAGACGGTCTTTGGCATAGGTCTTGCGTAGATAAGGAATTAGCATCACAATCAGAGCTATGAGAGAGAGATGTCAGCAAAACCTTTAGCAAAATTTTCACCACACCTCTATGAATTCTCTATCACAATGACGAACTAGGACATTTGGAGATAAAAGAGAGAGTATTATCGGGAACATTAGGTTTTGTGTTTTAAAATTTAATAACTATTAAATAGTTAGTTGAAGGGTGGTAGGATAATAGAACATGACGAGATACACATAAAAGTACGAACGAGCTAGATGAAGTGGGTATTATTTGACTAGCCAAGCTTTTTTATTGCGATCCTTAAGGATGTCAAAATATTAGACGAGTGGAGATGTAGTATGATAATTCCTTTATTCAAGAACAAATGGGACATTCAAAGCTACAACAACTACAAAGGCATTAAGTTACTCAATCACACTATAAAATTATGGGAAAAAGTGATCGACAAGAGAGTAAAAAAGAATGCTCATATATCGGAAAACTAATTTGGCTTCATGTCAGGAAGGTCTGTGACATAAGCTTTACACCTCCTTAGAAGGTTTTAATGAAATACTACAGAGAAAGACAACGTAACCTTCACATAGTTTTTATTGATTTAGATAAGACGTATGATAGGACTCTTAGAGAAATCAGGTGGAAGTGTTTAGAAGTTAAGGGAATTTCGATGACTATTTGTTGTAGTAATTGTTGAGCTCACCAAGAACATTCAAGGAGATGTGTCTTGGTATATGTTATTGGTTGATGGCATTGTTTTAGTGGATGAGACAAAAGAGGGGGCCAATGACAAGCTCGAACTTTGGAGGGATACATTATAATCAAAGGGTTTTAGATTGAGTAGAACTAAGATTGAGTATGCGGAGTGTAACTTTTCGGGACATAGGGTGACTATAGATGTGCTGCTAAATATTGGTTCAGAAGTTATACCGCAAAATGAGTGTTTTAAATATTTAAGATCTATCATCTAAAGCAACGGAAAAATTAATGAAGACATAATTCACCGAATCAGATCAGGGTGGCTGAAATGGAGAGATGCTTCGGGAGTTTTGTATGACAATAAGATATCACTTAAGAGTAAAGGCAAATTTTATCGTTTAGTGATTAGGTCAGCCATGCTTTATGGGCGGAGTGTTGACCCATCAAACAAGTTTATAGTCGTAAGTTAATAGTACCGGAGATGAGGATGCTCCGTTAGATGTACAACCTTACTAAAAGGGATAAAGTAAGGAATGTAATGATGATAAACAAACTAAAGGTAGCGAATATTATTGACAAATTAAGATAGACAAGATTTAGATGATTTGGACATGTTAAAATGAGATACCCAAACGCTCCAGTGAGGAAATGTGAGATGATTGTACTTAGAAATTATAAGAGAAAAGTAGTGTTAATAATTGTATTAACAATTATGATATACATAATAAAACAGACAAATTTACTTATAATAAAAGTTATGGAAATTTTCATGTACAAAATATCAAAAAGTTGAATTCTTAAGACATTATATTACGAGATTAACTCCCATTAATAGTAATTAACTCTTATTAATAATTTCTATTAACATATCAAACAATATAATATATCAAAGTTAATAGATAATTAAACAGAAAGCTTAATAATGTTATTATAGAATTTATACTCACCAAACATTTAATTTATCCAAAGCAAGAAATTGGTAATTGAAAATAAGTCCTATGCTTAAAATAAAATATGTCAATGGCGATTGAAACTAAGAATAATTAAAATGCATAATATTCTTATGATAGATTTTTCCAAAGTTTGTTTTGTTGCAAAGATTCCATTCCACTTAAATTCGAAAATTTTCATAACTCGTAACTATATGTTCTAAATTTTCATAAAAATCATATGTTTTTAATATATTTTAGTATTCTAAATATAAATGATAAATAGAGATGACAATTGGATCCGGACTCAACCCAACTTACCTTAAAGTAGACACAAAGTCAGCGAGTCAGATCTAAATTGACTAGGCCTTGGGCTGAGCTCGAGTTGAGACTCGATTAAGCAAAACGATGCCGTTTTGTCGAAGACGACATCATTTTTGTATTTTTAATTTTTATAAAAAATTGAGATCAAATTGAGTCAGGCTCAAGCTCAAGCCGGATCGAGCCTCAAGTCAAGCCCGAGTCCTAGTAGCAAGGGTTCCCCATGCTTGGGCTGGGCCCGACCCCTAGTAGCAGGGGTTCTCAGCCCAGTCTATTGAACTAGCGTTTAAATAAGATACAAAGATCCACAAAAATAATATATAAAAACCAATAATAGTGAACACTAAGTATGAGAACTAGCATTTAAATAATATATAAACTAAAGGTTGATCCACAAGAATAACATATAAAAACCAATAATAGTGAATATTCCACTCCTGAAATAAAGGCAAAGACGAACATTCCCTTTTAAGATGAAGCTAAGGCAATTATTTAACACTAAGCTTTAGAGAAATGGCTAAAACTTGGCATTTTCCAAAATTCTAATCATGTTTTGACATAATTATTCCACCTTTATACTTTCGTGATTAATTTAATCCAAAGATGTATGAAATAGAGATTTGGTGTGTTGACTTACAAGGATATTCAAGTCAAAATGTAGCATATAAATTAAAAAAAACATGTAATATTATTAGATGTCTATTTTTAAATTATTACAACATCTATGAAATTTTATTAAGAAAAATATGATAATTATTTATACATAAAGAAAATAATATTCTAATTTATTATTTAAAATCTTAATAAATGTTCCCTTAATTTAAATTTTTATTAAATAAGCTTTGTACTTACAAATTATATTTTAAAAGAGTGTATTATACACTAGATTAAGAGTCTTTAGATATAACTATAAAGGTAAAAGGCAAGGGTTCTTTAACTAGTTTTACAAAATTTTCTTAGAATTTAAAAATATTAAATTTTAGAAAATTATTTTTATTAAACTTTGATTAAAAGTTAACAACTAAATACATATGATAAACTAATTAAATAATATTAAAAACTCAAGCCAGATTTTTGACCTAATTTAGAATCATTAAATCAGCCAAAATTAATAATTATAATTATCTTAAATCACGAACTTAATTGGTTTAAATAGAGATTAAGAAATGTATATAGTTGTTATGACATTAATATTCGAATACTTCACATACTTTCTTAATATTCTGTGTGTTTTTAATTATTATTTTAATAAAATAAATAATAAAATTATAAAAAATAAAAATTATAAAAAAATTTATTATAATTTTTTTAATTAGTTAAGTTTAGTGTTACGAATACCGTATCGGACTTAATACCATATTTGGTTTTAGTACGGTGCAGTATTGACATCGATCAATACTGAGTATTGTTTTTGATAAATTTTTAAAATTATAAAATAATTTCTAATTTTTAAAATTACAAAATAGTCCATTAATATATTACACTCTAAAATTTTTAATTTTTCAACCATATCTTGATAAATCATAATAATATAAAAATGATAAAACAAATACTTCTTTATTTTATTAATATTATTTAAACATATTTCTTGTAAATTAAAATAAATTTAATTTCAAATATTATCTCATATATTTTAAAAGTTATCATAATAATTTTCTATGTATATAATTCATAAATATAAAACATATAAATTTTAGCAAAATTAAATATGATCGTATTAAGCCAATAGAAAAAAAGAGAACTCTTGGAATTTTTTAACCTCCGCTAAGAAAATGTTCATTCTTTAATTCATTTCAAAATACTTCAATTGGGATATGCAAGAAATAGGCTAATTTCGTAAATAAGAAATATTTATTTTCTTTTAAGAATATGAAGAATAACATTTTTCGTAAGATTTTGTCAATTAATAAGTTTCTATTCTAACATGGAATGAAAGAAAATGACACTATACAAGATAGGTAAAAGAAGTTGTGATTTTTGGTCCCAATTCTAATATGATCTCTACGCTTCATTAGCCTAGACTGCTCTCGAAAGAATACTTGCGGGTTAAAAAGATAAACCTTATACTAAGAATGCGATAACCCCACTGGTCTAATTGTTGAATTCTTACACATGGTACTTATTCAATCGAATAAGTACATTACATCTAATAGAATTATTTTGTTGTATCTAAACTAATATTAAGCCAACCTATTTCATGAATTATAATCTGAATCACATCAATTCATTTTTTAATCTCTATATGTACGACACTGAATTTGTTTCTAGGTCTTGTACACACCGCTCGTTACATCATGGGAGCTGGCTATGCCCGAAGGCGTTACCTTAACTGCAAGTAAGGGGGATGCCAAAGGCAGGACTAATGACTGAAGTGAAGTCGTAATAAGATAACTGTACTGGAAGGTGCGACTAGATCACCTCATTTTTAGGGAGAGGTAATGCTTTCATTAAGAACATTTTATAAAACTTTTGAACTCCTAAATTTGGAGTATCCTACTTTCACACAATTTACTGAGAGTTTAACGAGCACTCGATATTTTAGAGTCAGTTATAGTGATCTTGCTACTATGAAAAAAATATGCTCGACGTGCTCACTTGGGTGAAATTTTTGAATTAGATCATGCTACTTTGAGAAGCTAATATATTTAATTATGTAATTTATAATTACTTTGCATACAATTTTATTTAATAATTCTTATAAATAAATTATAAACAATTTTATCATATTCTTATGTATATATAATTATTATTTTATATACGAGAAAATTTAAGGTTTTTGATTTAACCTTAGATTTTTTTTAAATTTATATTTTTAAGTAGTATTTAATGGATAATAATTTTTTTGCTAGTACAGTTGGCATTGCTCGGTATAAAATGGGATTCTAAACAATGAGAACAGATCTTTTGTTCCAGATATGATGTTTCTATCACGTTCCATTAAATCTTATCCATATGTTTATATTTTACTTAATTATAATTTTTAAAATTTATAATTCATTTTGCAAAAAAATTAAATTTCAGAGTGAGTGAATTTTTATAAAACTTGAAAAATAAATTAAAATTTTCTTACATAAAAGTCATAAATCTCTATAAAATAAACAATATAACTTATTTATTATCCGTTAAATTATAAGTAAATCTCGACTAGTGTTATCGTGTTAACATCAAAATAAAACAAGGGAGAGCGTTTTCGTTTCACACTATACATTTTGGCGGTTCACGGCTTGCACGTTTACGTTTAAATCCAAAAATCAGAATAATAAAATATGCGAATTATTAAATTGCTCTCTCTCTCCTCCCGTTTCAATCCTCTGTTTTGTTCGTGCTAACCTCTAATGTTCCATTTCCCGCGAAAAAATATTCACTTTCTCTCTGTATCTCCTCGTATCTCTCTCTCCCTATATATATCTCTCTCAGCAATTTGATTCTTAGTTTCTCTTCTAGAACAATCTTTGTGTGATGTTCGCGACGTCGTGATTTGTTTATACTCTCACAATGCAGTGAAGAGCTTGAAAACTCGATCGTAACCGTCGCCGAGGCAAGGCTTATCCATGTCCGACTCGCCGTCTTCAACTCCGAAGTCGTACAAGCACCGGAAGATTCCTCCGGTACCCACTCGCCGGACGCAGAGGCCCGTCACCGATGATAGCAACCCCGAGGGGGGTGGTCGGTGCGATGGGAGGGCGGAGGAGCAGTCAAGTGGGGGAAAGGCCGGCGAGGTAGTCTTGGCGTCGAGTCTCGGGTTGAACCATATTCGGACTCGGTCTTCTGCGTGTCCGTCGCCTCTGGGGCTCTCGTCGGCAGGTATTCCCACGCCTTCGAAGCTTGGGAATAACGATGGCAGAAGCAAAGAGGAGAAAAGTGGGCCTGATTCGAACTTCTATACTAATAATAATAGCAAGTTTACACCCATTGAGCAAGGTAAGCGTCGTTTAGTTTTGTTTGCTTTTGGTGGAGAGTATCCAGCTTTTGGTGTTTTAATAGAAGAAACGGTTATGGACATGTTCTGTAAAATTTTGTAAGACTGGCTCCGAATAAACTGAGAACCTACAGGTCTAAACGAAGCCTCATCTTAAAATCAATTGATAACAGGAGTAATAAATTAAACTTGTTTGCATGTTTAATGTAATATACTCTTTCAATATCAGACAAACTTTTACTTATATTTTAAAACGTTTTTTTATTGGTGATAGAAAGATTAACTGAGGATTCTTATATGCATGATTAATGTCATATATTCTTTCACCCGGGATAAACTCGCAATTATATTTCAACATGTTCAGCAGGGAAAAGGGCGTGTTGGAGCCAATCGAAATCTTTGAAATATTCATCGTCGGTCAATCCAACTCTGGAGGTATGTTCTCTGTTTACGTATTGGATTCGTGGTAATTTTCTTTATAAGCTCAGTTTTATATGTGAGCATGTACTATTTTGTTCTTTTTCTTTCTTTCATTCCCTCCATAGACAGAGTAATCTTGCAACGTTTTTCAATGAACTTCAGTCACCGCGATTCCAAGCTATGGTTCGAGTTACGAGTGGGAGAAAGAAGGTCCCAGATGTCAAGAGTTTCTCTCACGAGCTTAATTCCAAAGGTGTTCGACCATTTCCCGTACGGAAATCTCGAGCTTTCGGTCATATGGAGGTATACTCTTTGTCATTCACTCCACTTTCTTAATGTTTCATGTGCGTATATCTTTATCCTGTGTTCTGCTGTAGTTTTTAGTGGTCGACAGAACTGGTCTCACCTGATTATTACTTTTGTAGGAAGTAACTATGGCAATCAGGGCAAAATTTGACAAGTTAAAAGATGAAGTTGATTCAGACTTGAGTATATTTGCCGGAGATTTAGTGGGCATACTTGAAAAGACTTCTGATACTTATCCTGAATGGAGAAAGTGTTTGGAGGACTTGCTGGTTGTAGCCAGGCAATGTGTAAAGATGTCATCTAGTGAATTTTGGGTGACATGTGAGCCTATTGTTCAGAAATTAGATGATAGGCGTCAAGAGCTACCAATGGGGATCATAAAACAAGCACATACTCGTCTTCTCTTTATCCTCACCAGGTGTACCAGGCTTGTTCAGTTCCAGAAGGAGAGTGGCTATGAAGATGATCGCATCATGGGTCTTCATCAATTTAATAATCTCGCTGTTTATAAGAAACGTATTCTGGAAGTTGCGCAGCAGGACTATAGTGGTCCATTGGCCAAGCATGATCAAATTCAGCAAGGCCAGGAGATTGACACTGCCAAAAGTGTTGATTCAACAACTAGTAGCTTTAGGATGTCTTCTTGGAAGAAGCTTCCTTCTCCTACTGGGAAAAATCGGATGGTCAATGATAATGTTGATACACCTAGCAAAGACAAATCAGAGTCACTATATACCAATGACACAACAAGAATTGGTGGAGATAACCATTCGCAATTTCTTGAGACTCCACAACATCCCCCATCTTCGGCCTTAAGAAGCGCTGGTTGGGGCTTCTGGGGGGAGCAACAGAATGTTGGATATGATAATTCAATGATATGTCGTATTTGTGAAGTTGATATACCCATTGTGCATGTAGAGGAGCATTCCCTGATATGCACAATTGCTGACAGATGTGACTTGAAGGGCTTAACTATAAACGAACGACTTGAAAGAGTTGCAGACACTCTTGAAAGAATACTGGAATCATGGACTCCAAAAAGCACACCAAAAAGCTCCGACTCTCCAAGAAGAAGTACCGAGGCTGAAAGAGCAGGTATACAAGAGGAGCTAGACAATTTGACAGAGCGGAACAGATATTCTGGTTGTTGCTCTAGGGAGATGCCTGATGTTGCACCTGATGCCGATAAGGAAGATCCAAACATTATGCCTAATATTTCATGTGAAACTCATTCCTTTCTTACACCAGATGGAGACGCAAAAACACCATATGCGGGGAGTTTGACACCAAGATCACCGTTATTAACACCACGGGCAAGCCAAGTTCAACTGCTATTAAGTGGACGAAGAACAATGACAGAGTTTGAGAATAGTTATCAGGTATGTAGATGTGTTCAATATTGTTCCTAAGTATATCGTGTCTTTTAGTATTGGTTGTTGCTAAAAACACATTCTGAAACTGATGATAAACTTTAGGCCCTTCATTATTGTGGACGAATAGATTCTTTCTTGACATGTTATATGCGTATAATTATCTTGTCATCAAGTTGGTATTGGTTAGGAGATCTGATCTTTTCTCACATATCAGATAATATGTAAATGCACCAATATAAAATTTTACCACATTAAATGAAGTAAACTATTTTTGCGAGCACAAAGTTTGAGGAAGCGAACCCTTTGATAATTAATAATTAGGACTGTTGAAGAATTGTAAGTTCTTGATATTGCCCATAGACTCTCTTGTGAGCTGTTTATGCATAACTTTCTTGATACATCCCGGTAAATTAGACTCACGAAATGCAGGAGTGATGCTTCCAAAGACAGCCGTGCTTTAAAGCTCCTCTTTTATAACTATAGCTGTATTTCATGACTAATGTCTTTCCCTTTCTCTGTAATAACCATTTATAAGAAAGCTTTTTATGCTCTAGTGTTTGTTGAATGTGATGGGTACTATAATTGTACATTTATCTTCTTTTTGTTTAATTTATAATCAAGTATTTTTGGTGATGGACTTTCTCTTGATCTGGTTATTTCACTAATTCTGCTTCTACTTTTTGGTTCTTTGTTGCTTCACTTGTTATTCGTACTAATGCATGACAGATCCACAAGCTACTTGATCTTGCTCGTTCCATTGAAAAGATAAACGGCAATGACTATAGCACATTAGAGTCTATGATTGAACGTCTAGAAGACCTGAAATATGCTATTCAGGATAGGAAGGTGGATGCGCTCATTATTGAGACTTTTGGCAGACGCATTGAGAAATTGCTGCAGTATGTTGCCCTTCCATCTTATATTATTGTCAATAAGACAAATATTTGAGGACCTTACTTGATTTATTGCTATCATTGCCACTTCTACTGTTAATACTAGACTGGTTGGAATTTACAGGGAGAAGTATGTACAGTTGTGTTCGCAGATAGATAATGAAAGCCCATCAAATCATTCAGCTGATGAAGTAACTTCTGTAGAAGATGAACCTGTTCGCAGTTTGCGTGCAAGTCCTAATCCAGGTTCTAAGGATCGAACTTCTATAGATGATTTTGAGATACTGAAACCAATAAGTAGGGGGGCATTTGGACGTGTCTTCCTTGCCAGAAAAAGAAAGACTGGTGATGTATTTGCTATAAAGGTTAGCATCCATATAATAGAACAAAGGCTGATAGATTTTAATCAATGTTTCCTTTTTGTTTTTGTGATTAGATAGATAGGTTAATTCTCTTCAATGATGGATATGAATTTCTTCTTCATTCTTCTAGGAAAATTCACTTGCGCTATTCTCTTCAAAGTTACTTCTGGATAACCTTAATCGTATTTTCTTGCCACTTAAATAGTCAGTATTTATCTATTTGTTTAGCATATAACATGGTATTAACTTACTCTATCCTGCTGACCTTCTTACACTTTGTGTTGATCTAATTGACTTGATGTGGATGATTTTGCAGGTTTTAAAGAAGGCTGACATGATCCGTAAAAATGCTGTTGAAAGTATTTTGGCAGAGCGTGACATTTTAATAACAGTTCGCAATCCTTTTGTGGTGCGCAAACCTTAAATGTTAAAACAGTTTTTGACATGCACGATACAGTGAACTGTTATCCTAATTTCTCTGTAATTGATTATGAACAGGTCCGATTTTTCTATTCCTTCACATCCAAGGAAAATCTCTATCTTGTCATGGAGTACTTGAATGGTGGAGATCTTTACTCTTTGTTGAGAAACTTGGGCTGCTTAGATGAAGACATGGCCCGAATATATATTGCAGAAGTTGTAAGGGCTTACCTCTGTTATGTGAAAAATAGAATTGTGTACTTGCTTTTCCTTGGATTTGCTTCTTAGTCTACCAACTGAACTTTCATCGAAGGTGTACTAGTGATGAATTTTTATTGTTTCTTAGGTTCTTGCTCTGGAATATTTGCATTCGTTAAATATCATTCACAGAGACCTGAAGCCAGACAACTTGTTGATTGGTCAAGATGGTCACATCAAGGTTGGCATTTGGCAAATCTTTTCTAAACCATTTACTCACTGGAAAGATCAATCTTTCTATTATAAAAATTTTACAGAAAATTATCAACTGTTTCCTTTAGCCAACCTGCTACTTGGGTAGAAATATGAACTAGTAAATGGTGATAATATCTTTGGGAACTTAAAAGAGTTTCTAATCTATTCTGATACAGTTGACAGATTTTGGGCTGTCAAAGGTTGGTCTCATCAACAGTACAGATGACTTATCTGGTTCATCATTTAGTAGTTCTGGTCTTCTTGCCGATCATGAACCACAAGTTCAGTCTTCATCCAAGAGAGAACAACGGCAGAAGCATTCGGTTGTGGGGACTCCTGATTATTTGGCACCTGAGATACTTCTTGGCATGGGCCACGGTTCGTAAATATTATGCTAAAAGGGGAACATAAAGTATAATGATGAAGCTTTAGTTTAATGGTTTGATTCTTATCTACTTTCCTACTTGAAGGTGTAACTGCTGATTGGTGGTCTGTGGGAATTATTCTGTTTGAGCTGCTTGTTGGAATTCCTCCATTCAATGCAGAAACTCCACAGGTAGGACCATTGACGTTTATAACCGGCTAACTCGTTAAAACACCAATACCATTCGCCAGTTTGCCCTTGTTAATGTTGGATATGATTACTAAAACTGCTTTTAGGTAACTTATACCGTTCAAACTCAATGGTTATATGTACTATTCATTCATCCGTGCTTCAGGTTGAAATCGAATATGTTGCCCTCTGGAGAATTTTAATATGCACATGATTTTAGCCTTAGTTAATTACAGGAAACTTAATTTCATCCTCATGCGTCCTATTTATCGCAGCAAATATTCGCCAATATAATGAACAGAGACATACCTTGGCCAAAAGTGCCCGATGAAATAAGCTATGAAGCTTATGATTTGATCAACAAGTAAGATTTATGTATACTTCCTAGACCTAACACTTAATATGATTCCATTAGAATGAATGGTGTTTTACTCTTATTGATTTGAAGTCCCTTGAAATCTGCGGCCTTTCAATTTTCAGATTACTGACTGAAAGCCCAGTTCAAAGATTAGGAGCAACAGGGGCCTCTGAGGTACATTTGACAACAATTGTTATGACTTGCAGTAAGGCTGCACATAATTGAAACTAATTGGATCATTTGTTTTTCAGGTTAAGCAGCACCCTTTCTTCAGGGACATTAACTGGGATACACTGGCAAGGCAAAAGGTTGTCTTGATTTAGACATCTTTATTTTATGGCTTCTAGCGTCATATATATTTGGAACACTAACGAGCTTTTATTGCAGGCTATGTTCATACCATCAGTAGAAGCTCTTGACACAAGTTACTTCATGAGCCGTTATTTATGGAATCCAGAAGAAGAAATTGTTCATGGAGCTAGTGACTTTGATGATTTGACAGACACATGCAGCAGTAGCGGTTCATTCGGCAACATGTATGATGAAGATGTATGTATAAATTTCAGTTCTGATAAATCAGTCGCCCTCCTCCTCAATTATAGCATTCATCAATACTCCTGGTGGCATAACATTCAAGTTTTGATTAATCAAACTCAGGTCAATAAGTTATAGTAAGAATAAATTTCTATATGATCTGATCTGAAAATTAAAGAGAACATTTCTCAATAGGAATGGCAGTCTAGTTTAGGGAAAGAACTTGGAAGTTATAGTTCATGGTTTCAATGTGAAGTTTGTGCTGGTTACTAAAGAAACCATGAATGCTAGTATGCCACATCCTCTTTATCTTTTTATGTGAAACTTTAACAAAGACCAATGCCTAGTTATTACGTAATTAGCAGATCTACTAGCTGTAACTCGTTTTTAAATATAATCCATTTACTACAAGAGGTTGTCTTTTTATTCGGACTTCCAACTGTTTTATGCCAGGGAGACGAATGTGGTAGCTTGGCTGAATTCAGCTGTCCAACTCTTGCTGTGAAGTATTCGTTTAGTAATTTCTCATATAAGGTGAGAGTGACAGCACCTTGGTTTTGGTTAAGGACTTGTAGTGCCCAACTGGGAAGGCTTTCATATCCAGTCAATACTAATTCTTTCATACTAAACCATACTCTTCAATTACTGCTGTTATTATAGCTCTAGAAATTAATGTTGTGATTTTCGTACTGTACCAACCGAAAAATAATATAAATCTGTCTTGTACTGTACCGAGTTGTTGTACCAGGCTCCGGTATGGTACTGGCAACTTTTCTAGAAACTCTTCATAATTCCGTCTAATAATTCAAGGCAAGTCTGTATCATCATATTATTTGAGAATTTTCTTCTTGTGCTCACAGAACTTGTCTCAGCTGGCTTCTATCAATTATGATATGGTCATCAAGACTGTCAAGGAAGCAGCAGATGCCTCCAAAACTTCTGTTCCTTGACATGTTGGCTTTCACCTATGAAGCATCTTTTACTTCCTTCTGAAGTTCGAATGTAAATCTTCTTGAGGTAAATCCATGTTCGAAGGATATCTTTTTCAATGCCTACTTTACAAGGATGAATCTGTTAAGATGATGATACTTCAGACACAAACCAGTTGTTAAGATTTGATAGAAGTGGAGTAGAAAGCATTCAAGGTTGTGGAAAATATTCAGATTTTGACACTGCCATTTTTGTACATATATCTATATGTAAATACCTTTCTTTGTATTTTCAAGTACTTTTTTATTAGTTTATAAAGGCTCCAAATTGGTTTAAAATCAAAACTAGCATTGAAACTCGACTAAGAAAAAGCGAAATCTAATTAAATATTATTGATGAAGGTTATAAGTTGATTATGTCTATAATTGACATATTATGAACTCTTAAATCAAGCTAGACTTATGAAGTTAGGGATTCGATTCACTTAATTGTCTTCGTTCTCGATTAAGTGATAGAATTATTTTAGTATCTTTTGAGATACAAGTAATCTTATAATTATGAGAAAAAGGTATACAATTAATGAAATTTATTCTAATTTTTAGTAATGTTTTAAAAATCGAACCGAAAGTTAAATCGATAAAAAAAGAAGTTAAGATTTAAAATTTTAATATTGTTATAAAATCGGTTAAATATTAAATAAAATTAAATAATTTGAAATATGATTGAAAGGGGAAGAATTTGAAATTTAATTAAAAAAGATTGTTAAATGAGAATTAATTAATTTATTTTAATTTATAAGAATTTATTAATTTATAAAAATTGGTTAATTAAATAATAAATGGATTGGTTTTTAATAACAAAAATTATTAAAATAAATTGAACTGAAAAAATAAACGGAGCACTCTTTGTAACTTTTTATGAAGATCAATAGTAGTTAAGAATGGACTCTTGATCCTTATAAAAAATAAAAGAAACAAAATAAAGTGTTTTTTTATTACCTATTTTATTCTTCAAGAGAGCATATTTTAAGTAGGTACCCTTCCTGCTCTTGCTTAAGCCGGACTTAATTCGAACCAATTTTTAGTAATACGTGGGAATCATTTTCAACTAACTTGGGTATGCATATAATTCTAAGCACAAAGAGTGTTTCCCATCTTTTGAGTGCTTCCTTTTATAATTTGGCCAAAAAATAAAAGAAGACAACCTTTAGATTAGAGCACAGTTGTTGCAGATCATGCCAAGATTTTAATGAAGGAATCTTCATTATCAAAACCCTTTTCTTTAATTCTGTTCAATTTGGCTTTATTGGCTTTATGTTCACCACTTAAAAAGGACCCTATCATCACATTTGTTTATAGTTCACACCTTTTAGTGGTACCTATAATTTAGCTCCATAAAGTGAACTAAAAGCTCTTCACAAGCGTCCATTTTGGAATGGAAGTCCATTTTTATCCAATAAGTACAAAAAGGATGAAGTTTTTGGTGCGAGTGAATTAGCACTCTCATCGATTAAATAGAAGTCTCGAGTTTGAGCCTTGAGAATGAAAAAATTTGTTTAGCCAGTATTTTACCTCTTATGAGTTAATCCGGTGCGAGCGAGAATTAGTTTGAGTTTGAATGACTTAAAAGCGCATTTCTAGAATTGGGACTCTCCCAAAACACATCATAGCTAAACCCAAAAAAAGAATAAAATTTCGATAATGCATAATAATTCTTCAAAACGAAGAAGAAAGTTATAAACCTTTTTTAATCTGAAATTGTCTGATATGGCTTCAAGTTTTGTTTTTATGAAGAGAAAACAATGTACGGTACAGTGGTTAGCTTGTTAAATCACTTCTTGGTGGGAACTCGACAGCGGTCACTTTGTGTAGTTGCAATGTCTACATTACACGATTGGAGTTGAAGATCTCAGATGTAAAATGTAAAGTGTGCAAGACGTGAACTCCCACTACAAAGTCTAAGGTTCCATTAATGGAGGAACCCATGATTGTGACCAAAACCCTCTTTTTTTTTTTTTTTTTTGGCGTCTATTGCAACTCCATTATTAAAAGATACATAAAGCTATTTATAACGTATTTGTTTAAGTTGTTTGGATGACGATGTTTTTGGAGGGGGAGGGATGGACAGATCGAAACAACAGGAAACTGAATTTAAGTGATAGTTAAACTTTTTGAATGTATCAATTTTATAATTTATTGTTAAAAACTAATTATTTTATTATTCAGTCGGTTAAATTTGATAAATTAATATATTTATATACATCAAAATTAATTAATTAATTTTTTAAATAATTTTTTAATTAAACTTTAAAATTTTCGATGCATAAGGATAATTTCTTTCAATTATATTTTAAATTCTTTAATTTTATTCAATTTTTAACTGATTTTATAAAAAATTAATGTCGGTTTAATCTTTTATAACTTAAACCTCGTATCTTATCGAATTAATTTTCGGTATAATTTTTAAAACATCCAAAACAAATATTACTTTGAAGTTGGTGGTGATGCTTCTCCATTAAATCAGAGAGGATCTGAGAATATTTTGCCATAGTGATCTCTTGCGTAGATACTCTTTGGATATAAACATATTACATGTTCAAGTTAATGCCACCAACTATTGTTTGACTATGTAACCTATTCCCTTATACTTTATAATGAATTTAAAGAAAGTGGAACTAATTATTTTATCATATGGTCCAACGATTTTTGGATAAATTATTTAAATATAGATATGTAATTCATTATGAGAAAATTTTGTTTAATTTAATAAATGCGAAATCAAATTTTAATTAATACATAAAAGACATCTTTACTATAAATACTTTTCTTTAATTTTTATTATGATATATTTAATTCATTTTTATAACCAATAAATTAAATTTTTTTCTAACCATTGAATTTTTTTTAATTTAGTAATTATTTTTTCAAAAAATTTACAAATTAGGTCAAAAGTTACTCTTGTTAATGCGACGTATCCATTAAATACTATATGGTTAGTTATTTATTAGTCACGTTAGTAAAAAAAAATAATTTGATGTGATTATAAAGAATTTGTAAGAGTAGTCATTAGATTAAAATTTTTTAAAAAGTTTAACATTAAATTAAAAAAATTCAAAAAATTAAGCACTTTTAAATATGTTACTTCTTCTCTTTATTAAGAGATAATGTTTGGTAAAACGGTCGGTTGGCTAAAAAAAAAAGAGATAATGTTTGGTCTGTCCATTTTCATAATTTTAACAATTTAGTTTATTGCTTTTCAGGTATATAAATAAAAAGGGAAGTACACATCCTGACCACTTTATCATAAATTAATTAAAAATAAAACAAAGTAAAAGACACAAAAGTGATGATTACTTTACAGACGGGACTAACTCACCTGAGATTGTTTTTGTGAACGGGGAATAATAGGAACATGCCACTTTCTATATTAGAATACTATATATAGAACAATGTCATAAGTCTAACGTGCCTAAATATACAAGGTTTTCGGTTTACGAGGGTTGAAGGAGGGTCATCAATATACACAGCCTCTTTTTGTAACTTTTACAAAGAGGTTGTTTCCGTTGTTTGAATTTGTAGTCTTATAGTCACATAAGAGCAACTTTTATTTTTTTTGATGAATGATAAATTGTATATTCATCAAGAAGTATGTATGTACATACTCAAAGGGGCATACCCCAGTCGAAACAAAAACAAAAGTGACAGCCATAACAACCTAAGTATAACAGAACCACAAAATCAACCACTACATTCTCAAAGGATGTACGCTAGAAATCATAACAGATTCTATGGTCTAGATTGAGTTGGTGCTTGGCACAAGTACACAATGAAGAGCATTAGAAGTGTATCAACTCAATGGGATAAAGCCGGTACAGTATACTATAAACTACCGTTTGGATTTGCTTCACCACTGCATAACTTGTGGCAGAGCCAGACTCCATCTGGATTACATTTCGGGCCTTCCAAATCATATAAATAGTACACACAAAACCAAGTGTTACAGCCTTACTCCTAATTAATGCTCCAGTATAATCACGACGAATCCATTTAATGGCGCTGTGGAGGGTAGACATAGTCCGACCAATACCAAGCCAAGATTTAGTAGCCGTCCAGACTGCTTTGGAGAAGGCACATTAGAAGAAAAGATGACCAATAGTTTCAGGTTTAGTACGACATAGTGGGCCAGTTCGGTCAATGTCCAGAAATTGGAAGTTATCCTTTGTAGGTAGTCGATTCCTCAATCCCATCCAAGCAATGAAGGAATACTTGGGGGGGGGATGTATTGTTGCTCCAAAGTTCTTCCTCTAAAATACTCTATATAAAGTGATTAGTGAATACCATTTATATGCATGTATTAATTAGTAATTCAAATTAAATAATAAATTTGATTTATAATATTTACAAACTTAATGTCTTCTAATCATTAAATTTTGTCTTCTTTTAAATTACTAAGATGAATAATACTCTGTAACCCTCTCAAACTTGAAATCTTTAAAATTATAAATACACCAAAAAAAAGTATATAATCTTTTAGAAAATATGATTTTTTTTCTAGGAGTGAAATAGTTAAAATCTTCCTTACACAAATATTTTAGAATTTGAGTCTTTATTCCTCTATTTAAATTATAATTCGCTTATTACTATATTAATATCATTCTTTATTTAGCCCATGTTTTAGAATTTAAAATTTTTAAAGATCGCACGTATCAGAATAATAAAAAATATAATTAATATGACTCTAACTTGAGTCAAAGTAATGAGTTTAGTTCAAGTCATATTTGGAGGTAAATATTGTAGAAAATGAAGATTAGCTTGTGTTGTTACTTATACTATTAATCTTTGATCCATCCACTTATTTGAATGATACTGATAATTAATGGAATTTTAATTACATAACGTGTTTTCTAACACCATTTTTCTTTTCTTAACAAGTTAAAAAGAAATTATATTAAGCAAAATATATTTGAAGATATACATGCCATGTTAGTCAAATGGCAACACCTAAAAAGGATAATTGTCTATGAGTAAAAAAACAAACCTTTGGGAGCTAAACAATATCTAACCAAGAGTAAGTAATAGTTATAAAATTTACTCTACTAGACTATATCCACTAGTGAAAACATTACTAAAGTTGGGAATTGGTCTGGTATTCATATTGCAGGAATTAATCAAGTACTCATAATCGAGTCATCTTTTTACTCATACTTGGGAAGATCTCATGAATAACAGTATGTTCTCTAATTTAGAGCAAGGTGTTGCTTATAATGTTATGAATACTTCGATTTGATATTTACAATAACCTAGTATTTCTTTCCTTTCATAAAGCATTGGTGCCACAAGTTACCAATAATTTGAAGACAATGGAGTCTTTATGATGGGTGAACTTCATTTGTATTGCCCATTCTATAAGTTCTAAATGGATGGCATGAAGTTAAGTTTACAAAGCATTAAAGAATTACACCAAAATTCCATTGCATAATCACAGGAATTAAGAACATGATCGATGCTTTCTGGAACCTAATTATAAAGTGGACAAAGCATTTTAGGACAATCCCTTCTAATGCATATTCTAGATTGCTAACCAAAGTATGAAAGATGTCTTATGGGACCTCTTAGGAAACTATAGCAATTTCTACCATGCTACCATTGACTTTCTACTTCTAAATAAATCAAGGCAAGACTTGTTGGTAAACATTCTAGAGTTATGGCGAACTCATTCAGGTTTGTCTTTTCTCATTGAAGCGAAGTGGATAAGATGGAGTGTGATTCATAATAGGGGAAAGAGCCCTGACTTTACAATTCTAGTCTCCTTCCAATATCACTCTATTTACTTTTGCTGTGGGAGGAATAATTAGCTTCAGGTGATTTAGATGCGTAATGTTGTGAAACGGACCTAGTCATTCCAAAAGTTATACCAAAATCAAGTTTTCAATCCATTCCATACCTTGATTTCAATAGCAAAATTCATATCCTTTCTCAGCTTCAGAAAATGATTAAAGAACCAAGAAAATGATTTGTTTACCTTGATGATCTAAAAGTTATGTTCTTTTATTATATAAGTATGAACACATTTAACCCATATTAATTGAGCATTAGTGAATAGTTTTCAATTTCTTTTAGCCAACAACATTTTGTTAGTATCCCTTATAGAGGACAATCCCAAACCTCCATCACTAATTGAAGCACAAGCATCAGGCCATCTAACATTTGCATCTTGATGTTTTTAAGCCATTTTCGTTCGTAAGAAGTTTTTTAATATTTCTTATATGTCTTTGACAAGCTTTTAAGGAAGAAATAAGTGTGAGCTCTAATGGATATGAAGGTTATTTAAGACTGATAAAATTAGTTGTAACCTACTAGTATATGAGATGAAACAGTTGTTCTAGTGGTTGATCTTTTTCCTGACCGTATCAAAAAAAGGCTAACATTCAGAGTAGGAAATCCTTTTATCTGATACTAAGATACCTAGTACTTAAATGGAATATTATGAAGAGGTAGTCATGAGATTGTAGAGAGTTGAGAAGCAACAAATGATGCGCCTGTTAAAATATATAAGGCACTCTTTTGTAGATTCACATTAAGTCCTAAAAATACACCAAAATCATGCAGGGATTTTATAAGCAAAGTAACATTCTGTATGGTTAGCGTCTTCAGCAGGCAGAGACAGGACGAGACGAGACAGAGTTGGACGGAACAGGACAAGAACTGAAGACAGTGAGATGTTTGGTTGCAGTGGACATGACAGAAAATATTGTCTTTGTCCTGAGGACAGAAATGTGTTTGGTTGCAGGGGACAGAACAAAAAACAGTGTTAATGACAAAAATGCCCTTGTA
>JAOQMQ010000006.1:28004476-28025586 GCA_027563845.1 Erythroxylum subrotundum | reverse complement strand
CATATATAAGGTATGATTTCATCGTGATAAAGGTACGTACAATCATAACCCTAGTTCTCCCCTTGCTTACAGCGATCTCACCTTTACCAAAAGACTTACTTGAGCGTCGGAGGGGCTAATCGGGACACAACCCCCGATGTGCCTTCTTTGTTTTGCAGGAACTTCACGTTGAAACTACTACAGAGAACAGTCGATTCATGGATCCAAATGGCAACGTACAGTTCAGTCAGAATCTGGCAGAACCACTGTTTATATGATGTAATGAGATATAATATGAAATTTTCATCTTTCGTCATATTTCATTTTATTTCATTATAAAGTTTTCTCTCAAACAATTGAATAATGTTACGTTTCATTCTATTCCGTTACATTATGGCTGCGTTTGGTGAACCTTGAATCAGCTAAAATATAGCTGATCCAAGGTTTTCAGCTTACATCGATGTAAAAGTAGCTGTTGGAGCTCAAACAGCTGAAATGTAAAAAGCTACACAATAGTAGCATTTTCACGTACCAGCTGAATCAATTAAAATAAAAAGTCAATTATACCCTTCTCAATAAATCAAGCTATATATTAATTAATCTTTGCAAGTTAATTTATACCTAATTACAACTAATTAATTACACTTTTAAATTTTTTGTAAAATTTAATTTTTTTTCTATTTTTATTATTGTCAAAATTTTAATTTTTGTAAAATTAAATATTTAATCGTGATCGTATAAATATTTTAAGTTAGGTCCTTATAAGTTATTTTTAATTTATTATATAATAAAATTTATATATATTATATGAAAAATACTAATATGATATAGCTCGCTACATCATTTATATTAATAAAAAAATTAACGATAGATTATTATTATTGTTGTTGTTGTTGTTGTTATTATTATTATTATTATTATATGTTCTATGTTTTTGTTAGAGTTATAAACTTAATTTTTGTAAAATTAAATATCTAAATTCTTGTAAGAATATTCAACGAAATACTAAAATATATAATATTTATACTCTTATAATTTTTTTAAAGTCACGTCCTTACAAGTTATTTTACACATAAAAAGTTAATTTTACCAAACATCAAATGACAAATGGCTAATGCAATCCGCTGGTTAAATCAGCTGATAAAATCAACTAACAGCTAATGCAATCAGCTAATTGTCAAATAGGCCTATAAAACTCTCAACTAAACGTAGCCTATAAAAAACCAAAAATTACAACAAAAATATTTAGTAAAAACTCCGTTGGGTTCAAAAAGATTCAAAAGTACGTAACTAAGTGCATGTTAAAGTGGGTCAATGCCTAAACTAGCTCTTGGTATGTTTAGCGCAGGCACGTTGTCTGTAAACTACCTCTTGGTGTGTTTAGCGCAGGCACGTTGTCTGTAAACTACCAAGAGGTGTGTTTTGTCTGTTAAATTAATACGTAGCTCCGGTTGCATCGATTGTGACAAAAGGGCTATAAGCATAGTTTTGAATTAAAGTCCTCCAATATATAAATATTATAAGCTAAAGTCTTCGAAAATCGTTTCCTTTTATGCTTCCAAGTTCTAGCCAATGCATGACTAAGAATAACCACCTTCTTAAGTTGGCCAGGATTCTCTGCCTCAAAGCGTTATTTAATTAATATAGTTTATTTCTTATGTGATTATCAATTTTTACGACTTTGCTAAAAATTTTCAAAAATATAACCCGTAATAAAAAAATTTAGTATGCTAAATTACGGTTAAAAGATCAAATGTAACGAGATCTTTATGTTTCTCTTAAATCCTCTAAAATTTTGGAAGAAGACTAGAAGATCTCAAAGGCGATTCTAGCTAAATTTGATATTTTTAATAATTAAATAAAATAAAATTATTTTTAATTAGAATTGATTTATATGGATTATTTTAAATTTGACAAAAGTTAAATTTTAAGTGTTAATTTAAGATCAAATTGGGCCTGATTTGAACTCAAACATCAACCTCGATCAAACGTGACAGATGAATCTACTTCAGCCATTTTCAGGATTTGCATAGAATGGCCTGACCTTGGATCCGACTAACAGGCACAATAAAACCTATTCCATAAGAACCGATCTGGGCTTAATATATATACTGAGCCAGGTAGGATCGCTCACTTTTTTTTATTTATTTATGTTTTCAATTTTTAATTTTTAACTTTAAATTTAGTTTAAATATATTTATTTAAATTTTTATTTTTACTTTTAGTTTCTTTTTTTAATCTTATGAAAATCATATAATGTTTCTTTTTCTCTATTTTATGATTTTATTTATTATTAATTAAATATATATTATTTAATTATTAATAATAATTACAAATAATTTAGGTCTTATTTGGTAAATGACTGATCAGTTATTTTTTGACAGATTGAGAGATATTTAGATGTTTGACCATGTTAAATTGCTAATAATCATATTTCGTAATCAATTGATTGGGTTGGCGGATTAAACCCAATCTACTGTTGTTAAAAACGCTTTTATAAGGAACGATTTGCTCAAGCAGATGAGTAATTAAGCAACAAAAAGACGATTATACTTAAAAGTTATTACAAAAATGGTCATGTGATATAATGCTAAGAGAAAAGAGGAGAGAGAAAGAGATAGTAAGTTTGTCCTCTTCCTTCCCCCTTCTCAACTGCATACTCAAGTTATTTTTTCGAATTTTTTTGCTTTAAATGATAATGTTGATTTCTTTTATTTTATCTCAATTCTTACGAGAATATTTAAAAAAAATACTAAGATATAATATTTATGTTATTATAATTTTTTTTAAAATCATGTCATCATAAGTAATTTTATACATATACAATTAATATTAAATATTAATCCGTTGTCAACTAATCGCTGATGAAATCAGCTAATAGTTGATTACTAAAGAGGGTCTTAATTTAATATCCACAATTAATAAATAAATAAAATTATGAATAATTTAATTGTATTTCACTTTATAATGAAATTAAATTAAATAATTATTAATAAGTATAATTAAATTAAAATGTCAGCAAAATATATAAATTTTAAATAAAATTTGATTTAATAATAAAAAATACATTAAAAATAAATATTCAAATGGACCATCTTTAAGAATATTAAATCGCCATTTGAGCCGACTCTTAGAGGTAACCCTGTTATGGTTTTGGAGAACCTCTCGTTCAAAGTTTGACCCTGAAAGCATTGTGAAATTGGAAGAACATTCAACTCTTCAAGTACAAAATTTGAATTTATTCTCACAACAACAAACCAGGCCCAATTCCTGCTACAAGGGCTTTCCAAGAAATGACAAAAAATGGAATCCCGTTCTTTTTTTTCCTCCTACATCTGTTTCTTTCTCTGCATTTCTATGGCAGTTGGCAGATCGAAGGAAACAATTTCAGGGACTAAGTTTGAAACAACAAGTTCAATATACTTCTGATGATCACAGGAGTCTCTTTCTAGTTCTGTTTATCGAATGGAAAAGGATGGATGAAGGCAGAATTCAACTCCCATATTTTGAGTGTGGCCTTCACATTAACTCCTGTTGCATTGTTAAAGAGGAAGATCCTGGCAGCTCCATATATTGCTTCTGTTGGATATATTCTTGACGTTATGACTCTCCTCCCTCCCTGTCCGAAACTTTCTACAATCGAATGATCAACCTGCATCCAAATCAGATATTGTAAGATACCCTTTAATCTGATCGGGAACTTGGATTTATCTCTTTTTTTCTTTTCCTCACCAGGATTCTCATGCGTAGCTTTTCATTGTCAAGCACAGGTATTGTCGATCCGTAGACACGTTTGAAGACATCAGAAGCCCTGGAAGATCTGCATGAAACAAAACTTTAGATGTGAACTCTGATCAAAACCAGGAATGAACTTTACAAAGAAATTGTGAAGGGACCTGGTTTCATCAGCGCAGAAGTAAGTTTCAAGATTGCCATTTTTAGTATAAACAGGCCTGAAGAACACAGGAGTGAGTTCTGACAGTTCTGCGTCTGCTAGAACCAGAATACCAAATGGTCCCATGTTACTTCTGTCGATCGCACCGCCACTGCAACTGTATTCTTCGGTGGTTTCGTTCGAGATCAACTCTATTTCAAACTCTACGAATATGTCCAACTGCCAAAGAAATCCAAAAAAGTTACTGTTTAACAGAAATCTATTTACCAACGTAAAGCAACAAAAGATTAACTCTAGGTTGTTAAACCAAACCTGAGTCGCCGTGCCTATGTCAAGCGGCAAAACTGAACCTGGTCCGACCACCACATCTTTAAAGTCACTACTGTTTAATCTTAAGCTCTCTATCTCATCCACTGGCCATTGGAGTAAGTTGGTTCTGGTCTTTTCATCAAACAGAACAGACCTTGGTACTGTCTGCAGGAAAAAACAGTAAAACAACATTGTATTAATCCTCCATTACGGCAATGTCTTACTCAATTCCGGACATAATATTAAGTTTTAAATAATAAATCAGAGTAGTGTACCTGAACAGAAGCCCAACCCTTTTCCAAGTCATCAGTTGCAGTATCAGTTTCATTGATCCATCCCCACAGAATTCTCCTGTCCTTATTCTGATCATAAAATGTTTTTGAAGCATAGTACCTTCCATAGTCATACCTCAACCCGATACCCACATCCTCTTTCGGGTTATCCGGCGTCCATTTATCGGCTACCGGGTCATAGGTCCCAATAGCATAGTGATCCACTTTTGTGTCATCCAAACTCGCCTTGAGCACATGCTTCGTTCCTGGCCCGTTAACAGACGTATCCAATCCCTTCGACCCGTTTATGGCAACCGGGTAAAAGTCCACACATTCCCACATTCCTGTGCCCGGAACGGCATGCAAGACCCCTTTCAGTAGCTCATAACTTGTAAAGTCGGTGGTTTGGTAAACAACTGAAAAGCCCGTTTTGTTGCTCTTC
The DNA here is from genome assembly GCA_027563845.1 of Erythroxylum subrotundum. NCBI lineage: Eukaryota > Viridiplantae > Streptophyta > Magnoliopsida > Malpighiales > Erythroxylaceae > Erythroxylum > Erythroxylum subrotundum. The sequence continues at coordinate 28,020,689 of JAOQMQ010000006.1, read as the reverse complement.
GACCCGATTGTGATCCTCCAAGACCCGTCTGGGCCGGTCCATCCAGTTGTCGGGTCTCGAAATTCCTTGAGACCAATTCCTGGGGGTGGGGTTAGAACCGGGTTTCCGGAGTACTTGACCCAATGAAGGAGGAGAGGATCAGATAAGTTGGCGGGATACGCTAAATTTTGCACCTGCACTGATGCGTTGGTGGACCCTGTGTAAAGCATTACGATCTGACCACTAGGAAGGAGCGTGGCTGAACCAGTCCAAACACCGTTAATGTCGTACCAATGATCAGGGACCATTGCTAGTGGAAGATAAAGCCAATGAATCAGGTCCGTTGATACAGCATGGCCCCACGTAATGTTGCCCCATACTGCCGAATCGGGGTTGTATTGGTAGAATAAATGGTACCATCCTTTGTAAAATAATGGACCTGCAAGCAGACAATAATTTTCCCATCACATGACCAAATGGCCAAAACGAGACAAGTAATATTTAAATTTTTTCTTTTTTTGTTGGCAATGAGGTGTCTCAGGGTATTCCAACTTAGGCTAGAATTTTGTCTCTTACAAAGGACCTATCTAACTCGAGTGAAGAATATTATAAATGTAAATGACTTAAAGTTATGACATTCGAGTCCAATCGAGTTTTTAACTGCCAGAGTTCGAACCCAATTCTCTAGACTCAAACCTGACTCATCATCAACCCTAGTCAATCCTATGTGTTCGAGCCAAGTTCTTGTGTGGAGCCTACATAGACTAGCATTTCATCAACCCAACAACACCGAAAAACTAGTACTATTCCCAATCTGCGTTCAAGGACTAATAAATAAATACATCTGTTAGCCACCATTTATGTATAGCGATAGACTGTGCACTGCTCACCACCACAAACATGTGGTCTTGGTGTCAGTCCAGTCCCTGGCAAGTTATCCACATATCCTAATAATGTCCACCGTTAGATCTTACCCATACCACAACTGATTTCTATATTTTACTACATTATTGATCATGTAATCGAACCGAATACCAATTCACCAAACAAATTGCAATGTACAAGAAAGTTCGTACCATCAGGATCTGAAGTAGGGTTGATGAGATTCCAGCCCACCACACATCAATGATAAGACGGAAAAAAGAAACTGAAATCATCATCAGAAGAAGAAGAAGAAGAAGAAAACAGAAAAGAACAATAGATTTATAAGAGTATTAAACTATAAACAAAAATCATTACATGTCATTTTATGGCAAGAACTTAAAAGTAGAGATAAGAAATAGTCCATTTCACCGAAGCAAAAGCGGAGACTTTAAGCACACCTACCATTCATCCAGTTTTTTTCAGGTTGGAAATGGTAGGCAGTTCGTTGCCAAGCGAACATGGCATTTGTCCAATTGTAAGAGACTCCATCACTGAAAAACGACGGATTTGACTTTGGTGACACACCTTGAGCCACGCCTCTTGGCTCTGGCGTCGAAAAAGACTCATCTTTTGACGTTGAAGGTGACTCGTTCTTGTTCGGTGTAGGTAGTGGTTCTTGGCTTTGGTTAATGATTAATGCGACCAAAGATAGTAGGAAAATGACCGAAACGAGTATCCCAGCAAAACCCTTCAATGGCCGACGGTGGTGTGGAGGAGGTCCGGCGAGGAAAGGTTCTTCAGGCAAGGCAGTGTAGGGCACATGTTCAACGTCGGAAGAGGGGTCAGACTCCATTTGTTTTTAGAGTGTAGTGTAGTGTTTTTTCAGATTTGAGAGAAATCAAAATGAGCTCATATAGAGAGAGTGGGGTTATGTGGTAATAAATTATGAACTAAATTGGTTGGTAGATCACGCTGTGGAGATTTGGGAAGAGTTCAGGTTTGCGTGAGTAGAAAAGCGCTTCGATTTTGAGTCTAGATTTTATGTTCAATATTACTCTGTTTTATTTTGTCTCATAGAATCTTAGCTATTTATTTTGCGGGACTCACGCGAGACTTATGCGAGACTCACATAAATAAATAGATGAGATTTATTGAATACAATAAGACACCCTAATATTAAACAAAGAATCTGAACTTTTCAATTTTTAACAGGAAGGAGAGATCAAATCTTCCGTGCCTCTAATTTTGAGTCACCTCTGTTTCAAACGGTCCAATCACATAAATGATAAATACGTGAAACTCAAACAAATGTACGGATGCGATCGTCTCGAACAGAGTTGGCATAGGATTGTAGAAAGAAAGATTTTTCTTTTTTTTTTTTTAAATCTAAAAAACATTGAAATAACTTTTAATTTGAAATTTTGTATTTTGTTAGAAACAATAATTTTTAAAATATGAGATTTTTATTATCTTAATCTTGTTTTTATTTTATCTTTATCTTCTCTCTTTTTTAGGCCTTTCTCATATCTGTTTATCTTTTCTCTCTTTTCGAACATGTTTTTAAATTTTTGTTTTCCCATCTTTTCAATTAAAAGAAAAATAAGTAAAAGGTACCCATAAATGTCTAATTTATTATAAAAATTATTAGCATTAGTATTAGTAAAACTTTAGTATTGGATCTAATAATTCAATTTATGTCAAACCTATAAATTTAAAAAATACATAAAAGATCCAAATCTAAAACTTCTTATTTTATTTATTTGTATTTTTTAAAAAATATCTCTAACCCATTTTAGATTCTTAATCTCGAGGCTTTTGTCTACGATCTTGTAGTTGAAGAAAATAGTCAGCAACTAGTGCAGGTTTAAGACAAGACAGCGATTTCCTTTTGAGGTTGGTGGCATCTTAATTTCATACCTTCTGGTCAACACATGATAACCAGAAGTAATGTTTAAAAACTAAACCGATAAAAACACAAAATTTAAGGTTTAAATAAAATCGGTTAAAAATTAAATAATTTAAAATATTATTTTTTATCGAATAATTTAAAATTTAATTAAAATAAAATTATTAAATAAACATTAGTTGATTTATTTTAGTTTATAAGAACTTATTAATTTATAAAAATCAACCGATTAATTAATAAGTTGATCAATTTTTTACGAGAATTATTAGCAAAAAAATTAGAATTATTTCGGATGTCAAAATGGCTTAGATATCTACTCTTCTAAGACTATGCTGATAGGATTGTTATATTCTTGAATAAATTTTAGGATAAAAGGATATACAAAATTTCAAATTAGCTTTTATCTAATTTATTTAAAATAAATACAATAGAAATAAATTTATTATTTAATTATTACAAATTTGAATTGTTATAATTCAACCGTATCCCTAAAGGGATAAAGAGACTAATTGAAAATTATTATATTTATATAATAAAATATATATTAAAATATTAAAGTAATGATAATTTAAAATAAGCATAAAAATAAAATAGATATAAAGATAATAATAATAATAATTATATATAGATAAATATAATATAAAAATAATTAATACAATAAACAATAAATATATAGCAAAGTAATGTTAAAAAAGATAAAATAAATAAATAAATTTTAATTTAATTATATTAAATCTAAAATAAAATTATTTGATTTTATATCGTAAGTTTATTTTAACGTCACGACGTATCTTATTTTAATATTCACAAAAGTTAAAAATATATTTACTGGGTAAGGTTGCGTATTATTGAATCTTTTTTACCTCGTGTTTTAGCAAAATTTATACCGAGCCTTCTAGGGGCGGTCGAACTGGTAGAGTGGAGGGCATTGGGCCAAAAAGTTTTGTGTTTAAATCTACCTATCTACGTTCTCTTGATCGAGCCTGTCATATAAAACTTGCCTAGTGTGAAGTACCTGATTAGTGTGATTTGCAGACTATTACGTCAATTCAAAAATTTATCAAATGTGCATCCAAAAAATAACAGCCGCGGTTGCTCCGTTTCAAAAAAAAATTTATATCAAAATGTTGTTCGTTGTAGTGTTGTTAAAAGTTAAAAATAATTATTTTATATATCAATTTAAACTGATAAATGAAATGGATTTTTGTGTCCAACTTAAAGGGCAATAAAGAAAAAGCGGAAAAAAGATAATAAAAATAAACTGCACGTGACGATTAGCTATCATCTACTTTTCAGCAAACTGAAAAGGCACTTCGGTGCGGGCCCCCTAATCCGAACAGATAGAGACAACTTGACACGTCATTCAATTCATATGAATTAATTAGATGTAATTTGACCTTCTATATTTTAATTTTTTACATTTTAAGAATTTTTTATTTCTATCATTCAATTATCGTTTAATTTTTCATCGTATTTTGTTAATTTTAATTCATTTATAAATCTAAAATGGAATTGTATTAAATAAAAATAGATACAAACTCTGATATTAAGACAAAAATAATTACGTAATAACAACAACTTAGAAAAATTATTGCTAAAATCCATGGTCTGAGAAGTTTCTGTAATAAAAGGATATTTTTTATAAACCCATATAATAAAAAAAGATGAATATATATATATATATATATGCATATACATATTAAAATAATAAAAATATAAATATAAATAGACCTAACAAGTAACAAATAATAATAATAATACAAATAAATAAATCTGTATAAATAAAATATAAAATAAGGTAAAAATTCAAAAGAAAATATAAAACAAGCAAACCGGAAAAAAAATAAGTTAATAAATAAATCCAACAAATCACTGAAATAAAATATTTAGGCTAAATAGAGAAGTATTTAATAAATTAAATTCAAAATAAATAAATAAATATAGAACGAGATAAATAATCAAAATAAAAATAAAAGAGTAAATAAATACATAAATAAGTTAATTACGTAATAACTACATAAATATTAACACTGAAATGTAAAATAAAAATTATGATAACCAAGTTCATTTGAAAATTTTTAATTATATAATAATAATAATAATAATAATAATGATGATGATGATGATGATGATGATGTATTTTAATAAATAATGTAGCAAAAATAAGTCTTTATTATTTTTTATACACATATTTTTAATAAATTATATATTTTAAATATATCACTTAGTTTAACAATTAGTAACTTTAAATAATTGATCAACTTAATTCAGATAGTATTACCAAATCATCCAATACCCATTCTCAATCATTGTCTTCGAGTTCTTAGATGAATTATGAAAAGCGAAACTCACTATTTTAATACGTAACGGTACCTTATTTACGTATCCTGGATCGAACATAAAAGGGTAAAGAACGAAAAAATGCGGAAATATTTGATTTCGGTCTCCGTAACTTCAAATGAACTTTTCAATACCAAAACAAACGTGAATTTACCGTCGCCTTTACAGGAACTCCTCTTTAAGACACGAGTAAGGTCTTTTTATAATTTTCTCAAAACATGAGCTCTCTTAACGAGTCATAGAATTTTTATGCTTACGATTGGTTGTATGAACAACTGCAACAAACCTTAACTTTTATATATAACTTTGATATCGTATTTCCCAATTACAAGGTCGATATAGGTCCGATCCACACTATTTAAGATTCATTTTTCACACTAACTTTGACCTATTGATTTAGATCATTTATTAGGTCACTTTATTATCTTTATCTGGATTAAATTACGTAACTTAATCAATAAATTATTAAAAAATAAAAATATAATTAATAATTATCCAACTTTATAATAAAGGACAAAATTATTCAACAAAAAGTAGGAGGTAATTAGGGTTAAATTGTTAGATAAATCGTGAAAACTGAACCTTTTTATCTCCAAAGATGTAAGAGGTACACAAGTACAAGTTACATGAATCGTGGAAACTTCTTCGGAAGTACGTTAGGTGCAAGTTCTTAGGTGAATCGGGAAAACTGAACATTGTTACCCCCAAACCAGTGCGATCCTTTTTAACGAAATTTACTTTTTATTTAACAAAATAACTTATATTTGGATTGATTTATCTTACGTTTTAACGAAATTTCTGCTGAGTGTTATTGTTGTCATTTCAATTGATTTGTGAAGTCTAAATTAAAATATAATTTTGAAAATATTTTTAAACGAATTATATTTGAATTTTTATTATAATAAATTTATAAACTCTAACTGTAAATTCTGAAAAAAATATTGTTTTTTACACTATATATGATTTGTAATGATAGTTATCGACAAATATTATAAAATTAAAATTGTAAGAGATTTATTAATAATGTCTAAAAGTCAAATAATATATTGATAATATGTGAAATTACAAAGTATTTAAAAATTTCCTAAAAATATATTTAAATGAAATGAAAATACAAAAGTATTGTATATCTTTTTTCCTATATAAAATCACCTTTTCAAGTTCCAAGTTACACAGCAAGATTATTGGATAGACAAAGAAGATTAAGCACAAACACTTCTCGTTTCTCCTTGCTCATGACATGTAGTCCTCACGTTTTGCCCACTAAACATGGAGACATCTAAGCTGATTAAAAGGTCAGCTACTCCATACTCAAATCAACTAGTTGTCTGTTGATATAACCTTTCCAATCCGAGCCAACATGTGCTACCTGTTGGATCTATCACAGATTTGGTCACATACTCGAATCAACTAGTAGTCTGTTGATATAAACTTTCCAATCCGAGCCAACATTTGATCCAGATTTGGTCACTCTTTGGGCAATGCTCATTAATGTATCTTGAAAGTTGTATGTGTTAAGAGTGTCGTTTTGAGGAGTGGTAGTTGTTGATACCGAGTGAAATTGACTGTTAGGAAATCACGAGGTGTGTCTAGTATGGGAGCAGATCTCCTGTGCCACTTGCCTTGTGCCCTTTGTGCCACAAACTATCCCAATTGTGGCACAGAAGGCATAGGATAAGTGGCAGAGGAGATCTGCTCCCTTACTGGTTAGCACAGAGGGCACAAGACAAATGGCACAGGAGATCTGAAATCGTCTAATAAGTGGTATTCTATTGCACCATTAATGATTACAATGGTTTATAACGAATATACGTAAATAAATATAATATTAGAAAAGTGATGTTCGGAAATAATGAAAAGTATATAATATAATATAATGAAATATTATTTTGATGTTATTTATCATCTTACATTTCATCGTAAACTTTCTAAATCGAAAGCTTTTTATTTTTACTGTTTAAAATGTAACGGAATATAATATAAAATATAAACGTTTGTTTCAAAATGACCTTTTGTCTATAAAATAAACCAAAGCATTGTATTTGCAGATAAAGGAAGGCTCTTTCAATAAATATATAAGTCTAGAAAATAAGTAGCCATTCCTCCCTATCTTGAACCTGATCTATAAGCATATCGAGAACAAAGCTAAGTGCAGGCCAAAGAACGTATGTCACGTCTCTTCAGACTGACAAAATATACTCGTAGGCTTTTGCCATCCACTCGTAGTTTGATACTCTACCATGTTAAGTTTGTTTTGTTTTCCGCTACTTCCAAGGGCCATTTGGACTGAACCAGCAAGAGTCGACGACCTTTCATCGTCTGTTCATATTCTACAGTGTTTTGGTCTTATTCTGGGATTGGTACAGGACACTGGGACAGGAACCAGATAAAGAGATTGGTCCCAAAATTGCAGTCTGTACTACTGTTTCACACTACCAATTTTTCAGCAAGTCCATCTCAATCATCAGAGATGCAGAGTTGCCATACATTTGAACAGTCCTGCGACGACAACTTGCCGGGCATTCGGACAGTCAGGCATCGACAATTTGGCGGACATTGACTAGTAGCTAATTAGCAGGTCAGTGAGATCAGAAATTTGGGATCCAAAGAAGAGTTAAAATGAAGCATTTCTCTATTAAGGAAAAGAATTAACAAATATTTGGAATACTGTATAATCCGGAAAGACATTGAATGATTAACATACCAAAACTGGAAATTGAATGATTAACATACTTGGAAAAGAGAGGCCATCTTAATATGAGAATTAGAAGAAGACATTTACAATTAAGACAAGAAACTTTCAGCAGAGAATCAAGGTATTCTGTGCAAGTATGCTTAAAGGTGCCTGGTGTAATTCCTATAGATATATATGCCTTCTTGCTTTATGGTATATCAAGATTGTACTCTGCTGTTTTACTCTGTCAACAGCTATACGGCACTTGACTTCTTCCACATTACCAGGGACTTGAGGAACTCCATAACCTAACAGAAAATGATGATCAGGTAACATAAATAAATACTAACTAAAACTTTTCAAGTTGACAAACCAACACCAAGTACTTCATTGAACAAGAGCTTCATCTAAAAGAGAACGTATGTACCTCTGTCGGGTCCCTGAGGGAGTAATATGCATTACTTTCCTTAGGTGCAGATGTTACTAAGAAGCCATAACCACATTTCCTCTCTCTCAGAACCTATTGAGCAGACACACGGTTAATCAATTAGATAAACATGTAACACCATAATACACAGACTTTATTCCAACAAACAAAAATATGCTCTTGCCTTGAAAGCATCTTCATCTGTCTTGTCATCTCCAACATAAATTGGAAGCACGTCGTTACGATTGTTTAGTCCTGAAACAGTTTTTAAATGTCAATGGCACGATATGATTTTCTCCCAACCAATATTATTTGCAAAATTCAAGGTAAAGTCTACTAACCTAGTGATTCTAGTAAAAATAGTACAGCTTTCCCTTTGTCCCAGTTGATCACAGGCCGGACCTCTAAAACCTGAACTTTGACAACAAAACAGAAGTTAGGCAAACATAAAAACATGTAAAGAAAAAACCCCGAGAAATATGATCTTGATGAGTGGCTATGATATCTATGAAAATTACCTTCCTCCCATGAGTCAACCGCAGGCGTTTATACCGTTTCATAACATCATGGACACGCTGTGCAACTGTTGTCCAACTCTAAACATTGATTCAAGAAAAGAAGTCAGAAAATTTTTTAGCTGAAAAGGGCAATTCTTTAATTCAAATTCAATTGTTATTACAGTCGGTAATTAGTGGAGCCACTACCTAGAGAAAAACAAAAGGGTTACCTTTTCATCTACATTACGGTAATGTACAGATACACAGAACTTATTGTTTTCAACTTTAGCTCCTTCTATGTCTTTTGTACTTTCAACAAGGGAACTAAAAACCTGCTCAGGTAAACAAAAAAAATGCTCAAAGCCTATAGACTTAAGTGAATAGGTTGATCTTAATGCTTTGAAGAAGACAGTTACATACCTCTTCGATCATTGGTAAAAATTCACTAGCAGGCTGGAACAGAATAACTTCCTTGCCCTATTTGTAGAATAAGTAAAACAATAATTACCAAATATATCACAAGATATTGAAAAAATTTATGACTCATAGAAGATTTATCACAAGCTACCTGCTTGTCAGTAGACCTGATGGAATTTGGATGGTCAACATATGTGGATTCTCTGACAGGTCCCACAATGTCCATCCCGTGGCTACCCGCATAGTATAGTTCTGTTAGTCCTACAAACTCGGAAACCTAGATGGCCAAATCCACATAGGAAGTGTGATCAGATGAAACAATTAAATGTTGGCACCAACAGTTTCTATTGTGATCGAATGTTTTAAAAGATAATCCTATGCATTACCTTGTCACGGCTTCTCCCACTAATTATTGCTGTTGGAAAATACTTGGCCACATTTTTCACAGCCAAACGCATCTAAGAAAAAAAAAAAAGAGGAAGATTCTCGATGATAACATGTTGCAAAAATGGTTATTAAGGAACAATTTTTTAACATAAAATTCAAAAGGCTTTGCATCTGAAAAATAATGTCTTACATCATTAGACATGAAAGCACGGTCAGGGTCATCTACAATCGGTGAAAGTGTACCATCATAGTCCAGGAATAGGGCAATTCTCTTTCCTTTAGCAAAGTTTGTGATTTGCTCAAAAGATGTACGAGCAGATGGATACTTAAGCTGCAAGATGGAAGAAACAAAGGCCATAAGAATTGAACATGAGAACTATTTATTTAAGTTAAAATAAGAAATGACTCATTGGGACGAACGATTACCAGCCAGGTGCGATAAGCAAAATCTACATCAGCTGAGGCAAGCTCATTATGAATGTCCTTGTTTATCTTCCTGTGAGGAGGAGACGAGGACTTCATGGCGTCCAGCCAACTACTGGAACGAATATCATCAAGCACTCCAGTTTTCTTCCTTGGAATAGTTAGTAATAAGTTTGATGAGAAAGCTGCTCCTCTGGGTGAGTAGGGCAACAAACTGTTATGAACACCCAGTGTTGACTGATCAGTGAGAACAGGAGCAGTGTGATTTGATTTAAGGTCCATTGGATCCAGATTTATTTCAACACTTCAGTGATGTCTGAACAAAGAGAAGTTAATAGCGGAAAGCCTTCACAAATGCAGAGTAAATGTTGGTTTTGTTTTCAAATCTAATATATCTCCTCAACCGACTCTTTTATCAATGAAGAACCACCTCTTCAGAGTTTTCTTGTCACAACTGCTTGGTAAGCAGTCCATCAAGCACAGTGCTCCAGAACACTGGTCAGCATAACATGCAGTCTGTTAGGATTTGATGATATTAAAACAAGAACGCTTTTATAAGGAAACATAAATTCTTGTCACCTATATGTTCTCATATCTGAACCTGCAATTTGTATGTACGTTGACAAATATATGCAGCAAGTTCGTGAAAGGACTATCTTCAGTTCTGAGCTCGTTGGAAATCCTGATCTTCTGCGAATAAGAAAAAAAATGTGAGGCAGATAAACACCACAATATAAAAACCAAAAGAAATAGATTTAGATACGCGCAAGTGGATATCAGATGTGCAAAGCTTAAAAATTGTCTTATAAAAATGATTGTTGGAAAAAAAATAAACAGGAAGCAAGAAAATGATCAAAGCTGTTAACAGTTAACCAAAACAAAAATTTAGTGATTCAGGTTCTGCCTAGCCATTTCCATAATTCCTGCATAAGATCTACAAAATAAGATGGGGAAGCTGATGCTCATTCCCACCAATGTAAATTTGTTGATGCTGTAAAAGGGAAAAGTATTACAGATACAACTACAACCATTTCTTTCTCATGCCTGGAGCAGCCAAAGAATACAAGGACAGGAATCATATAAACCATGGAATGAAAGGTTGAAACTTCTTAAAACATTTAAACATAACTAATGCCCGAGAAAAATCCATACAGAGATGGCGATCTATCATCATCCATGTTTGAGTCAGCAGATTCCTAATGACTAGTGTAACCAAGGCTGAATAATATGCCCAAACTAATGCACGTTCTCGGTTTTTATGATAAAGAATCATAGGTCTGGAGACAACCAAATGCATCAACACATTGAAAATCTAAGCTTAAGCTACCTATTTATTGTAGAGCTCAACCAAATTTTGGTTACAAGGAAAATAGAAACTGTAATCACATAAGGTAAATTTCTATGTAGCTGGAACAAACAGACATCATGAACTAACACAACTTGTCTACCAACTCAAAGACAAGCAGCAAACAAAAGGAGATTGAAGACACGAAAATAAGCACATCACCAGCCAGAAAAAAAATCATATTAAATCAACACAAGTAGGTGGATTATTTTGGAGTGATTGAAAAAGATACTTAACATCTTAAAGCATATAAAGGAAAAATTAAAAAGTGGAAAATCATTAACGAAATACATGATGTACATAAATAGAAACGGTAATTTGCATTAAAAAATGGCGCACAGAGAAGATATTATGGCGTGCAACCACACACGATGGGTTTACAAAGGCAAAAGTGGGAATCATTAAACCCATCAAACCAAAGCTAAAAAAGTAGATTCATACATAATTTAATTGCAAAAGCAATCTTTTTGGGCATAGAGAAAAGGTTCACTCATGATTTAGATCATTACATAGTTTGTTCAGATACCAAATAAACATCCGCTCATACGTTTACTAAAGTCAAGATTCTAACGTGAAAAAACCGAACTTTTCTGATTGGGTATAAAGAAAGATATCAACTTCGTAGAAACAGAGCGTCGTAAAAAAAATAAAATAGTTAGTAGGGGTCGAGAATACGAATTAAAAAAGAAAACAGAACCTAAATCACATCAATGCCTAATGAAGAGGAAACAAATCAGTATCAATATCAAAACCCAAAATATCGTTTTACGCGGTCAGGAAAAACCGAATAAAACTGAACCGACTCTCGATGTAACAATCAACCGCACACCGCGAAGTCAGAACCAAAAGAAAAGAAAAGAGTTCATAAACCCAATACAACATTCATAGAAACAAACAAAGCAGGCCAAAAATCGAACCTTTCGTACAACAAAAAACAGAGACAAACTCGAATCCAAAAGCAGTTTTCAGAATGCGGGTAACAAAAAGATGAAGCAAGAAACGGCGCCGAAACTTGGATGAAACGAAAGAGACCTAATTGAAACGAACCGACAATATAGGAAATCAAAGAAAGAGAAAAGGAAAAAGAAAAGGAGTAAACAAAATTACCTAAAAGCTAAAGACGACAATGAAACCCTGGAAATCCCTGAGAACGAGAACGAGAACGAGAATCGAGCTGAAGATTATTTGCGAAACCCGAAAACTAGAGATTGCGCAACCCGAAAATTAGAGATTACGAAACCCGGAAATAAGGGTGAGAGTGAGAAGAGAAAAGAAAGAAGAACTTTTAAAGAGAGGGAGGGTATTTATAGGGAGGTTTCGGTTATGGCGAACGTGTTTTAAAGGGCTGTTGAACACAATTAAACTATTAATTCAACTAACTACCTTCGGCTCCCCCCCACCCGAGTTCTGTTACTCGTGTCATACACGGCCCAATAAATGGACAGAATGGAGATTGTCGACGCGCGTGTTCAGGTGGGGCCGGAGGGTGTTTCTGTGGTATATTAGGACACGTGGCGGGTTAGACTTTCGTCTCCAAAGAGCGTGTGGACACGTGTGACTGAGTCGAGGCCGACGTGGCCACGTTGGAGTGGGACCCCTGGTTTAAGTGTCGGCTAATACGTGTCGTCGCTTTCAGGAACAGGGTAACAGCAGGTTGATCGTCCGTCAATTCCCACGTGGCAGAAGATGGTGGGACGGAGTGAATGAGAGCCACACGATCGAAGTAGGGGCTGGGGATTGTGGGGTCCGTTTGATCAATTAAATATAGGCCACTGGATGGATCCGACGTGGTACCGAGTGGGCCTTGACAGGGACTGAAACTGAAATATCCACCAAACATTGTCTTCCTTTCAAGTCCTTCAAACATGGAAATGTATATTTTAAGGACTTGAATTTTCACATGGTCAAAACATCTTTAATATAAATAATTAAAACAATATTATTATACTAAATTTACTTAAATCAGTTTAAATCATTTAGATCATATCGAACTAAAAATTTGGTTAATTTGAACCTAATTCATTAATTTTTATGGTACGTGTAATTTTCAATATGTATAATTAATGAGTTGGTACGTACTTAAAATTATACTTATGAATATTTTTGTTTTTAAAAATAAAAAATATTTAAAAGGTCTTAATCCAAAATTTATTATTATTTAAGAAGAACAAGGATATCAATCCTACCAAAGTCACACTTCCAAAAATGAAACCCTGATAATATGAAGCTCACACTTGTGCAATCCTTTTCAAGGAAAGACTTATCGACCACCATCAATCGAAGTTTCTATGACTCTTTATGCATTTAAAGTTCAATGTGAAAAAGGGAAGGTTAGATAGTAGGAGGTGGTGGGGAGTGAGTTAATGTTGACGAAAAGATGGGTCAGATACGGTGGTGACAGCACACAAAAGGGAAGTTACCAGGAAAGAAGGCAAGTGAGATTTTTGCCTTTTCAAGGGCTTTCGTTTTACTACTTAATTAACTAATTACGTGCTAATTGTGTTGTGGGGTAGGTGGGTGTTGGCAAGATGGGTCCAGACTCCAGAGGCGGTTGGCCACCGAACCTTCTATTTCAACGCCGTAGGTTGTGGTCAGTTGATGACTTCTCGATCGAGTTGGTCCTTTTCCGCTAAAGTTTGTAATTTCTTGTACAAACTATCCTCAAGACCCATTCATGTTTTTCAATACCTAAACACTAAAAGTATAAGCTTTAAAAATAACATTTCTTAATATACTATTTAATTGTTTGACTCCATGATTGAAAAATCCAACCGAGTTAGTTATTTTAATCGTAAAATCTTGAATCGTCTAATTTTTTAAACTTTACGATTGGACTTAGTTTAATAAATTTTGTTAAAAAGTGATTAATTAATTAATTAATTTTTATTAATTAATAATTTCTTATAAATAATAATATTTTCATTCGTATTTTAAATTTTTGAATCTTATTTAAAATTTTTGACAATTATATATCGATTTAATATTTATGAAATCTTTTAAACTTTAAATCTCTCTGTTCAATTTTTAAAATATTGGTTGAACCACGAAACAAGCAAAGGAAAATTGTGCTACAGAAGGCGTGTGTTTGTGGGAAAATCTTCTTTCAAATAAGACAACTACGACGCACGTATTGTTTATATTTATTTAAAGGTATACTATGAAGTAAAGTAATGTTTTGTGAGAATGAGAAATCTTGATGCTCAAGTAACGTAAGGTTCCTTTGACTTGGGTTTGGTTGTTAGTGTTAGTCACGTCAGATGATACATAGTCTAGAAATCTGAATCTCCACCGCCCAAGTTGAGACTAAAAATAAGCGTACGGCAGTGTCTTAGTTCTTTACATAATTAATTGAATTTAAAATTTAAAAAATTTAACTTATTAACTTTAAATTAAATTAATTTTATTTTTAATTATATGTATTTGTTAAAATAATTATATGAATTAGTCTCGTTAATGATGGTAAATAAATTTTAAAATACTTAATTAATATCGACATAAGCTTAAATTTTCTAAAATTTTAATGATAACAATTTTCAGTAATAATCTCGCTGACTCGCAAGATTTGGGAGGTTTAATAATTTTAAATTTTCTATAACTTCATCTATTATAATTATTTAAATAAGCAAACGTGATGAATTTAATTATCTAGTATTATTCTCCTGCGTTTCAAAAAAGCTCCTTTTTTTAATAATTAGGAGTGTGCTTATATGACTAAATAACTTCCAAAATAAGTTTTCTATGAGTGATTGAGTTGGTAGAGTGAAGGACATGAGGTCAAAAGATTCTGTGTTCAATTCCTCGTAGTTACGTTCTCTCAATCAAGTTATTTGTACAAGACTTGCTTAATACGAAGTACTTGATTTGCATGATTTACAGGCTATTGCGACAATTTAGAGATTTACCCAATACACATCTAAAGAGTAGCAGCTGCGGGTTCCTCTATTAATTTTTTTTCTCCAAAATAAGTTAACAAATAATTTAATTGTATATATATATGTACGATTAGTCTTAATTACGTCCATGTTACATATAACGGAATTAACTCGACTCGTAATTAAATTAGATTTATATCAAATTTGATCAAATTTTTAATATAAAATTTAGAAAACAACTTTATTTAACTCAAAATAATATCGACTAACCTAATATTTTCGGGTTTCAAATTAAGTTGAACGACTTCAGTTTAAGTCGACTCAAAATTTAATCAACTTAAATTAATTATGTTAATTTAAAATTAGCATCTACTTGTTAAGTTAAGATTATACCAAAAGAAAGGCATTGTAGTAATGCTCTGTTTTCAAACCCGAACCGAACCGGCCGGTCCGACCGGTGACCGGTCGGCTGACCGGTCCGGTTAACCCCTAAAAATCGGTATGCAATTGAACCAGTTTGAACCGGTCAATTGACCGGTCGAACCAAACCGGTCCGACCACTGGTTCAATCAATTTTTTTATTCTTTATTTTTTTATTTTTTTTGTATTTTTTAAAATATTTTTAAAATTATTTATAATTAAATATAATTATTGCATAATTATGATGCCACACCGGTTCGACCGGTGGTTTAACCGGTCAAATCGGTGATCAATAAGACTTCCGATTCGATGACTGATCCGAATTGCAGAACCCTATAATAATGTAGCGTAGGTAGGAATTACAATAATAAAACTGAATGAGGATTGCTTTTAAATTCGACCGACATTGTTGAAGAAGTAATTACTTTTGGGTTGGTTGAATTTATTGTGTCAGAAGACGACAGTAGAAGTCAAGGCTGTGACTTAGTCCTCGTAAAATACTCAATTTCAGTTACCGTGTTTCACTTATATTTCATTAAATCTCATATATATATATATATATATATATGAGATTTAATGAAATATAAGTGAAATATACGGTGTGTGTATATATATATATATATATGAGATTTAATGAAATATAAGTGAAACACGGTAACTGA
>JAOQMQ010000006.1:27976699-27989907 GCA_027563845.1 Erythroxylum subrotundum | reverse complement strand
GAACATTTTAGGAATAATACATAAATGCAATATGAACCTCATAATTATAATCTCATTATAATTTCATTCCACTAGCTCAGTTCCTTAAATCTAATAGTTCGAAGTAGGAAAGTAGCGGTGGGATAAATTTTAATTTGCTCTTTCTCGCTCTATCTGTTTACTCATTGCAGGTATCTTGCCGCCCAGGCTTTACATTGGACCTGACCGACGGATCTGGGGAATGACCAACTTCGGACAGTTCACTACAGCTTCTGCGTACGTTTTGATTATAGATCACGCTCCTCCAGACCCAAGCAGTTTCTGGCAGATTATCTAACGCTGGAATGGCCCACAACGTATCTGGTCGTTTCTTTAGCTCCTAGCTCACGATCGCTTACTTTCTAACCAGTAGCGGCTTCGCCGGGGCCTCACTACGACCACGGAGTGCTACCACTGTCACTTAGACGAGTCATCCCTGCATGTGGTGTGGGATTATCCCAGAGCGAGAAGCTTATGGCTCCACTTTCCCCTGCCAGCTAATTCCCCCGATTTTTTCCATCCGAATGCACATGACTGGCAGCTTAGCAACCTTCAACAGCGCACGATGGTTTCGGATTTGGCTTGGCCTCTGCTTTTTGACACTACTTGCTGGTTCCTCTGATCCTAGAGGAACTTGGCCTTATTTGATGACCAGTTCTCGTGGTCGGCTTCTCCAGCACACCTTGTCTGGGAGTATGTCCATCGCATCCACATGGCGGTACTTTGGCAGAACCGAGCAAGTCTTGGCCGTTGACCCCATCAGGAGCACTTGATTGGATGGAGTAAACCTCACCTGGGTTGGGTAAAACTGAACACTGACGGGGCTTCTAAACGATCTTCCTCATCTGCATCAGCAGGAGGACTTCTCAGAGATAGCATCGGCACCTGGATATGGGCGGCTTTGTGCAGAATCTTGGCTGGTGATCATCGGTTTCTGCAGAGCTCTGGGGCGTACTCTCCGGACTGACGCTGGCGTGGTACCTTGGCTTTCACAAGGTGGAACTTGAGGTGGATTCTCAAAGGGAGATGAGCCTGATTTCTGACCCTACACAACGGGCCGCGTCGTTAAATCCTCTGGTGATGGACATCAACGAGCTGCTATCTCGCAATTGGGTAGTCCTTCATCGCCACATCTACCGCGAAAGCAACCGATGTGCCGACTGGCTTGCCAATTTTGTAGTCAACTTTAGGGCGGGTGTGACCACTTTTGTACAAGCAGCATCTAGGTGTCTTACCATCCTCCTCGAGGATATAGCCGGAATCTGTCTCCCTCAGCTAGTTGTGTAATTTTTGCAATCTTTTCCTTTCTATATATATATAAAAAGTAGCGAAGTTTATCGGTAGCTTGTCTAGTATCCACAGGACCACAAGTACATAAACCATTTATTACTTTAATATATACTTGAAGTTATCTGGTTGGGGATCCTATTCTATTTTCTTATTATGTTTCATTAAATTTTATCCATATATTTATGTAAACCTCACATAAATACTTGAATCAGATTTAATAGAATAGAATAGGAACAGAGGATTTTATGTGATCTTGTTGGGTAAACCTTGTTTTTTCTTCGTTTGGCTTATGAACGTAATTATGTTAAGAAATCAGAGCAGACCGTGATAGCAAAATAATTATGAAACATTATTTGGCATTTAATTTTTGAAAGTAAAGATTATTTAAATTATATAATATAATTTTCATAAAATATAATAAAGTATAAATCTTAATTCGTACTTTAAATTATACACAAAATGTGTTGAGAGAAAAGAAAGTTAGGTAAAAGGCATTACCTCCCATGTAACCTAAGCCTATAATAATTTTTGAGTATTCTAGTAATCTAATTGAAATTAAATTATAATTTCAATTAAAAATTTAAATTGAATTATAGTTAATTTAAATACTGTTTATGTACAAATAAGATATTAATCCTTATTTATTATCTGTTTTTAATGTGTGATCTATTAAATTATCGAATATATTGGCAATAGATATAAATTATAACCATAAATCATATTAAGATTAGATAAATTAAACTTTTAAACATATTTTGAATTCTCTAATTAAATAATTTATATATAGATAAATCAAAATTGAAGTCTAACAACGTATTATAATTACCCAAAACTTAAGGATATCAATATAGTTTTGACTAATTTTTTGATGCATAATTTTTCTGTATAATTCCATCTTTTAAACATATAATGTTTCAGTTAGACATAAAAACATAGAAATAATGTTTACTCTATTTGAGTTCAATCATATTAGTTTAGTGAATTTGTTCTCAAATAATTACTCAGACGTTTATTTAAGTATCTCTATATTTTAATTTATGAGATCGAATACTTCTTTTACAAGGAAATAACATAGTGGCTCTATTAATATCTTGTCTTAATAAACCAATAACTATGAATAATTTAGGAATGATACATATGAACACCATAATTATGATAATTTCATTTAGAATGTATATTATTCCATAAACTTTATCACCACAATCATAATTTTCCAAAAAATACGTACTAAACTTGAATTCTCCCAGAGGCCCATCTGTGTTTCAAGATGCACAAGACATGCATTCTTAGTCCTATGTGGTCACTGTCAAGGTTTTCACGATATGTTTCAAAAGAATCAGGTTGCATCTCGGTTGTTCACTAAACAAGACACTGCTAAGTTTTCCAATTACATACCTCTATATCTGTTGTCTTCTGAGAACTAGCAATTGAGGAAAACCCAGAAATGTTGTTTCCTGCACATTTGATCCTTATCAGCAAAAAAAGGGCATCGAAAAGGACGACTCTAATGGGGACAGTAAATGAAAGATATTGGTGAAGAGGAATTAAACAGAAGAATAACATGCGAAAAGAAGAAACACAATGAAATCCAGGATGACCTGTCAAGCTTTCGTTAATAGCGTGCAAGTCCTCTACTCCTTCATCGATCTTTGCATTACCACCATTGGTCTCTCCAATCATGGTCTTCCTGACAGATACTTGGACTGAATCCAGTTTGTGCTTGTCATGTTCTTCAACCTGTACCATATCACCAAGAAATTAAATGAACCAGAAAAAGAGACAGAACGTGGAGTGAAAAACCAAGAAATGCACCAACTTTTCTGCAGAATCCTGAGCCAGATCTTACATTTTCTAACCCCAAAGGCCGAGCATTACATGCATGCATGCAAAGAGGACATAGGAGAAGAATTAAGAATGATGAGTATGTCAAGGCCATCTTTGGAGAAAACAACAATCAGAAATGTTGAAACGATGAGAAACACTATCAGACTATTTATACTGTCAATTTTTCAAAGCATTTTCTGGTTTAAAAAATCTAGTTACTTGACAATTCCATGATTCAAGCTGGATGTGATCAAGAAACAGAACTATCCTATCTGTTTGTCTTGTAAAGGGTTCATAGTATAGGGAAAGGTATTAAACACTACCAAGCTTTTTTCCTCTTTGGACTTAACTATTATTTAAAATAAAGAATTCTTTTATTTTCTATAATAGAATAACTATTAAATGATAATCATTCAATTTTTTATCAAAATAAAAATTTTTCATAATAAAAAATTTGTTTAATATTTAAAATTTTTAACATTTTTTAATAATTTTAAAATTTTTCAAAAAAATTCTTCTTTTAAATTTTGGTTACGAAATAATGATAATCCCAAGTTATGTTAATTTTCAGAAACAAAAAATTGCAACAAACATGTTGTGTTGCTGTTTGCACAAGTTGAATAGTTCAAAATTTTTATGATTAAGTTAATCAAATCAGTTAAGTTTTTTAATTAGAATGTGTTTTGATGTTTGGAGCGTATTGTTAAATGAAGAAAAACTATAAGGCAGGAAGATGAATGTTAGATGAAAATTTCTGTATTCTTTTTCACTCTTTCAAGAATCTGTACTCCTGCAAAGTGTCAAATGCTTTTACCCTTCATCTTCTCACAACTAGTCTTTTAACAATTCATAGACAAATCATGCATCCAAAAGTTTGAACTTAGGTGAAGCAATAAAGGATCAGGGAACAGAAATGGAAGCTGTTAAAAGCATTAAGCTCACCAGGACTACAGAGATCGAAACTGGTAAAGCAGTTAATCCCAAGTTATGTAAGTGGATCTATTAACCTGTCGAAGTTCTTCTCCTGAATTTCAGGAAACTAGTTATTTACGACTTTGCTGGAAAATTTTACTTCCAATTAGGTAAAAAGGAATCATATGCCAAACAAGTTGCAGCATCAGATTATCCTTCAGGTATGCTAAAGGGGCCTTCAACTTCATCAGAGTAACCATTTTCGCTGTAACAATTATTATGATTATCAATGGATAATTTCATGGCCTTGGAACTGGTAATCAGATACTTTTTATTTTCTACTTGACCATAATAAATTTCAAAATGTAGAGCAATCCTCTCCTTTCATGTACAAACCTGTATCTTTTACTCCAACCCTATAGGGCAGTGAGGAGGATTGAATCCTCCCCACCAGCCAACCTTCAATTTAACTCCATGCCATAAGCAGAGGAAGAACAATAAGCAGTCAAATTCATCAGGAAAGCTGGATGATACTGACAACAAGCTCAACTGTAGAGAAATTTGAATAAAATGTTTTCATTTATCAGACCTGTTATGCCACTAGTAATCATACGTTACTCAGTATCTCAAAAGAACTACATAAACTTCGCAAGTATTACTCATTGATGTACACTATATACTCAGGAAGTGGGAAGTGCTACCTCTTCCCTGGCACCCTTGACACTGCCCAATTAACTTGATCAGGTGATATGTTGTTGAGGCGTGGATTGAAAACTGAAATGCTAACTCCAAGCCTGTCCATATATGCATTTGTACCAACTTTATTCTTGATGTGAAAATCACTCTACTTCTGCCGCCCTTTAATTCTTTTTAGGACACATCTGATGGTGTATATACAGCTATGAGGCTTGTGCACATGTTCTAAAAAATACTAAGGTGATGCGAAAAATCAGTCATGGATGTTTGGACCAAACTGGTACTTGAACGGCTGCAAGCTTTCACTTCATATACAAAAGGGCCGGTTAAACATGACACCCATAATTACACACGAGCCATTTCAAAATTGCAGAAGATTATTCACAGTAACAGCGACAGAATTTGTTTGCTGCAAGTCCTGCAAAGGTTAATGATTTATCTATCAAACAGACGAGCTGAAAATATGTAAAAGATATTAAGTACACAAGCACACTTACAAAGTGCAACTCTGGTAAAATCCAGCACAACAACAATCTTTAATCTTTAAATGACATTTTCAAGTTCTAGAAGTAGACAAGTTTCCAACACTATTAGGAAATCAAAGAATCATTATAGTGATACTTTGAACAAAATGAAATTCTTTCCACTAAACTATAAAAGATAAGAAGGCGGAAGAGAGATAAGAAAAAGAAATTGACGGATGAGCCAATGGAAAATACTAGTCAAACCATCATTTTGCATAGAGAAAAAGAAGTCATCATATTTAAGTGTCGTGAAGATGAGCGAGCCCTTTAATTAGTCAAAACTGACATGTTTTTATTTAGCAAGACAAAGAAAGAATATATGTGCTCTTAAATATAAGAAACAAGTGTAACTTTCAGAGACACTATCATGCATCAAAACCAAACTTTACCTCAAGTATCAATTCATCTGGAATATGAGGCAAAACTTCCCGTACTGTCTCAGCCATGGCTAGTATGTTGGCTATGTTGTCATTGGCAGACTGGGAAACAGTTCTCAAATGCAACTCTCCAGTTTGTGTGATATGAGAACCAGATGAAACATTCTGATTGGGATTCATTGGCCAAAGGCTCCAAGCCGCATCGTCAAGGGCATTCTGAGTATAAGTTTCTCCCACAGACGCAAGATGCCTCATCATCATCTGGACTCTCCCCAACCCAACTGATCTCATAGGAGTTGAAGGGCCAGCACCATCTATACCCTGGCCTGGCCATGTATGCAGCCAACTTGAATCCAACCCTGCAGTTCTGGAAAGGGAATAATGTGATAACTTAGGGGTTTCAATCATGAATGAGTAGGACATGTCTTTCATCCGGAAGCAGCAAGGCCACCTAAACATAGACATGCAAGAAACGTTGCATTATGGAGATCTTCAGTAAAGAACTAAACCTCCATGGGCTGCCTTCTGGAGAGGCTTGAGTCTGATTGGGGAGTGCCCCAGCAGTGAGAGCATGTCCAGGATTAATTTGTTGATCAAGTCCCTCGCTTATTTGATGAGCAAATTGATCAGTTAAAACCTCACCAGTATGAAGGTTTCCTTCAGTTTCAGGTCTACCCACAAACATTGGCTTTCGACAAGTAGGGCAAGAATAATTCTCATTTGGCCCCTGATCCAACCTGACATTATTCAGTAATATTCAGCCACCATTACACATCACACATTACATAACGCATCAATAAAGATCGAATGAAAGTTTCAATATCATACCAAGATCGCAAGCATGCAAGATGGAAAAGATGACTGCAATGTAGCTTTTTGGCCCTAGCCATAGGTTCCTGTCACTTGCCCATTTCATTTGACTTCCATGATTGAATGGAAAATAAAAGCAGGAAAGGAATAAGCGTGCATACCCTACAGATGGCACATTCATCATCATATTTCAGAAGCTCTTCTGATGTTGCATCAGGTAGTGCAGCATGAAGAGCACCCAAAGCTCTTCTCAACTTGATAAATCCTTTTATTCGGTTTATGATAGCACTCAGCAATGCCTATTCAAGGTAATCGAATCAGAATAGACAAATTGGAATGTCAAAATAACAAAGTTTACAGTATGGTAAAAGGAAGCTCCAATTAAGAAGAGTACAGAACATTTACACGAAGATTCAAGAAAAGGATTGCATCAACAATATGAAATGCCATGCCATGAAGCCACCATATATGCACATAATGACCAAGCGCCATCAACAAAGTTGCCATGTCCAGAAAAAAGCCCAAATTGCGAATAAGAATGCTTTTGCATTCTGAGAATGAACCTGCAGTGGCACTACTTAATCAGATACTAAAATATTCAAATGGTAGGTATAATGAACCAGCATAAGCCAAACTAGTCATATTTAAACACCAAGAAAGGTCAAACAGCACAGTTAGCTTTTCTTCAGAACAAAATGCAGTTCTCAGAGTGTAATCAAGTTGCAAGAAAGGTATGCTATTGGTGTCCTATTATAAATCTTTCACTTTATTGAAATTTGTACAGTTGACTGCTTATATTTTCAAGCACATCTGAGAATCTCAAATACCATAAAAAGGACCAAAAACATTTTATTTTTGACCCAGAAGAAAAATCTCAACACCAAGGACTAGAAAAGATAAGGGTTCCTCTCCTTCCTCGTCATGGACACATGAAACCTTTTTTGTAGGACATGAAATTTTTGTTTCATAAATAGCCTTCAGCATGTAAGAGGCTCTGCTGATTATTGTGCTGACAGGCAAGAAATCACTATTATTTCAGCCTATTTATTCTTCATTTCAAAGTCCCTAAGAAAAAGAATGCAGCTTATTTTGATAATGGAATTACATGGCTGGGAGTACTGCAATTTGGACTACATCTAGGATCAGAGAGCCTCAACTGTGACAGGCTCTAAATTAGTTGCAATTAAGACACTTTGTACACAAGAAAACTAGCAGCAATCACCCAATCAAATCTACTGTGATCATGTCTTAACATGTAAAGAGGAATAGCATTACCAGCTCTGATTTTATCAAAAATTTTGAACCTCTGGCAATCTGAGTCATTCCCAGCTGAATGATAAAGCCAAATTTCAATTAATTGAAAACCGTGAACCAGTATAGCCTGCAGAAGAAAATCGCATTCCGATTGAAAATGTCATGGAAGAAAATTTATCCAGAATAATTAACCATTCAGACATCTAGCATGTGTTTCAAAGACATTACTTGCATTGTCTCAAAAGCAACACTTAAAGGCTCATAGAACGACAACAGAACCAAGGCTGAACTCATTGTTCTGTATATATCCAGACACAATCTTATCCTGTAAGCACCAAAAGTAAATTTTAGAAGGGTTAGAATATTCTATGAATTTTGAGAAAAACTGAAGTGTGTGCACCTCGTTATAATTTCAGTCAAAGCAACCAATCTAAGGAACAAAGTGCTAAAGAAAGGCTAGACAAAAGGTGGCATCCTAATTTGTACTAAGAGAAAATCTTCTCTTTTGTTCTATTTTTCTATCCCTAACCCCCCCACCCCAATTCTGCTCCGTATTTTTCTTACATTAAAATGATACCAACCATGAGTGCACATAGACATTCCCTATGATTAATCTGGGCCTCCATATTTACCATTGAAATTTATGGGTCCCAAGAACGAAGAGACTCATATCTACCATCCCCCTCCTTTCCCTCGGATGCCACTATAACAGTCACTTGCACACAACTAAAAGCAAAAAAATTGTTCTTATTCCTCACAAAGTAAGTTTATTGAATATCTAATCCAGTGTCAGTCTCACATTCATGTATTGAATTACTAGCTTGTAAGCATTGCTTAGACTATATTTGTTAAACATAAAATCAAAAAATTTAGTTCAGTTCCCATGAAAACTGTAGAGTTCTTGCATTTCAAAAGAAAGACCAGGATACAATAGAGTACCAGTAAACATCAACACAGAGAACCAACAAAAATACTGAATACACTCGAAAATAAGTCCACAGTGATGCAGATGGAGATGCATTCACGCGTTCAAGTCGATCTCTTGCCAATGCTTGAAACATCTGTGCGGAGTAAAACAAATAATCAAGTTATGACCAATCCACTGCAATTAAACTAGTAATGTTATATCACAAGTATATACCTTTAAAGAGCATAGCACACTCAACCAGACTGACCAAAGGCCTGCATGGACAATTGTTGGAGGAATAACCAAAGGCAGAAAAGGCCCCTATTTAACACCATCAACAAAAATTACGCAACTCTAAGATTCCCAAACATAGGAAAATGAAATTTAAAACAAGATTATTCTGCTTCACTTAGCTTCTTCCTCATCCTTCTTGTTCAAAAATCCCAATTCTTAACCACTAGAGTATTTTCACAAAACAACAGACTAGGATATAGTGCATATTATATTTGCTGCGAACAAGAATAATCACCTTGTAAATAACATAATTAATAAATCGTTCCGCTAGTTTCCAAGTTTCAGAAGGATACAATACCCCAAAGAAGATAGTCTGCACATATAAAACAAAGTTATAATCATCAAATCAATAAAAAAGGAGAAAATATGACCCAAATTAATGAGCATGATATTGGATATGCATTTCCCAAAACTCTCTTCAAAAATATTTGACCTAAATGGCAAGCCCAGTAAGGTTGGGATATAGCCACAGGTAATAAATGTGAAGCTCTATTCATTCTTCTCAAAGCAAAAATCAACAGCAATTTGTACGACTATTGAAGGTCTCTTTAAAGATTGGTTAACCTCTAGAGAAATATACTAACTTCATGATTGTGAAGAGATACATTTCCTCAATCACAAAGTAACTAAAACTTTTATCCTAATCATTAGTATATCTCGTCTCAGATTTACAATCTTGACAGCCCAGTACAGAGGTAATTATAGAACCTACAAAAATCAACAATCCAAGTCAGCCAATAATTGCATTTTTTATGGACTTAGTTATCTTATATTATCAGACTGTAGTATGGACATTTCTAGATTCAACTTATGAATAATTTCAAGAATTATATGCCAAAAGGTAGGCATAGTTGCAATGTTAATCAAC
The DNA here is from genome assembly GCA_027563845.1 of Erythroxylum subrotundum. Lineage (NCBI taxonomy): Eukaryota > Viridiplantae > Streptophyta > Magnoliopsida > Malpighiales > Erythroxylaceae > Erythroxylum > Erythroxylum subrotundum. Next base: position 27,980,133 of record JAOQMQ010000006.1, on the reverse strand, counting down.
AAAAGCTTACCTTAACACAAAGATTGAGTAGAATAAACACGTTGAATACAGTGTTTACAAGTAAAGCAATGGTGGCATAAGAAACTGACGGCAGCTCATAATCTCGGTTTCCATTCTCCTGGTTTATTATACTCCAACTAAATAGACTCCCGGATCTCAACTTATCCAGCGTCAACTCTGACCAACATTGTAGACCCACGAAGCTTAAAACTGTACAAACCGTCGAAATTGCCAAATAGCTCACACCCATTGGTAAAAGGAAGAGCCTTTTTGCCAATAACCAGTTCCCAGATTTTCGTAAGGACTACGTGTGCATAGCTCTATTACACAATGGATCACAAGTCTTCATTAAAAAGAAGATGAAATAGCAGCCACAAGTGAGTCTAGATATTACTCAAATCCAACAACACAAGTTATCAGCAGCAGACTGGTACAAAACCATGAAAACCTGCAAAAATACACGGAAGAACTGATCAGCCATTAGCTAAAGGAGAAGAATAAAGTAATGAAGCTAATCAAATAAACGGAATTTAGACATGACGGAACAAGAAACGAAAATCCTAAAAAACTGAAGCAAAAAAATCGATGAAATTTTGATAATAACTTTAGAAAACTGTCACCAATATCCACCTCGATCATCAGCTGTTAAAAGGAAACGGCAACCCAATTCAAAATTTTATATCGGGAAAGCCAATAAACCAAAACCGAACCCTAGATTTGAACAGCAGAACCAAGCGAAACAATTCGCACGAATTCAGAACCAGCTCCCGAATAAAACTGATACAGAACAGAACACGATCACATTGGTCGTCAAAAAGGAAATCCCGTTGTTAAAAAAATCACAACAATTGGAGAGAGAACAAACGGAGTAATTGAAGAAGTCAAGAACCTGATTCGATCTAAGAAGAAGAAGAAACCGTGACGGTGGTGGCGTCGGTGGGCAGTAATATTCTGCGACGCACTCTTTTTTAAGGCGTAGAGAGAGTATAAATATAAACAAAAACAGAAGAAAGAATTGTTTAGAGAGAGAGAGAGGCTGCTGTGGAGAAGTCAGTTTTTGCGGGAAAGCGAAAGCTGAACACCCCAAAATAACATTAATATATATTTATATTATTTATTGTATTCGTTATTTCGTTATCGTTATATTTCCAACCGTCTTCGTTTTATTGTGTTTAAAAATTTAACGCGTTAAATAATTAAATTAATAATTTATTTTAATTGTTTTTAATTTAATTTAAATTTAAATTTATCATTTTTAAAAATTAAAAAATAATATCTTTTTGTCACTTTTGATTGAGCTAATACCAATTTATGACTCGACCCTTGAATTGGTCAACTTGAGCTTGATCCATTGACTTCGGACCGAACCGGGCCAGACTCTCGTCTTTATTAAAATTTTAATTGGATTACTATATTAATGAGAAATTTGTCTTTTTTCCAAGTTTTTTATTAAATTATTGTATAATATAAATTTCGTGAATTTTGATAAAAATATAATAGGAATCATTTTTAAAAATTTTAATAATAACTTGTAATATTTTCTTTTAATTATGTTGTCCTATTAAAATTTTTAATTCTTATATTTTGTTGCTGTGTTTTGATCTTGATCTTGATTTTATTAATTTTAAAATAAATATTAGTGATATATTGTAATAACATGAAATCAATATATTTTAATTTTGTGAGTTTTAATAAGAGTTTTTTCTTTTTAATCTTCTATGGTCTGAACAAGATATTAGAAACAAACTCTTTATTAATTATCGATAAGGTTGTATATTATTAAACTTCTTCAAACTTCGCATGTTAGTAGGATTTATACTGAATGTTGTCGTCGTCGTGATCTTCTAAATAAGATACGACAATTGACAAATAAAATAAAAAAACAATCATGATGTAATTACCAGCTAATATCATTCTTATTTGTTTTTTTAATGTATACCTAATGTGTTTTATTATGTTAATTGTGTAGTTGCATCTGTTACGTCGCGTAACAGCTTCCTGGAGTGAATACTAAGCAAAATTATTAAAATTTACCGATTATAAATATAGGGTATGGATGGCTAATAAAATAATATGATACGTTTAGTGGTCATATGTCAACCAATTATTGAAAATAAAAAATATATTACATATGTATTTGTTTGTTTGTTTTTTATTAAATAAATTATGAATAAAATATAATTTAATATATTATTACACATATTAAAAATTTTATTGCCTAAACTAACATCTATATTAGTTAGAGTTATGACTGCGTACTGTTAGACTTCTTCAATTAAGCGTTTTTGTAGTATTAAAAATCTAATTATATACTTATCTTTTAGGGACCAAATATTTTTATATGCTATTAGTGGTTTATTTTTTTAATTACTATTAAATAAATAAGAATAATAATTTTATTTATTAAAAAGACCATTTAACAAATTTTAAAATCAAATAATATATTACAAATTTTATTAAATAATAAATAAAAGATGCGGGAGGATCGTATTTAAAAATTGTAAGAAAAAATTATAGAGACCTAAGAAAAAATAGAGGGAGGTGATCGAGAACGATTTATTAATGTTAGAACTTATCGATGATATGATCCACAATAAAAAATTTTGATATGCTGGGAGTAAGATAAATGATCCCTCGTAAAGAAATCATAATAGCTCTCGTATATCTTTTACCTATTGTCTATTGTCGTTAGCCCAGGTGGTAATTACTTATTGTTCGTATTAGTATTGTTATTATTATTATTGTTATTATTATTAGAATATTTAGTATTCTCTTTAATGTATTATTATCATTATGATTATTAGTGTTACTGTGACTTTTATGTTTAATAATATTTTTATTTTATTTTATCTCTTTTATTTATGCTAGTATTATATATTATTTATACTTGTTTTTATCTATTTTTCCCTAGTATTTTATTTTTAGTTCATTATTTATTTATTTATAAATTGTTTTTTCTTTCTTTCTAATTTTATAGTTGTTTATTCAGTTATTTGTATTTTAGTATTTTTATTATATTAAAATAATATCAAAATTTTCCATACATATTTCAGGCTAAGCATATATGTCCATGTCAAAGTAAACAAATATTCCATTTACTCACGTCTTTTATATTAAGTACTATTATGTTTTTCAATATACTTAGATGCACTTAATTCATTATGTTCACTTGTTAATATACTATAGACATGTTATAATAATTCCAGGTATGTGTTGAGGCCTTATACAAATTCCTTTTTAATAATAACTCAAATTGATGCTAATCTCATACTTCAAAGAAATCCTTTTCAGGATAATACCTTTCTTTGAAACTTGAGAGAATAACAAGTTAGGCTGTTGGATCTCATTTCTGGAACTCAACTCTTACAGACTATACCGTTATCCTTGAGCGTGGTTCCCTGCTTACATAATTTCTCATCCTTCATAATTCCTAT
>JAOQMQ010000006.1:27950564-27961336 GCA_027563845.1 Erythroxylum subrotundum | reverse complement strand
CCATTTTCCATAAAAGACAAAGCAGCCACATATCCAAGTCACACTTGATTCCTCTCCAGCCTCCACTCACGTACAAGTCATATATTGTTCCCTCTCATTCACACTTACAACAACCGTAGTCTCCATCACAAGCCTCCAATTTTTTCTATTTCATGCATATCATTTAATTGCTACAGGTTGTCTTAAGGCAAGTGGGCAACTCATTCCGGCTTTATTCATTTTGACAGCCATAACCCACGCACAACCCTCCACAATAACGTTCTTGCAAAAAAACAAAATTAGCTGGTCTCTTTTGCTATTTCTCCACCAACTTAAGCCATCTAGTCGTAGCTTCCATAGAGAAAATCACGCAGCAGCAACCCACTGGAAGCCAAAAATTATTCAAGCAGCTGATTCCTCTCTAGTTTCCCCACATGAACGCACCCATCATTTTTATTATTCAAGCCTTCATATTTCAGCTAAAACCTTAACCAACGGCACCTTCACCCTCACTCATGCAAGCCTTCATCACCTACTCTCCAAAAACCCAACACTTTTAATACAAGGCTACCAGGGTCGTTCCTATAGTTTTATAGGCCCTGGGTGAAATTAAAAAAAGGGCCCCAATAAATCGACAATATACTTAAGTTTACATATTTGTATGAATTGAGTCATTTATTTTTCATACAAATATGTAAACTTAAGTTTATTGTCGATTTATTGGGGTCCCTTTTTTTTAAGCCAACGTTAAAGTCATTAAATACACAGAGGATCATGATTTATAAAAAACAATTTCTCTGTATATTTCTAGACGCAAAATCATTAATAATATTATCAAGATCAATATTGTCCAGCATATCCTTCTCAATACATAACATAGCTAAACCATTCAACCTTTCTTGTGACATTGATGACCTTAAGTAGGTTTTCAATAATTTTAACTTTGAAAAACTTCTCTCAGCTGATACAGGAAAAAAATAAATAGCAAAATTTAATATCTAATATTAAAAATAAAAAACAAAGAGTAAAAATATATTAAAAAATCAGAAACTTTACCTTTAAATTATACTCAGAACTCATAAGACAGAATCGTAAAATTTTTTGCTGCTAATTTTTGAGTTGGTGTATTTTAAATATATATATTGATGAAAATAAAAGAATTAGAAGGTAAAAGTATACTTAAATATTTTAAAACTATTTATAAGCACAAGGACCATAAAATTATCTTTCCTTAAAAAAAATATTATAAAGTTGGCTTATAACGTTAAAGTCATTCATTAATGATTATAACGTTAAAGTAACGTTGCCGGCTTAAGGGTTGAAGTCATTTTTATAGCCAACTTTATAACTTAAGCCAACGTTAACGTTCCTTGTTCGTAGACGGTAGATAAAGACTTTTATACATGGTAATTGAAACGTTCCTTGTTCGTAGACAAAGACTTTTATACATGGTAATTGATGAGTTAACTCTCTTGTTGGCGCAGATTACTATGCTGAGATTGCATCTCTCCTGACTGAGGGAAAGGTCCTAATTGGTGTTGGAAGGAACACAAAAATCTGGGCCCTTACATTAAAACTTAAAATATATCAGTAGAGTCTATAGAGGGGGCTGCTGAAATGGGACCCCTCTCATGATGGGCCCTGGGCAGGGCCAGCACTAAGAAGAATGGATATTAAAAGATGATGCTAATCATACATGAAAAAGGTATAGCAACTCTTTAAAGGAAGGCAGCTAAGTAGATTTTAGGAGTTTCTAGATGACCTATAGGTAATAAGAAAGAGTCTTGGTAATGAAATGATGACGTACAAGAGAAAATGAAGATTAAGAGACTGCATATAAAACTTTATTGAATAGCAACACGAATGAAGAAAAGGTAGCTATGATGAGGGATAGAGAACGAAAAGTGAGGGACATGGATCAAGTTTGTTATATAAAGGATGAAGCAAGACGGGTGCTCATGGATGAAAATGACGTCAAGAGAAGATGACAAAGATATTTCTACAATATTTTTAACGAAGGCAGAGATGACATCTTTTTCTTGGGTGATTTTAGCATTTTTGAGAATTATCATGACTTCACTTGCTACCAAAAGAGTGAAAAAGCATTAGGACCCAATAAGTTACCTATAAAGATGTCGAAGAGCTTAGGAAATGATGGTCTTACTTGGTTAACTGAGTTTTTTAATGTGATCCTTAATTATGCTAAAATGTTGAATAAGTGGAGACTTAACATACTAATCCCTCTTTACAAGAATGAAGGAGACATCCAAAAGTGTAACAACTATAGAAATATCATATTACTCAGTCATACAATGAAGTTATAAGAAAGGGTAATTAAGAAAAGAGTAAGAAAATGTATAATTATCTCGAAGAAACAAATTAGTTTTATGTAAAGAAAGTCCACGACGAAGGCTTTACATTTCCTTAGAAGCTTAATAGAATATTATAGGGATAGACAGAGGGACCTGTATATGATTTTCATTAACTTAGAGAATGCTTATGATATAGTACCTACAAAAGTCATGTGGAAGTGTTTAGGAAGTTGAGAGAGTTTCTATTACCTATATAAGGTTATAAGGAATATGTATCAAGGTGTTAAAACTAGAGTAAAGACGACATAAGGATATAAAGAGCATTTTTCTATCGATATCAGACAATATCAAAGATCCTCAATGAGCCCCTTCCTGTTTGAAGGGATACGCTCGATTCAAAGGGCTTTAATTTGAGTAAAACTAAGACTAAATACTTGAAGTGCAACTTTTCAAGTCACAGGGTTGCATCCGATATGGAAATAAAGATTGGTTTAGAAATTATACCACAGAAAGATTATTTTAAATACCTTAGATCCATCATACAAAGTAATGACAAGATAAATAATGATATAACTCACCGTATCAAATATGAGTGGCTTAAATGGAGAGACGTATCATAAGATTTATATAAAAAGAAGATATCACTTAAGTTAAAAGCTAAAATTTACCGTTTATCAATTACACAAACCATGCTCTATGAGGGAAATTGTTGATCCATCAAACATGTGCATATTCATAATTTAATGGTGGTAGAGATGATGATGCTCCATTGAAAATGTAACTTTTACAATAAGAGATAAGATCAGGAATACAGTCATAAGGGATAAGTTAAGAGTGGCTAACACTGATGGTAAGTTAAAAGAAACAAGACTTAGGTGGTTCAAATATATTAAAAGAAGACATCATGACGCCCAATAAAAAGATGCAAGAAGATTATATTTAAAGACTGTAAAAAAAGATAAAAAAGCCCTAAAAAAAATTGAAAGGAAGCGAGCAAGAATGATACGACACTATTAAAATTTACCGAAAACTTAACTCGCAATAGCAGACTTTAACCAACTAGAAGGACATTTTCTTTTTATAGACTTTTTGAACTTTTTCCTCCCTTAATAAACTTTTTTCTTTCCTTTGAGGTGTGGAAAAAAAGGTAAGTTATACTATTTTCAGCTTATAACTTCGCAATAATTCATTTTCTACTTCATCCATATTTATGTTTTGACTTCAAGAATTTTCCTCTTTTTTGAGAGACCCAAAAGGTTAATAAACCAATTCTTACATATCTACTGCAAAATTTCAATCTTTTTTCACCCGTATGGGAAAAAAATTCAGCAGAAGACAAATTTGGATTTTTAAGTAACATCTAGGCTTTGTAAATGAGTTCGTTTAACTTAAAGCCAACTCCAAGCTCAATTGAACTCAAAACTTAAGCCTAAACTTGAACTCTTTTTTTTTAATGGAAAAACCCGCAATTGCTATTTTTTAGATACGTACCGAGTAAATCTTCAAATTAACGCAATAATTTGCAAATCACGTTAATCGGATATTCCGCACCAGGCAATATAGTTTTTGATATTTTAGATTTAATGGTTATCTTAATTTAAGTTTGACTAATATTTTATATTGTTTAAATAAATCCTAATAAATTGTTAAACGTATCTATTAATTGAAACTAAAGTTTCATCAACTTAAAATCTACATAAATTTAAACCCTATAACTTGTTTCTTTCTATCCACCCCAAGCTCTACCTCATTCCCCTTACAACCTGTAAACCAAATTTTACAATGGGGCTCCAAAATTTATCTAACTAGCTTAGTCCTCCAAGCTGTGTTGTTAAAGAATTACCTCCTACAATTGCACTCAAGTGACAAATAGCAAACATGCTAGGCAACAAGTATTTGCACTTCCAAACCACAACCTTTATAACAAAAGGCAAGGACTTGACGAAACTTCAGTGCCCATCAGCAACTTTTGGAATTCAGTGACTTTCAGTTCACGGCCCAGTTCCCATAAATGCTTTGGCAGATGGATAAATCCATTTTTGCAGAAGAAATCCCCTTACAAATACCATAACACTAGGTACCTACTTACCATTACTACTACCATGATGAACAGGTCGATCTGATTATGCTTCATCCTGCACTAGTGGAATAGTTATCTGATACTTTTAAGATATCATACAAGTTGATGTTACCTCCAGACATCAGCATTATTCAGGTTTAAGAGAATTTATCGCACCCAAATCCTCTTGAAGTAGATTTTACGCCAGGAGAAAACACGGTTTAAGCAAATTCGATCCAAAGATACAGCTATTAAGCCATTCAAAATCACTCTGTAAAGAGTAGTTACCTATAGTTGAGAGACCTGGTTTTGAATTTTTGACTCCAAAAAGAACCTACACTGAAAAGACAAGAAATCCATTTCTAACATAAATATGAATCATAATAAATGTCACGTTTGTTACCCTCGGAAATCCATGGCTTACGGTCTCTACAAGCGCTCGTCATTCAAATCCACATAATTAGAAGGCACAAGTAGGAGCCAGGTCCTGGGAGTCCCTCAATGAACGGATGCTACATTATTCTCGTAATAGGATCACATCAGAGGTATGTTTTGTGATAATTACTTATGATTCGTGAATTTTTCTTTCACTGTTTCGTAAATGAAGCAGTAATTGCAAAAACAAAATCAGAATAACCTGAGCAAAAATTAAAATTTATCAAGATTAGGTGCCAACCTACTGATGCTGTCATTATAGAGAGAAGACTTATGTGTTTACCTCAAGATTGAGACCTACAACCATCTCTCTCTGCAGCTGTCTCAATCAAGCATATATTTTGAGTTTGACCACATACATACATGAGAACAAAATAGCCATCAATTACCCAAAACAGGGAACCACTCTGAAAACAGGTTCTCGGAGATAAATGCTACCAAAGCTCAAACCAGCAAGAAAAAGAGTTACAACAACATATTAAGTCATACCTACCTCAATCCTTTTCTTCTCTTATAACATTGAGGAAGGTAAAGACCCAATAAAGCTGTGAGATGGCAAGGAAAAGTTTAACCCATGATGACAAAGATACATGCTCGTAAAACTATGGGATTAAAAAGGTCTACCTCATAATTCAAAAGCTCAGACATCTATCTACACAATCACTAATATGGGCGAACTGGACTCCTAGGTGACCTTCTGTTACCATGCCTAAGAGGGGAACGTGACCTACTCCGACCACGATACTTATCTCTGCCTCCATCTCGTCCATTCCTAGGTCTCCAATCCCCCCTTTCTCCATCCCGACTACTTCTGCCATTCCTCTCTCTTGACCTTTCATAATCCTTGCTGCGCTCTCGATAACGATCCTGCTCTCTTTCTCTATCACGATCATCATATCGATCCCTATCACCTGAACCACTCCTCCTTTTCCTGCTCTCGGATTCCTTCTCCCTTAGCTTCCTTCTTTCTTCTGCTTCTTTCTCTCTTGCTAGCCTTTCCTCTTCTTTTGCCTTTTCCTTTGCTGCCTGAAATTGAAGATCAAGATTCTGCATCGACTAAAGGAAACAAATCCCATTTACTCTGAGAGGTGAAGTATGCAACTCACCTTGTGTTCAGCAAGGAAATCGCGCACCATGCCATAGCCCATGTGCTGCTTGCCCGTGACATGAGATTGAGTCCTCTCTGCTGCATCGTTAGCTACTAAAAAAGAACCACAAATCTCACATAAAGCCATCTTTTTCTCCTGTGGAACCATCAAGACTTTATCATTCTGAGATTGAATCAAGGCTTTCTCGGAATTAAGTTCATCCACCTGCAAAACTATCAACAGTCAATATACAAGTAAAATAATGGTCACAAGGCAACCTCCGAACTTTTATGGAAAAGTTGCATACTTTTAAAATAGTGCACATGTAAGATGCTAATAGATAACTGAAAATGTTCACACCATCTTTAAAAGTATGTTCATTGCATTTTTCACGATGATTTAGGTGAGGCGAGTTCCGCAAATTACTTGCTTAAGAAAAGATTGCTGCTCTAAATTTTTCCGGTTTGAGTTTCGGCCGGTAGGGGGGCAGAGTTGAGAGTGCAAGAAATAAAGTAAGACACCTTTTTCATAAGAGCTTGAGCTTCGTCAACCTTCCCAGCTTCACCAAGGGCCTCCACTTGTCCAAGCAGGTTTTTTATTTTCTCCTCAACCACAGCTAACTGTTCAGACTTCTCAGCTGATAGAGGAGGGGGTGGCATAGGTTCTTCACCTTGAGCAAGGCGCTCTCTTCCTCGCCTAACTCTTCTATCCAAATCCATCACCTATAATAAACAAGCAGTTATACAAAACAGGTTGCAAAATTTTAAAATCAATTAAAAAACGCAAGGATGATTCGACCTACCAATTTCTCACAACGCTGAGCAAGTTCGGCTTCAAATTTGGCAAGAAAAGTGTCGTGCCTCGGGGACTTCTCAAAGCTGCAATTAGAAATCAATTAACACAGCAGCAGTGAGTGCATACATGCACAGAATAAGAGAATATAAGCGCTTAGAATTTTTTTTCTTATCAAAGTAATCTCAGTTATAGCAAAATGAATCTACAAATTTATTTAGTGTATCCTCCACAAAATTAATTCAACAACCATGCAAATATTCTTCCACTGAAAGAAAAACAACAGATCAATAACAATCACTAGATGAAACAAAAGACGAGCCATGAAATCCCATGCTCTTACCTTTCTTTCAACTTTGGGTCATGAATTCTATCGCAAGGCCCTGCCACCAAAATAAGAAAAACGATAAAAATTTAGTAAAATCCCCATATCTACAAACACTAAAACTATGCCGAATAAAGATATCAATCGAAAAACTAAATTCTAAAGTCCGAAAAATTCAAACCCAAAAAGCCTTCCCATTTCCTCAAATTCCTCATTAACCAAATGGGGCAACAAAAAGGAGAAGAGCTGGACCAAAATCAAAAGCAAAAACTCACCTAAATCACTCTTGGTATTGACGAAGAGGTCATGTGGGCAAAAACGAGCCATATAATACGCACAAACTTCCTTCGAGTCCCATGTTATTTCCTTATACCCTTTCCTTTCTTCAGCCGTCAAATTACGATCTAAACAATACACCATTCTCACACAAGTCATCAAAACCCAGATACAAAAACGAAAACCCAAAAAAAAATCAATCACCAGCCAGCTCATTAAACAATAAACACCCAAAAATAATGGATAAAATATCCATATAACAAAAAAAAAAAAAGTTTACAGTCACTACCTGCACCCATGAGTTCGTCTAGCATAGCTCGCTGGAGATCCATGGCTATAATAAATAGCTCTGATATTTGCTTAATAAACTAGTATAGTTGACTTTCGATAGAAAGGGATTTAAGGTTTTGCGAATTTGAGGGGATTAGGGTTTGATATAGCGAGGAATTTAGGAACCAGCGTTGGGGAAGACGAAACAGTTGAGGGTTTGGGTTAGCTTTGAGTTGCTTACTTGTGTGTGTAGAAAATAAATCCTCAAATATAATCTTATTTTATTTTCTCCTTTGTTTTATTATATTATTTTATAATTTTAATATAATAATTGTTTTTAGTATAAAGGATTCAGACTTTACATATTATAAAAATAAAAGACATATCTTTTAATTTTCAGATTTTCTGAAAATTTTTATAATTTTAGAATTTTCTTCTAAATTTTGGTTAAAATAACAATAAAATACAAGTAATATTAACTTTAAGTATTAATTAATCAAATATCATTAATATAATAATTTAATTTAATTTTTAAATTCAATTCAAACTAGTTAAATTTAAATTAATTCGAAATAAGGTAATTATAATAAATTATTTTTTAAATCAAATTTTTTATTAAACTAGTTTGGATTTGAGAGTGAGGTTGAATTGCTTGTGAAGTATCTGTTCGTATATATCATGTATATCTTCTATTGTTGATTGGAAATTGGAAACTGGCATTTGAAAGAAATAGTTGCTTAATTACATTATTAATCTCATAATCTGTATATTTTGAGGAAATTGTTATGAGAATTGTTCAACAATCTATTCACCAATGACCTATACATCGATTCAATCCAAGATTTTAGAATAAATTTGGCAATGGATCCGAAGGATTTTGCGATCTTCTTTATCTTCTGTCTAATAAACGGAAAGTCTGTTTTAAAAATCACCATCTGAGTATATACTTTAATAAGAATTACATAAGGTTATATTGATACAATAGAAACTATGGTAAAATGTCCACCGTAAATTAACAGATAAAGTACGTTACATAATTCGGTCGGAGATTAGCGACTAAAAAAATATTTACAATGCTTTGAGTTTGTAAATATTATTACCGAATGCCTATTGTTTTATTCTTAACAACCTAATCCTATAAAAATAGTTAAGGAAAAATCAAAGTTAACGAACCCTAATATATAAGACTCCCTATTTTACAAGGGTACGAAAGAGAGACATCAATTTAACTCAAGTCGATTCTAATTATATGATTCGGAGTTAATTAAACTTTAGTTAAATTCCAATTGTCTCTTAACAAAGGGCTCAGAGTACTAATTTTGTAGTTGAAGATATTGAGCCCAACCCATTTTGCAGTCACCACGATAAATCAGGTGGTGCTTGGTTGATGGGTAAAGAATGAAAAGTGAGTGGTTGATTGTTGATTATCATTATAAGGGCAATAGTTTGATATCTCACTTTTAGGGAATCCTCCATACCCTTCATTTAGTAGAGGAATGAAAATCATTCCTTAGTAGTGATTTTTTAAAAAATATTTTTAATACAATTAATAAATTAAATATATAATTAAATAATTAATTACAATATAATTAATTAAAATAGTATTATTTATTAATTACAATATAATTAATTAACTAATTACAATGTAATTAATTAAAATATAATATAATATAACTAATTAATTACAATATAATTAATTAAATATTAGTATTAATTAATTACAATATAATTATACAGTCTTAATAGCAACCAAAAGGGATAGGGATGACAATTGTACCCGAACCCGATGGGTACCCGATAAAATTACCCGAACGGGGGCGGGTATGGGGAGCAAATTTTTACCCGTGGGGCGGGTATGGGGGGTTAACTAAAATACCCGTCGGGTATCGGGGCAGGTATGGGGATATCACCCCCCATACCTGTTTACCCGTTTTATAGTAATTACAATTTTGCCATTATATATATATACATACATTACCCAAATCCCTAATCCCTAATTCAATTCTTCCTCAATCCATTCCCCATCAGTGTCGCCGTCAGCCATCCTCTTCTCCCGTCGCCGCCATCGTCATCGTCGCCATCGCCGACGCACCGTCAGCCATCCTCTTCTCCCAGCAACGGCCACCCTCTTCTCCTCTTCTCCAACGCACCAGCAGAGCAGACGCATCGTCAGCCATCCTCTTCTCCTATCGCCGACGCACCGTCAGCCATCCTCTTCTCCCAACAACGGCCACCTTCTTCTCCTCTTCTCCGACGCACCAGCATAGCAGACCGCCATTGCCGACGCACCAGCAGACGATCGCCTTCTCCGACGCACCAGCAGAGCAGACTAGACGACCAACCAGACGACGCACCAGCAGACCCACGCACCAGCAGCCTCCCTTTCGTCCACACAACACCTCCTATGCCTCCTTTTCCTATCTCTCACTTTTATCTTAGAGGTATTATTTGTTGCTTGAGCTGTTGTATTATTGATTCTGGTGGTGCTTGAGACGTGGGTATTGTGTGCTGTTCATGTTTAATGACCCAAGACAGAGTATGATTATTGTGTGTAATTTTCTATGATAAATAAGAATGTTGATATAGTGTCTGAAATCTCCACCTGTTTTGGCTCCTATCTTATCTTTAGATGGAAGGTTTCAGATATTCTTTCCCCATTTGAAATACATGCTATGTCAGTATTCAAGGCTTCAAGCCACAACAGCATTCATCTAATTTAACAGTCCCAAGTCCAAAACTTTGAATTTGGTAAGTTCTTGAGTTCTGTTAAGATGGATTAAGGCTGACAAAATCGCATGTTGCTTTAAAAGTTGAACCACTTTGACTTATCCCCAAAATTGATCCACTGAAATGAAGATATAAAAGGAAAATCCAACTAAGTACATCAATAAGGAGTTGTTTATGATTTTCTTTAGTTTTAACACTGTTGGTGTTTCTGAATGAACAACTGCCATATTCTGGCATTTTCTTTTCAATTCCGCTGTAACTTTTCAGTCAAAACTCAAACTGGAATTAGAAATTAAATCAGATGTTATCTTTTAAAAAATAAAAAATAAAAGAGGCGGATAAACGGGTACCCGATGGGGGTCAAACCCCCAACGGGTACGGGTACAAGGGTGGCTAAAAAATTCCCGACCGGGATGGGGGCAGGTATGGGGGTGGGGGCGGGTTCATGGGGCGAGTACAGGGGATGGCATACCCCCCCCATACCCGCCCCGTTGCCATACCAATAAAGG
>JAOQMQ010000006.1:27921071-27937772 GCA_027563845.1 Erythroxylum subrotundum | reverse complement strand
TTCAATAAAATATTTTATTTTTACTTATTCTTATAAGTTTTACTTCTTATTTATTATATACCAGTTTTATAACGGTTTACTACCGGTTGAACCTCTAAACCTTAAACCTTTTCTTCGACCGGTTCGATGTCTGGTCCGATTTTTAAAACATTGTTAATAAGTAAAATCAGCTAACTGACGGTTACCTTTTGATTATAATGATGCTTCCATAGTGTATACCTTATATATGCTTTCTATTTTTGTCTAATAGTCTATATATAATTAAATACACTTAATTTACCCATCTTCTTCCAAGTGGGTTTTAGCTGAGATTGTATTGGCCTCCTGTTAGAGAAGATATTTGTTGATGTCAGTACTCATTCTTCCTCCTCTATCATCAGGTTGCAGAAAAAGAAAGGTTTGCCTACAATTAGTGCCTTGTCTCTGTAAAAAGGTAAATTGGTACTCGTACCGGAAACAGATCTTTTACCTATATCTTAGTCTCTGACATTGCGTTACAAAACACACAAAAGCACCAAGAACGTTGTCCCTATTGCTTGTCTTTTTCAATCATCAAACGGCTACCGACACTGGCTTAGTCAAAGTAAAAGTTCAAACATTTTCAAGCTCTTGCTAACAAATCGACGAGCTCTCTCTCTCTCTCTCTGAAAGAACACTATCGCTTTGAACTCACTGACTGACTTGTTTCAGCTTTCATTTCATGGAGAGAAGACCCGAGTCAGAGAATGGAAAGAGGCTTCGAAGACTGTCGTCGAGCAGGGAAGCAATGCGGTATCATCCCGCGCGCATGTTATCTGTGCCACCCATTGTGAAAGCTCCGTCCGACGACGCGAGGCTCGCTGCAATAGCCGTAGGTTTGAATGTACGGCTGAGATCAGCGGATATGCCTGGTCCAATGCAGGAACGCGCGTTCCGGTGTACCAGAGCACTACTCGACGCTAGTCTCCATAAGAGACCCAATCCTAGTCAAATTGCTATGTCTCTGAAGAAGGTATCGCAACGAAAAACTTTGCGAAAATTTCTTGCTTAAGTGAACTCAAATAGCCTTCTATGTCTCTATGTTTCGATATATTTGGTTATTATTGCTATTTTGTCACATTTCTAGTCCCAGACTTGAACATCAGCTTCTGTCTTCAAGATTGCAGCTTTAGTGTTCTTGAAATGTTCCTTTCAGGGAACGAAAAGTTTCAACTTTTTAGAGATACCCTTTTTTAGAAACCGCTGAAATCTCTTGGTGTGTCATATTTGATTGATAAAGCTACCTTTCTCTTTTTGCGGCTTGGCTTTTCGTCTTAAAGGAACTGCAACAAAACTCTCTTTAAGGAAAATCTTCGTTTTGTGTTTCAGGAGTTCGACAGTGTTTATGGTCCGGCGTGGCACTGCATCGTCGGGAAGAGTTTCGGATCCTTTGTGACTCACTCGAGTGGGGGATTTGTGTACTTCTCGGTCGACAAGCTTTGTTTTCTGATCTTCAAAACAGAGGTCCGACCATTGATTAAGTTGTCATTACCATTTACCAAACTCAACGTTAATAATTAGGAGTAGACCGTTTGTTTTTCCTGTTCATGTATTTGAAGTTCCGAGGTTGCTTTTTTATGAATCTATTTTATCTGAACCACCTGTAAGAATGTACAGATAAACTTATATTCAACAATCTGAACTGATATCAGGAACAAGACCCTCCATGGCTGGTCTTACTTTTTTATCCGAGGAAGAGGGAAGAGGGAGAAGTTAAATTCGAAAAATAAGAACTGAAAAAGAAAGGACTCGTGAAAAAAGATGTGTTTTTTAAGAATTATTAGTTTATTTAATATGCAACACCTTTCCAGGCTTATCTCAGACAGTTGGAAAACGGTACCTGGAAATGAACACATCACGTTTTCGGTTTTTTCACGATACCACGAGGCGACATGGTGGTTACTTTTCGAATTTTAAGCCCTTCCACGAAGGGTTACATTTCCAACGATCATATATATATGAAACTTTTCCATATCCAACCTCTACTGATCAATCAGAACGGTGACAGTTTCAAGTAATCTGCACAGAATAGAATCTTGAAGTTGATCTTGTAATTCCTTGTGCCTCATTGTAACAAATGGCCCCATCTTCACTCAAAGCCCGTTTCGAGCAATCTATCACTGCTGATGCTCTCAAATCCTATCTCGCAGAGTTCATCTCCACATTCTTTTATGTGTTTGCTGTGGTTGGTTCTTCTATGGCTTCACGTAAGTGTAGAATTATGTTTATCTTCGTGTTTCTTGTAGTAACAATGCTTTCTTCTTCTTTATTAGCCAATTACATGACAATTCGGGATGCGTTGTTTAGAATTTTAAGTGTTCTGTCGTCTTTTTTAATGTTTGGTTTCAGGGAAGTTGACGCCAAATGCCGCAGAAACTGATCCGTCGAGTCTGTTGGTGGTTGCAGTTGCGAATGTTCTTGCACTTTCCTCGGCTGTTTATATCGCCGCCACGGCCTCTGGTGGGCATGTGAACCCCGCCGTCACATTTGGTATGGCCATTGGAGGCCACATCAGTGTCCCCACTGCTTTATTGTACTGGATTTCTCAAATGTTCGCTTCTGTCATGGCTTGCCTTCTCCTTAGAGTTGTAACTGTCTCACAGGTGATCATATTTCTTGCACTTTCCTGTGGATTAAGATCACAATAGAAGTTCCAATCTTTACCAAGATTCCAACTTTATTGTCATTTTGCAGAATGTTCCGGTCTATGCAATAGCAGAAGAAATGACAGGGTTTGGTGCATCTATGCTAGAAGGTGTACTAACATTCGGATTGGTGTACACTGTTTATGCCGCCGGAGACCCTAGACGTGGTCAACTGGGAGCCGTTGGACCCTTAGCCATTGGGTTCACGGCAGGAGCTTGTGTGTTGGCTACAGGACCCTTCTCAGGTGGCTCAATGAACCCTGCATGTGCTTTTGGGTCTGCAGTCATCGCCGGAAAGTTCAGAAACCAAGCAGTCTATTGGGTTGGACCCTTGGTTGGAGCCGCAGTTGCAGGAGTTCTCTACGACAATGTTGTGTTCCCCACTCAAGCTCCTGACTCACTTAGAGGGATTTCCGAGAATGTTGGAGTCTGATTGTTTGTTTCTCTTGTTCGTGTTAGAATGGTTTCTTTTTAGGATCCTTCTCTAATGTAATGTAGCAGTTAAACAAGTGTGTATTAACAAACTGATTATCTGATCGTAGTTTAAGACTTTATCTTGAGTGAATCTTTGAACCACGTTTACGATGTTGTCACGAAGGCCTCGTATTAAAAATTTAAAACTGTGAAAATGACTTGTAACATGTAAAGTTGCGATCTTTTCTAGTTTTCTTAAAATCTGGTCGTTTTAATATCTGCCCGCAAACGAAAGTTCCTTCATTTCCAGGTGAAACCTCTCTAAAAAGGGTAATCGAATGGCGCCCAAAGTGCTCTCCCCATTTCTATCTCCTCTTTCTCTACCTCACAATGTTTCGTATTCCAATGCCAAGTTTCTCAGAATTTGTACTAAGCCAGTCCCTATCTATTGCAAATCGGCACAATCACAGACCCAGCACAAAAACCCAGTTCCAAGTCCAGACGAAATCCCAGATTCAGACGGGATTGGAGCTGCGGCTCCGAGCCCCGGCGAAAGGTTTCTGGAGCGGCAGAGAGCGTTTGAAGCTGCTAAGGTTGTGTTGAAGGAGGTTAAGAAGAAAAAGAGGAGAGAAAAAGAGAAATCTCTGAAGGTGAATAGAGCAGTGGCCTCTTGTTATGGATGTGGAGCTCCGTTGCACACCGTGGATTTGGATGCTCCGGGATACGTGGACCCTGATACCTACGAATTGGTATCACGAAGCTTTTTCTGATTAACGTGATGTTTTTGTTAATCAAAATTTAGGGTTGTGAAGCCTTGAGCTTTTCATTTTGAGTTGCAGAAGAAGAGACACCATCAGCTTAGGACTGTTATTTGCAGAAGATGTAAGCTTTTATCTCACGGGCACATGATAACTGCTGTTGGTGGACATGGAGGCTATTCTGGTGGTAAGCAGTTTGTTTCTGCTGAAGAGCTCCGGGAAAAGTTGTCTCATCTGCGAAATGAAAAGGCTTTGATTGTGAAATTGGTGAGTGCTAGCCTATACACATTCATTTTCTGAAAGATTTACTAGCTACTTTGGTGTCAAAATTGAGATTCTCAGTTCCTGCTTGATGAATGGTAATCTGATATACTGTTGATCTTCTGAGGAAGTAGGTTGACATTGTGGACTTCAATGGCAGCTTTTTGGCCCGTGTTCGTGATCTAGTTGGTGCCAATCCCATCATACTAGTTGTGACTAAGGTAATAATCTAGTGCATTGGCTATTTCTAGTTGTGACAGAGTCTGTCACTAACTTCCAGGACTTGTATTGCCAGATTGATCTCCTTCCAAGGGATACTGATCTCAATTGTGTTGGTGATTGGGTTGTAGAGGCCACTACAAAGAAGAAGCTCAAGTAAGTTCCAACATTTTATGTATACTACCTTTGCTTCATAATTGTTTTGAGTTTTTCTTAGTTCTTCAGTAAGTAAAATGAAATTCATGTTACTGATTTGATTACTTATGGAGCCCTTACTTCCTTTACTATTGAGTCAGACATATCATAGTCAAAAAACTTCCGACATTTTTGTCCAAAGGATACAAATGATTTTGGGGTTAAGACTTGTTTTGCATATTTCTGAGTTGGGATACCCGTTTGCAGTGTTCTTAGTGTACATCTTACAAGCTCAAAGTCGTTAGTGGGAATTGTCGGAGTCGTATCAGAAATCCAAAAGGAGAGAAAGGTTTTCTACTCATCCTCTATGCATCTATAGCCAGTACTCCATTAGTCCTTGCTGATGCTTTTCAGTCCACTTCATAAGTGTTGTTTATGAACGTGAGTTACATTGTATCATTTGTTTTTAGTAAGTTGGTAAGCTTGTCCTGAAACACACTTGCTATCTTCTAATGAGTGCCTGCATATATAACGAATTATATTATTTGTTTACTGACGTTCGTTTCGTTGCTTGTTGTGCAGGGCAGGGATGTTTACATTCTGGTTAGTAACTCTCTGAATTGGAAGCTTCAGATGTAGTTGCAGATTAAGTTAAATTTGTGTTGTTGATAACTCTTTTGAGGTGCATGCCGCTGCTAGCCTGCGACATTTAATTTTTTGACATGGTGATGAGATTAATTATAGAATATTGGGGGCAAAAGATTGAGTAATTTGGAAGGAAAGAGAGGTTATCGAACAAGATACATTAAACAAGAAGAGAATTTAGGATATTTATCCGATATTTGGAGGATCTTGTCTTGTGTACTCCCTAATGTGAGGGAATGGAAGTGAAAAGTATAACCCACTTTCTCATTTGATGGCTGTCTAATTTTACCAAGCTTGTCCAAACCACTAAGCTCGGTTTGAGGCTGATTTAAGGACTACTTGCAGAAAGAAAATTGATCAATTCTGGAATTTGTTATTAGGAAGAAATGCCAAGTTGCTTTAATTCTTATGTAGAATACCACTATTTGATTAAATTGTTGAAACCATATGGTACGTTAAAGTTATTTTGCCCGTTATCCTGGGAACCAATTCTGTATGTACAGATCAATGTACAAAGTAGCACACCGCAGATGCACCAGCACCACTGTTTTCACCTCTTCCGATCAAATACATTTGTTGAAGAGTTTTCTGTTTTGTTCTTTGGATTATAAACTCTTCAAAATTTTCTTAGTTAAAGCATGTTCATGGTTTAGTTTCATCAATGTTACAGGGCTCAGCTAATGTTGGCAAATCTGCATTTATTGATGCTTTACTCAGTAAGTATTCAGATTTAGCAGAGCTGTAGATATCATTTGTTTTAGGATTCTAAGAAAGAATATTCAGAGATGAAGTTCTTTCTGAACACGCCTGTGTTTTAAAACTGTCTTGTTATTTTGTGCTTTCAATGTCAGAAACCATGGCACAGCGGGATCCAGCTGCTGCAGCTGCTCGGAAATACAAACCTATACAGTCTGCTGTCCCTGGAACGACTTTAGGCCCAATTCAAATTAATGCATTCCTAGGAGGAGGGGTATGCCACATTTTATTTCATCTCTAATGGTTGATTGTCTTTATTGATTCTGTTTCTAGTCCTCTTTACGTTTTTTCTCATTGACAGAAATTATTCGATACACCTGGAGTTCATCTCCACCACAGGCAATCTGCAGTTGTTCATTCCGAGGACTTGCCTATCCTTGCTCCTCGAAGTCGTCTAAAGGGAACAACTTTACCTGTATGCACTCTTACAGAGTATCCTTCAAGATTGTTCCTAAATATGCTCAATTAACCGAAAAGTTTTCTTCCCGTAAACCAGAATGCTAGGGTTGCTTCTGAAATTGGAATGGCAGACCGATGGAATTCCAATGGATTAAATGGTTTTTCTATATTTTGGGGAGGCCTTGTTCGGATTGATGTCTTAAAGGTTAATAATTTCTGTATCTTGTGAGTTCTTTGTTCGTGTGTGTGTGTTATAATTCTGGCTAATTCAGGTTCTCCCAGAAACTTCTTTAACATTCTATGGCCCAAAAGTTCTGCAAATCCATGTTGTGCCCACCGAGAAAGCTGATGAATTTTACCAGGTAACATCTTAATGCAAAGTTACTGCAATCATATGTTCATATTACATCTTTTTAACTTCAAAATATTGCAGAAAGAACTGGGAGTTGTATTGACTCCCCCTACAAGAACAGACAGAGCTGATGATTGGAAAGGACTCGAATTAACGCGGAGATTACAAATTAATTTTGAAGATGTAGAAAGGTTAAACTAATGATTATACTCCTATTTAATTCCATCTTGTTGATTTCAGGTCCCAGTAGTCCTTAATAATCTTAGCTTTTTCTTGCACCGACAGGCCTGCTAGTGACATCGCCATATCAGGACTAGGATGGATTGCTGTTGAACCAGTTAGGAAATCAATTAAAGGGTCGAATCTAAATTTTGAAGATACCACCAAAGAACTCCATTTGACTGTCCACGTCCCGAGGCCGGTTGAGATTTTTGTCCGACCTCCATTACCGGTGGGTAAGACCGGCTCAGAATGGTACCAATATCGAGAGTTAACCGAGAAGGAAGAGGAACTGAGACCAAAATGGCATTATTAGTTGGTGTGAGGGACTTAATCCATTCCTACGTGTAAACAGATTGGCCATTCTGGCTTGTAACTAAAGAGCAAATCATCATTTTCTCAGAATCTTGCGTGTGGTGGAAAAGATCAATAAGCAACTTCGAAAACAAATCCAAACATATTTACCAAAAAAAAAAAAAAAATTCCAAACATAAGGATAAGGGTAGGGATTGACAAATTGAACTCCGATTTGGTTTGAGGTTAACATGTTAAATATGTTTGTTCGGGTTGGATTTGATGTTTAGAGTTTGACTAATCATGAAAATTGAGTTGAAGTTAACAGGTTAAATACGGTTTGATCGCGTTGAATTTGATATTTTTCAAGTCCGATTAATCAAGAAAATTGAGTTGGTATGATTTAATTTGATTAGATGCAGCTTGATTTTAAACTTTAATATTCATATCATATTGAATAATTTCAAAATTTAAAGGATTTAATTATAATTTAATTCATTTTAAATAATTTTATAACAATTATATCTTTAGTTTGATAAGATTAAGTTTTTCAACTAATTATGGGCCTTTACGTTTTGTATAAAGTTTTGGGCTTAGGCCCAATCCATTATAATCATAAATCCCATATGAACTGGTTAAATGCCAATCACAATTCACAAATTTTCTTCTAAGAAATAAATATATAACAAAAACAATAAAACTCCATTTTCCCGCCTCTTTAAGCTCTTGATGCGTCCACTGAAATTCAAAATCAGAAATCTCATCCCTCCCTCCCTCCAAGAAATTAGCATCACCGCCAGCTCCGTCGCCGCCGGTCACCGCTGATTACTGGGTTTCGGAACTCGGAAACCCTCAGGATCTCCAACTCGCTCCCTCGCTTTCACCCAATTGGCGATTTTTTTTACTCTCTGAAGAAAATGTACATCAAAGAGATATGCTTGGAGGGGTTCAAATCCTATGCGACGAGAACAGTGGTCCAGGGTTTCGACCCGTTCTTCAACGCTATAACGGGTTTGAATGGGTCGGGTAAATCCAACATTTTGGACTCGATTTGCTTCGTGCTTGGCATAACCAATTTGCAACAGGTTCGTGCTTCGAATCTGCAAGAGCTGGTCTACAAGCAAGGCCAAGCCGGAATTACTAAGGCTACTGTGTCTATTGTGTTCGATAATTCTGATAGGAGTAGAAGTCCTCTTGGTTACGAGGACCATGCGGAAATCACTGTGACTAGACAGGTTAGTTATTGAATGACGACGGTTTCGTTTAATTTTGAAGATGGAAATGCTTAAATTTTGTTGATTTCTCTTTGGCATATTGGAAAGTATAAGCATTTACAGCCTGAATCCTAATAAATGGTGAGGTATTTTGACAATTTGTGAAATTTGGTGGAGTTAATTTTCTATGCTAGGCTAATGTGTTCTTATTGGTGCATAGATTGTGGTTGGTGGAAGGAACAAGTACTTGATAAATGGAAAGCTTGCCCAACCTAGTCAAGTACAGAACATGTTCCATTCTGTCCAGTTAAATGTCAACAATCCACATTTTCTTATTATGCAAGGACGCATCACCAAGGTGTTAAATATGAAACCACCTGAGATATTGTCAATGCTTGAAGAGGCTGCAGGGACGAGAATGTATGAGACAAAGAAGGAGTCTGCGTTGAAAACTCTCGAAAAGAAGCAGAGTAAGGTTGATGAGATTAATAAGCTTCTTGACCAGGAGATATTGCCTGCGTTGGAGAAGCTGAGGAAGGAAAGGATGCAGTACATGCAGTGGACCAATGGAAATGCAGAATTGGATCGATTGAAAAGGTTTTGTATTGCTTATGAGTACGTTCAGGCGGAGAAAATTCAAGAAAGTGCAGTGAATGAGGTTGAACATGTAAAGGCCAAGGCTGCAGAGATTGACGGTGACACAGAAATTATGCAGAGGGAAATACAAGAAATGGAGTTGGAAGTGTCAAAGTTGACAGCAGAGAAGGAGGCAACTATGGGTGAGGAAGTAAAAACTCTGTCAGATAAAGTTGACAAGCTCTCTCAAGATCTTGTGCGAGAAGTATCAGTATTAAGTAACAAGGAGGATACTCTGAGAAGTGAAAACAAGAACGCCAAAATGGTAACTGCCTTTCCGTTACCAAGTTGTGTTTTCTCTCTAGTGTTTTTTATGAAATTCAAATACCAAAAGTTTAGTGTTCATAATTCATTCTGTTTCACTAGATGAATAATACCATTGAGGACCTGAATAAATCTCTAGAAGAAAGGGCAATAGCTGTTAGAAAGTCTGAAGATGGAGCAGCTGACCTCAAGAATAGATATGAAGAACTATCTAAGAGTTTGGAAGAGAATGAGAGAGATTACCAAGTAAGCAGTACCTCAATCTTTTTGTTTTCATCTTAAATTCTCCTGGATTTGTCATGAGCAAGTCCATGTTGACGTGGATAGGGTGTACTAGCTGGGAAAAGCAGTGGAAATGAAGAGAAGTGCCTTGAAGATCAATTAGGTGAAGCTAAAATTGCAGTTGGGAATGCTGAAACAGAATTGAAGCAGCTGAGGACAAAAATTAACCATTCTGAAAAAGAGTTGAAAGAGAAAAAGCATCAATTATTGTCAAAGCGTGAAGAGGCAGTTTCTGCAGAACAGGAATTAAATGATAGAAGGAAGGATGTGGATAATGTTAAAGTGGCTTTAGAATCTCTTTCATATAAGGACGGTGAAATGGAAGCTCTACAAAAGGTTCACGTCTTTTAAAATTTTTGTGCTGACCAAACATTCAGATGTTCTTTTTGGAGAACATCAGAGGAGAAAAATCAGATGGTTTTTAGTTGTTATATATTGTGTTTGGACCCATATGGTTGTATATTTACCTTCAATTCCAATACCTTTTTCAGGATCGTTCAACTGAGTTGGAGCAAGTGCAGAAATTAAAAGATCAAATACGTGATCTTTCAGTCCAATTCTCAAATGTTCAGTTCAACTATCGTGATCCTGTGAAGAACTTTGATAGGTCAAAAGTAAAGGGTGTGGTGGCAAAACTTATTAGAGTAAAGGATAGTGCGACGATGACTGCATTAGAGGTAAGCAAAGTGTAACTTTTCCTGTAATGATGAAAAGCTTGTTTGATTAATGAAAACCTTTTCAAATTTTAATAAATTTGTAGGTCACTGCTGGCGGGAAATTGTATAATGTTGTTGTAGACACTGAAAATACTGGAAAGCAACTCCTTCAAAATGGAAATCTACAAAGGAGAGTGACAATTATACCTTTGAACAAAATTCAATCGCATACACTACCCCCAAAAGTTAGGCAGGCTGCAGTTAGACTGGTCAGTAATTGTTGTCATCCTTTCACTTTGGCTTGATGCCAGGTAGCCTGCATTTCGTTGATTTTGAAACGATATAATTAGGTTGGCAAGGGGAATGCAGAAGTGGCACTTTCTTTGGTTGGTTATGATGAGGAACTAAAGGTATGTTGCCCCAGGCCCCTTCATAGTTATCTCAATCACCGTCCCATTGTGTATAAATTTGTAGTTTGTTGGTGTTACCTTAAGTTTCTGCAACAAGATGTGTAAAGTATCTTCCAGTACATGGGCAATGTTGCTTGCTGTTTGAATATATCTGTTTTGTTAGAGCTTATATCATGCTTAGTCTCTATTATTATGTTCTTATCTCTTGTTTATTTTGCTATGCAGAGTGCAATTGAATATGTTTTTGGTTCAACTTTCATTTGCAAATCCGTAGATGCTGCAAAGGAGGTATCCCACTTAGTGATGCTCTTATATTTGTCATATACACAGTGAGCAACTCATTGAATGTTCCATAGGTTGCTTTTAATCGAGAAATTCGTACTCCAAGTGTCACCCTTGAAGGTGATGTATTCCAACCGAGCGGTCTGTTGACTGGTGGAAGCCGCAAGTAAGTTGCTTCTTCAACTACCCATGTGGATTTTTACCTCCAGTCCCCACCTATTTTTGCAACCCATGAAAGAAAAAAGAAGTAAAACAATTTCTCTGGAGTTTCTAATATGTAATTTTGTTAGTGAAACATATAGTATTAAGGAAATATAATTATTTCAGGGGTGGTGGTGATCTTTTGAGGCAGCTTCATAAATTGGCCGAGGCTGAGTCAAATCTTCTGCTACATCAGAGAAGGTTGTCTGAAATCGAAGCACAGGTGAGAGATGCTTTATCTATTTCACCTGCACATTAAGGAAACTTGTATCTCACAAAGAGTTTTATTATCGGTATATGAATCATGCGTTAATGTACATTCTCGCATGTTGTTAATTATGAGTGTTTGCCTTCTTTATTGGTGAATAGACATACTCCCTTAGTTTTGCTACTCTGATTTTCCCTTTCAAAATGGCAGATAAAAGAGCTCATGCCTGTTCACAAGAAGTTCATGGACCTTAAAAAACAGTTGGAGCTTAAATCATATGACCTCTCTTTATTTCAGGGAAGGATCGAGCAAAATGAGCATCATAAGGTTTTAAAGCGTCTCCGCTCTACTCTTAAAAAGCCCATCCTATTTTCTGCAATAATATTGCTTCAAGTTTTGGCCTTGTGCAGTGATATACACTCACACTCCTTTCACATTTTCTCACTTTCTTTCTCTCTCCTTTTTATTTTGGGGTGGGGGCGGTGTCCAGCTTGGTGAATTAGTAAAGAAGATTGAGCAAGAACTTGAAGAAGCAAAAGTTGCAGCCAAAGAAAAGCAAGCTGTGTATGATAAGTGCCTTGGTGAGGTTAAAAGGCTTGAAAAATCAATAAAAGAGCATGACAGTAGTCGTACGAACAGGCTCAAAGACTTGGAAAAGAAAATCAAGGTCATCAAGGCTGAAATGCAGTCAGCTTCAAAGGACGTCAAGGTAGCTATCCAATTATCCTTATCATTTTTTTAGAAATTTGTTGGACATTGATCGAGACATTCCAGAAATGAAAGGATACTCTTTTGTTGGACAAATTCAGGAAGAACTAGATTTGTTTCTGAAAATTTGATTTAATTCCTCAACGGGTCTCTAATGCCCTGGGCATGTTTCACTGGTTTGTAGAGGCACGAGAATGAAAGAGAGAGACTAATTATGGAACAGGAAGAAGTTAAAAAGGAGCTTGCGTCTTTGGAGAGTCAGCAAGAATCTTTAAGTAAACACATTGACTCCCTTAATGCAGAATTAGAAGAGCAAAAAGTCAAGGTAAACTTAGATATTTGTATTTGCAAGTTCATGGTCTCAAATAATTGCAACATAACCCGTCTTGCAGGTTGCTTCCACTCGTAAGAATCATGAACAAGCCCAGTCTGAATTGAATTTGATTCGTCAAAAGATGAAGAATTGTGATACACAGATAAGTGGCATTCTCAAAGAGCAGAAAACACTCCAAAACAAACTTAGTGAGTTGAAGCTGGAGAAGAAAAAGTTGGAAAATGAGGTAATCTTTCTGTTGGAGTACATACACATATTTCCCACCTTGAGTCGCTGAAGCAATTACATTTTAATAGGTGAAAAGAATGGAAATGGAGCAGAAAGATTGCTCTATGAAGGTAGAGAAATTAATCGAGAAGCATCCGTGGATTGCTTCTGAGAAACAGCTTTTTGGCAGAAGTGGTACAGACTATGATTTTACGTCCCGTGATGCTTTTAAAGCCAGGGGGGAGCTTGAGAAGCTACAAGCTGAGCAATCAGGGTGTGAGAATAAGAAAATTTCAAATGCTATAGTTCTCATGTTGCTATTTGTCTTAACACTGTATTAACAGCAGTTGCTTTTATACTATAAACCTTGCAGCCTTGAGAACTGATTGAACTTTTGTTCTCTTTTCTGTTTTGTTTCTATGTTCACGGCAGTCTTGAGAAAAGGGTGAACAAGAAAGTAATGGCAATGTTTGAGAAAGCTGAAGATGAGTACAATGATTTGATTTCCAGGAAAAACATCATTGAGGTTGTTAAAAGCCTGATATGTTCATACATTGTTGTATCTCCGCTTTGATACTTATGCCATGCTGATA
This sequence comes from Erythroxylum subrotundum, assembly GCA_027563845.1. Classification (NCBI taxonomy): domain Eukaryota; kingdom Viridiplantae; phylum Streptophyta; class Magnoliopsida; order Malpighiales; family Erythroxylaceae; genus Erythroxylum; species Erythroxylum subrotundum. Next base: position 27,924,662 of record JAOQMQ010000006.1, on the reverse strand, counting down.
ACCTCTTAATGTAGAATGATAAGTCTAAAATCAAGAAGGTGATTGAAGAGCTAGATGAGAAGAAGAAAGAAACCCTCAAAGTTACTTGGGTTAAAGTAAACAAGTGAGTTTCTGCTTTTCTTCTCCTTTCACAACTGCCATCTCTTTGTTCTGCCCATATAGTTGTTTGTTTCCTAATTAGTGAAGATCTTAGTGTAAGTGATGGATGCTCTCATTCTTGGCTTTGCCAAAAGTTATAATCACATTTGTATCCCAACATGTCCCCTTCTTCAGTGACTTTGGATCCATCTTTTCTACCCTATTACCTGGAACCATGGCAAAATTAGAACCTCCTGAAGGCTGCAGTTTCCTTGATGGCCTTGAGGTTCGTGTTGCATTTGGTAGTGTTTGGAAACAGTCGCTGTCAGAACTAAGTGGTGGCCAAAGGTCCTTGCTGGCCCTCTCTCTAATCTTGGCCCTCCTTCTCTTCAAGCCAGCTCCCCTTTACATTCTTGATGAGGTATATTTTACAACCCTATTTGTCATTCTCTTCAGCTTGGAATGAACCCTTAATCATTTTTATGCATAGAACCAAAATCATTGTTGTGGAATTCCACGTTTATTATGGGGAACTGACATATTTGCATGAATTCTACAAATCTCTGTACTTCCTTCAAAGGGCATCATGAAATCTCCTGTTCCAATTTTGCTATTACTACTCTGTTACAACTCATTTCATCCACACATTTATGTAGATCCCATATAATATAAATGTGTGGATGAGATGAGTAGGAACAGTAAAACTATATAAATATGTGGATGAGATGAGTTGAAACAGAGTAGGAATAACAAAAGTGGAACAGGTGATTTTATCTCATCATGAAATCATTCGAAGCGCACTACCATAACCGGGATATTCTTATGCATGCAAAACTTTTCTTCTGGTTCTAAATGTAAGTGATTAATCGTTGATGTGGTTTTGACAGGTTGATGCTGCTCTTGATTTAAGTCACACCCAGAACATAGGGAGAATGATCAAAGCTCACTTCCCACACTCGCAGGTCCTCTCATTTTCTTTTTATATTGAATGAAAAATGGGATAAGAAGTATAGATAATTATCTTCATGACAATAGGGAATCACAAGTTCTCTTTAACAAGGTTTCCTCTCTTTTTAAGCTAGCGTAACTGGTTTTGTTTGTCTGAAAACTTCTCTTTTCAATGTTTGGTGTAGTTTATTGTGGTTTCTCTGAAAGAAGGCATGTTCAACAACGCCAACGTACTTTTCCGGACAAAATTTGTTGACGGAGTTTCAACAGTTCAAAGGACTGTAGCTGCTAAACAGAACAAGTAACATCTTATGTATGATCAGGTTCCCTTGATGCATCTTGAAGTTCTTGTTTGTTGTTCCATTCCGTTATGGCAAGATTGAAACTTTTTTATGAATTATCATATATATTTAATAATTTATTTTTCAAATTAAAAAGAAAAACAACTGAAACTATGTTCTTGTGTCATCTCTACAGTTTTCTTGATGGCTTATGGAACGAGTTTTCAGAGACTTTAACTGTACTTCCAGGTAACTGAAGCTGATTTGTAGATGATGTGAACTTATGTAAACTTATGTACTTGTTTGATAATATATTGTTAATTATGTAAAAGTATCTAACATTTGGTCTGTTTCTACAGTAAATTGCACAAAGTTGCTTGACCTTGTATGATAAAAAAGAAAAAACCAAAAAGCTAAGATATGACTTGTACATCATTTAACTGAACTTGACTGGAGTTAAACAGTTTCCAAGTTTTAGAGATGACTTTGAAGATTTTGGATTATCAGATCTTTATCAAATTCAAAGAAGCCTATGATTTTGGGTTATTTATATAGTATATTGTTAATCCAACGTTTATCAGTAAAAGTCTCGTGGATAGCGAAGCTTCTAAAGTGAAAATGAGTTGAAAATCAACATTCAAGTTTTTACCTCGAGCACTGCACAGCCAATGAAATTTTAACTTCAAGAACTGAAATCAATCCATCAATCACAATCCACAGACGAAATCATTGACTATGAGGGTTGAACACAATCCTCAAGTCATGATGAAGACTCGAATTCAATCCATCGGTGATCAGTCAATCCACAAACGAAATCAATCACCAATGAAAGTTGATCACAACTCTCAAGTCATGCCAAAGACTTTTGGTGCTCTTCCACTTGCTCCATAAATGTTTGAATTTTTCCATCTTATATAAATTATTTAACAAAATAATAATTTAAATTTACAAAAATATTCATGGGGAATGTGAAATCTTAGGATGTCCCTTCAAAATCGAACCAAGCCTCCATTTCCATGCACAGGCCCACCTGATTAATCACACTTGTCTCCAAGTTCATGACTTCTGACTTACTTGAGCCATATGCTACTTGTTGAATTGGTCCACACCTAATCCAGTCAGTGACTACACTGTATACGGAGCTACAACTTGGTGTGACTGTTGGTTTAAGAGATACTTGATAGGGGATTAAACCCAAGTATCTCTTAAACTTTCACTTATCAACAATGGCGAACCGAGGAAACCAAGTTTCTCTGGAAGTTATCTTGCTTGCTTCCCTGGTATTATCAGTATATTTTCATAAACCAACCTCAGGTTTCAACTCAGAAGCTGAAGCCCTCCTGAAATGGAAAAGTAGCATAGGCGACCAGGAGATCCTTCGTTATTGGGTCTCTCCAAGCCCCAATTCTAACGTTACAAGTCCATGCAAATGGCGAGGAATTACATGCAACGATGCAGGGAGTGTAACTGTAATAAACCTGGCTTACACAGGCCTGAGAGGTACACTCCAGGACTTGGATATCTCTTCCTTCCCAAACCTGCTTCGACTCGATCTTAAAGTCAATAAACTTACAGGCACAATTCCTTCGAACATTGGCGTTCTTTCCAAGCTCCAATTCCTTGATCTTTCCACAAACTCTTTTCATGGCACCTTACCTCTTTCTCTTGCCAACCTTACTCTTGTTTATGAGCTTGATGTTTCTAGGAACAATTTAACTGGCATACTAGACCCTCGTCTATTCCCTGATGGGTCAGGCTCTACCAGAACTGGCCTAGTTAGCCTCCAGCATTTACTCCTTCAATCAACCGGTCTTGGAGGCCGAATTCCTGAGGAGATTGGAAACTTGAAGAATCTGTCTATTCTAGATCTTACTACCAACTATTTTAACGGTCCTTTGCCTGCTTCTTTGGGTAACTTGAGTGCTTTAAGGATTCTGACACTACCCATTAATCAACTTTCCGGTACCATCCCGCCGAGTTTATGCAGTTTGAGAAAGTTGACAGAATTGAGCTTGTTTAAGAACAAATTCTCCGGTACGGTACCGGCAGGATTGGGCAATCTTTCTTCCCTAACCGTTTTACACCTGGCTGAGAATAATCTAACAGGGAATTTGCCGCCACAAGTTTGTCAAGGCGGAAAGCTGGTAAACTTCAGTGCTGCTTTCAACAATTTCTCTGGTCCAATTCCTGTAAGTTTGAAAAACTGTCGTACCCTATTCAGAGTTAGGCTTGAGTACAACCACCTGACAGGAACATTGGACCAAGATTTTGGAGCATATCCCAA
>JAOQMQ010000006.1:27906951-27920971 GCA_027563845.1 Erythroxylum subrotundum | reverse complement strand
ACATGGACCACGCTGTTAGAAGCAAAATAGAAACAGAAAGTGGCCATAGCGTTGGGGCTCAGACTCAGTCAGCATCCTAATCATCCACCCGTTTCTGTATTCTTCAGGATTTCTTTCCTCTTATTCAACTTTCCAAATTTGACTTATTAATTACACAATTAAATAGGTACTGTGGACTCTGTAGGTAAAAGTCATGCATTGAAGTTGATGTGCTACGTTCGTCAAGCGTTTTATGTGCCCCAACGTCTTTATTATGCATAAAACGACAGCTTTTGAAAATACTCATCCATCATAAATGTTAAGATATATAATATATATATTTTATTATTTAGTTTTAACTTTTTTCGATAATTAGACATCTAAAATAATGTTGATAAGTTTAAAGTTCAAATCAAAGTAAGATAGAATAAAATATGTCATCTTAGAAAATTAGAATTGTATCCCAATCATCCTCCCGTTTCTTTATTCTTCAGGATTTTTTTTTCCTCTTATTCAACTTTCCAAATTTGGCTTATTAATTACACAATTAAGGTACTGTGGACTCTATAGGTAAAAGTCATGCATTGAAGTTGATGTGCTACATTAGTCAAGCGTTTTAGCTTTTGAAAATGCTCATCCATCATAAATGTTAAGATATATAATATATATTTTATTACTTAGTTTTAACATTTTTTGATAATTAGAGATCTAAAATAATGTTGATAATTTAAAGTTGAAATCAAAGTGAGATAGAATAAAATCTGCCATCTTGGAAGATAATTGCACTGTAGAAGATAGGTTCATAGATCTTGGTCATTGTTCTTTGAAACAGTGATGGGGCGACTTTAAGCCCAAATGGCATAACAGTCCATTGGTATTGTGCATTGGGAATACAAAATGTAGTCTTGTATCTTTTAGTTAGGTATATACCCAGTTGTCAAAATCCTGCTTTAAGATCAAACTTTGAGAAGATAATAACTTCTTTGAGGAATAGTACCTGAGTACTTATCTTTAGAAGAGAAAACTTGTCATCTTGGAGGAATGAATTCACAGGCTTGTAGTCAATTACTAATCTCTTTTTTTTTCCACGTTTTTGCTTTGAATGTTTATTGACATAGAACGCCTGGTAAGTCCAATCTGATTTTATGGGCTCAATAAGTCCTTGATTCAGAAGACTTGCACACTCATCTTGTGCGAGCTTTAGACCATCAGGGTTCATCCCTAGATGTGTGGCTTTTATGAGATTTATATCCTAATTCTTCTTAAAAGGTAGACTTATAAAAAAGTCAGCATTTTTTCACAGAGGATACGAGTGAGAAAACCGTGCATAAGATTTAGGACAATATTCCAACAGTTTATCTCGCAGTGTAATATATAGTGCAGGAACTTGGGTTAGTTCAAACACATTCTTTATTTCAGTGTATTTTTTTCCACAAATACTTTCTCGTGAATTTTCGTTAAAAAATAATGAAGAGACATACAGGTTATGAATATCAAATTTAGATTAACTAAATATCATTAATGTAGTAATTTAACTTAATTCTTAAACTTGATCGGAACTAATTGAATAGGATTATAATTAATAATTTAAGATGGTTATAATAAATTATTAATTTGAGTTAGATTTAATAATTTTAATTCAAATATAAGAATTAAGTTAAATTGTCTTATAAATAATATTTTATTAGTATTTGATGTTTACGTCGCATTTATTTTATTATTTTTTACTGAAATTTAAGAGCTTATTTTTTTCAAAACTTAAACTTTAGAAAATATTATTAATTTACATTCGAATATGCCAAATTGAAATTAATTTAAATAATTCAAAATTTTAAAATATCGTCATTTCAATTTAATTTATCATAATAATATTATTTTAGTTTGAAATTTTAAAAACTCAAATACCAAAATAATAATATTAAAAAATAAAATGTAATCAATATTTCTTGTAATGAGAAACTTTAGGCCAAATTCAGACCGTCAATAACAAAGACAAATTCAAGAAAAAAGAGAGAGTTAGGGTGAGGTATAATTCTAAATGGAGGTTGGAGGCCGGTTTTAGCTAGAAGTACGCCAAAGATGGAACCTTTTAGCTAACAAGAACCTGGAATTTGGTCTTAACCCACATGGACCACGCTCGTTAGAAGCAAAATAGAAACAGAGAGCGGCCATAGCGTTGGGGCTCAGACTCAGTCAGCATCTCAATCATCCTCCTATTTCTTTATTCTTCATGATTTTTTTTCCCTCTTATTCAATTTTTCAAATTTGACTTATTAATTACACAATTAAATAGGTACCGTGGACTCTATAGGTAAAAGTCATGCATTGAAGTTGATGTGCTACATTCGTCAAGCGTTTTATGTGCCCCAACGTCTTTATTATGCATAAAACGACAGCTTTTGAAAATGCTCATTCATCATAAATGTTAAGATATATAATAAATATCTTATTATTTATTTTTAACATTTTTCGATAATTAGACATCTAAAATAATGTTGATAAGTTTAAAGTTCAAATCAAAGTGAGATAGAATAAAATCTGTCATCGTAAAAAATTAAAATTGTATCCCAATTATCCTCCTGTTTCTTTATTCTTTAGGATTTTTTTTTCTCTTTTTTAACTTTTCAAATTTGACTTATTAATTACACAATTAAGTAGGTACTGTGGACTCTATAGGTAAAAGTCATGCATTGAAGTTTATGTGCTACATTCGTCAAGCGTTTTATGTGCCCCAACGTCTTTATTATGCATAAAACGAGAGCTTTTGAAAATGCTCATTCATCATAAATGTTAAGATATATAATAAATATCTTATTATTTAGTTTTAACATTTTTCGATAATTAGACATCTAAAATAATGTTGATAAGTTTAAAGTTCAAATCAAAGTGAGATAGAATAAAATCTGTCATCGTAGAAAATTAAAATTGTATCCCAATCATCCTCCTGTTTCTTTATTCTTTAGGATTTTTTTCTCTCTTTTTTAACTTTTCAAATTTGACTTATTAATTACACAATTAAATAGGTACTGTGGACTCTATAGGTAAAAGTCATGCATTGAAGTTGATGTGCTACATTCGTCAAGCGTTTTATGTGCCCCAACGTCTTTATTATGCATAAAACGACAGCTTTTGAAAATGCTCATCCATCATAAATGTTAAGATATATAATATATATCTTATTATTTAATTTTAACATTTTTTGATAATTAGACATCTAAAATAATGTTGATAAGTTTAAAGTTCAAATCAAAGTGAGATAGAATAAAATCTGTCATCTTAGAAAATTAGAATTGTATCCCAATCATCCTCCTATTTCTTTATTCTTCAGGATTTTTTCCCTCTTATTCAACTTTCCAAATTTGACTTATTAATTACACAATTAAATAGGTACTGTGGACTCTATAGGTGCCACACGTTATGGCTTAAAAGTCATGCATTGAAGTTGATGTGCCACATTGGTCAAGCGTTTTATGTGCGCCAACCTTTTTGTTATGCATAAAACGACGACGTCTGAAAATGCTCATCCATTGTAAGTGTTAAAATATATAAAATATATCTTATTATTTGATTTTGACATTTTTCGATAATTAGACATTTAAGATAATGTTGATAAGTTTAAAATCCAAAACAAAGTGAGATAGAATAAAATCTGTTATCTTGAAAAAACTCTATTTTAGAATTTAAATTAAAAAATCCACAATTTTAAGTTTTATTTTGAATATTCTGAAACATTAGAGTTTAACTCATATTTTCGTAAAAGTATTATAATTAAAAATACAAATTTTCCTTTTTTTTCCTCTAAGCCACGTTTATCAAAATTAGACCAAGTCATAAGATAATAAATGTCATGCTCCTCCAGATCTCAAGAGATATAAAAGCCTTTTAGTAGGATTAGCAATAGTTAAATGGCTTGAATTTAATCTTTTGAAAATTATTAAAATTTTGATTAATTTTAATTTTATTTATTAATTTTAATTTTAATTTTAATTTGTTGATTCAGCTGAACTAGTCAGCCTCCTTACCTTTTAAAAGCCATATTAATAAAGCACACACCTAATTAGTAGCTCTCGGTAGTTACATATATACACGAAACATCCTATTTATAAGCTTTTTAGGCACTACCCTCGTATGGAGGACTTTGTTTATAATTCAAGATTTTCAAGTCCTCCAAACAGAAATTAAGCACCTTTTTTTCTACCATAGACCAAAACAAAAGTTAGCTAGATGCCTTAAAAGTAGAAGCGCACCAAATCACTTAAACAACTACCACGACTTCCACTTGTGCATATGTTAATGATGCAATGCTTAGTCATGCTGATGCAATGGCCTCCAAGCCTTATCTCGTTATCTTTCGGGGAATCGAACTTGAGACCTAGGGTGACCCAGGCCGAAACCTGGTGACTCTGATACCACTCCGGGACCCCGAAGGGCACATAGGGAAAGTACGACAACCAACTAGCTAAAACAACACCTTGGAGAAGACCATCGACTAACAAAAGTTGGATTGTAGGCTACTAAGGTGTTTGGTAGACTATTGTGGAGCAACACGGGAACCTTTGTGACTATTGGTAAGTTCCAGGTATGATGGTCGAGACAACAAAACCCTTTTCTATACAGGTACACAACTCTCAGCTTTCCCCTTAGAAACCTTACTCCCTTCACAACTATCTTTCCCCTTATGAAATAATAGTCGCAACAGTACCTACACTCTTTTCTCCGTTAAACTCCAATCTCACAGCGGAATTGTTTAAAAAGCAGTCACAAACTGTCTTAGACTTTCTGATACACAAGATCCTCAGAAGAAGCGAGTGTAGAGCATACTTGTCTCTGTACCTAGACAGATAGTAACATTACTCAAGACTTGAAACTTTCAAAAGAGGGAGAACTTAGAGAGAATAGAAAACACTCAAACCAAACTTCATTAAACTAATTTTCAACATAAGAAGAACCTGCTCACAACTGAGGAGAAGGCTTACTTTTATAGGCGAATCAAGGATAAAAAAGTAAATCTCTCAAGAGACGCACTCATTACAACTTTAAAAAAAGAAAGTAACTTTAAAGTACAATCATCACATCTATAACAAAGCTATTTTGAAAAACTAAACTACTTTTCTAAAAGTAAACAGTATGATGATAAGATAGATCTTGACTAGTGGTTTGTGGGCCACAAAGATTCTCTTTTCATCAAAAGACTCAAAAGCAAAATTAAACTCCTAAAAATGAGAGTCCCACTTTAAAGTGTTAAAGTGAGATCAATACCACCGTCAAGTTCATTTGTCAAGTCCATCTTTTTGTCAATTTGTTCAATAAGGTGGTTGATATTAGTAGTAGCCTAATTGGGAGGCTATGGGCCGGAAACAGAGATGGACTCTTGTGTAAGACTAGATGGTCGGCCAGAATTCATGGATCTTTTATATGTAGGACAAGGAATGTCGCCAGCTCAAATATGGAGAACATGATCATTTACTAATGTCCACTGATTTATGGATGGAGTTATAATAGGAGTTAGAAGAGCATTATCTCCATAATAAGGCCCAAGAGATGTACATATGGTAGAAGGAGCCAAGCTTTGAGATTGATTTAATTGGTTTAAGAAAGAATGTAATTCTTCTATTAAGGATGTGCTTTTTGTAGACCAATCTGTAGTAGCGCGCCAAAAGTGGAGATGATTGAATGTACATAGTTGCCTAGAGTCATTCATACAGTAGTGACGATGAATGAGATAGATAGCATAAGCTTTGCGATCATTCAAAGAAGAGTCTCATAGGCGATGATGAGTTAAAATTTGAGACATATCATTACGCCATTTGGACAATGGTTGAAACCATTCCAGAAAAGTCCATAAGAGTGAACCAGCATTGGCGGGATTAGACAGATGTCTATAAACATGAAGAGGTGAAAAAGAAATGGAATAAGCATAGAGGGCAGACAAAGGCCACAGATGCCACAATGTAGACTCGTGGAGAGTATCATAGAGATGATACATGAGTTTGTAGGGGGTAATAACGTCAAAATAACCAGGAAGTGGTAGGATATCAAACTTAAAAAGGGTCAGATTCAGATAATAAAATAAACTTTGGTGAAGAAGCGGAAAGAGGTCTGTAACAGTGGTTGGAGGATGAGAGAATAAAGGAGGAAACGTTTTTTGTATTTTGCAAATTTAGAAAACTCCATTAGCCAATACAAAGGAATAGGGAGCTTCAAAGAAGATGAAATAAACAAGAGAGGTTTAGTTGGTCTAGAGAGATAGTCAGTAAGTGTATTACAATGCCCTTTAATGTGGTGGATGGAGAATTTATAGCGAGAAAACCACTCCTGCTAGCGAATCAATTAACTATTGGGAATCTTTTTCTTGGGCTGATCAAGAATTTTTGGAAAAGAGATGTTATCCATTTCAATGACATAATGATAAGGAGTGAGGTGGAAAGCAAACTTTTTGATACCTCTTTTGATAGCGAGAATCTCTTTATAATTGATATGGTAGTGGCCTTTAGAAGAACTAAAATAGCCACTTGCATATCCACAATAATTTCGATTGCCATTGATTTCTTCATTAAGCACAACACCCTAGTGATTGTTACTAGCATCAGTCTGTAAGATGCGTTGTCATGTGTCAGGAATCTTTAAAGGTGGAGGATTCTGACAAAGATACTTTAGATGCTTGATAGTCTTGGTTTGTTCTAATGTCCAAGGTGGTGGATTCTTTTTAAATAATTAGGATAAGGATGAAGTGTAAGCTACCACGTGTAGTGTGAACTCACGGATATAATTAACAATCTCGAGGAATTGTTGTATATGTTTCACAGTGAGATGTTCATCAAAAAAGTGTAATAGGTCTTGTATAATATGTGAACCAGGCTGGTAGAATCCATCTTTGAAATGCATACATAGAAATTGAATTTCTTTTGTGTCAATGATACTTTTCGAGGCTGAAAACATAATGTCATGTTGTTTAGTAAGATCCAAGAATTGTTGCAGTAGGGCCTGATGTTTTTCATTGGCCTTTAAGAGCATGAGAACATCATCGATGTTGATAATTGCATTGTAGAGGATAGGCTCATAGATCTTGGTCATTGTTATTTGAAATAGTGATAGGGCGACTTTAAGCCCAAATGACATAACAGTCCATTGGTATTGTGCATTGGAAATGCAAAATGCAGTCTTGTATCTTTCAATTGGGTGAATACTCAGTTGCCAAAATCCTGCTTTAAGATCAAACTTTGAGAAGATAACAGCTTCTTTGAGGAACAGTACCAGATTACTTATCTTTAGAAGAGTAAACTTGTCATCTTGCAGGAATGCATTAAGAGGCTTGTAGTCAATTACTAATCTCTTTTTTCTATGTTTTGCTCTGAACGTTTATTGACATAAAACGCCTAGTAAGCCCAATCCGACTTTGTGGGCTCAATAAGTCCTTACTTCAGAAGGATTACACACTCATCTTGTGATTGCACACTCATCTTGTGCGAGCTTTAGATCATCAGGGTTCATCCCTAGATATGTGGCTTTCGTGGGATTTATATCCTCATTCTTCTTAAAAGGTAAACTTACAAAAAAGTCAACATTTTTCACAAAGGATACGGGTGAGAAAACTGTACATAAGATTCAAGACAATGTTTCAACATTTTATCTCGCAGCGTAGAATATGGTGCAGGAACTTGGGTTAGTTCAAACACATTCTTTATTTTAGTGTAGGGACTGAAAAAATGATCGATACCTGAGGCCTGTGGGTAGCATTTGCAAAGGTGAGGCTTTACTATATACATCCATACAAATGAGAATGTCTGGGCCAGGTAGATTGCTTCCAAGAACTTTAGTTCAAGCTGTAGAATGTGGAAAGAATCGAATTCTGATTCTTCTTTTAGTGATTAACCCAATCTTGAAGGAGTTACTATCAATAGCAGTAAAATATTCATCATGTGAGGTCCATGCTTCAGAGGATAAGATATTGAGCTTTATGATCGTACGATTGGATCTAGTATCCATAAACCCAATAGCTTTAATGGGTCTATCATATTTATCTTGTCTAAAGAGTTGGATCTGGACATATGGTCGTTGAACTGAAGTACAATCTAACTTCATACAGGTCTGCTATAGCATGTATAGTGAATCTTCCTCTAGAGAAGCAAAGGAGTCAGAGGATTCTTCATCTTCAGAGGTCGTGACAGAAACAACAAACTTTGTGTCCTCATCTTCATGAGATTGTTCTTTAATCAGATCTTCAAAGTTATTGGAAGAATGAATAGGCAAAATTGATTTCATCCGCTTCAATAACTTGACATCCTTCTTAGTTTTGTGAGGACAAGTACATGCAAAGTGTCCTGGTTGTCCACAGAGAAAACAACAATCAAATTTTTTATAATATGAGGACTTTTTGAAGAATCGAATCATTCTTCTCTTCTTGCCATTCTTGCTCACATATGTTTTTTCTAAAAGGCTGGTAGCCTTCCATTTGTCTGCGAAACTTTCTTCTATGATAGACTTGTCATGTTCTTTCTTCTCGTTATGACAATCACAAGTCTTTTGTTATTTGCACTTAATTTGAAGATAAGGCTTCTTGCAAGCCTGTTTGAGAACTGAACCACCCTTAATGATATTCTTAAATAAGTTATGTTGATCACATAACTTATCAAGAGAAACTAAAGCAAGCTGGTAAATTTCTCCAAGAGATATAATAGCCATATCTCATTGTAAAGAAACAATGGTCCTTTTTAGCTCTGGTTGCAGTTGATCTGGAAGGGATGATATAAAAGCATATCGAAGATTAACATCATTCTAACCATTAAGAAGATAATACCTTTTTGTCATACGTTGATAATGCTTCTGGATATCATGCTTGTCAAGTGAACAACATTTCATTGCAAAATATTCCTGATAGATCTGCTTGTCAATAAGCTGAAAGTCACTAATGAATTCCTTATGAATTATTCCAAAAAGAGCTCTAGCTGTAGTGACTTGGATATACTGAAGTCTTTGATACTTAGTAATACTTTGCCACCATTCTCGCAAAGTACCAGTGAAACGAGATGTAAACTCAGACAAAATATTCGATAAAGGATTATTCGGTCGAGTCATTTGTAGATCTATCCATGCACCAAATTCATGTAATCGATCTCTCCGTTTTTTAGGTTAGATCATCAAAAGTGAACCAAGGTCCTAAAGTAGGCTTGGTTTAAGCCTGTGCAGTTGGTTGAGCTGGTGTTGCTTGTGGTGTTGGTTCAGGTCTGAAAGGTTCAGTACCTGTGGATTCTGCTTCACTTATTTCTAGTTCAATTTCAGTAGGTTCAGGCATCGTCATCAGAACTTGAGATAATTCTGATAGATCAGCTAATTGTGCTGAGGAATCAGAAGACAGTTTAGAGATCTATTCAGATGATGACTCAGAGATTGTTGCAGAGACTTCAGATGTTAGGATAGAGGCTTTAGAATAAACTTTTGTATTATCTGATTGAGCAAAAGAATCTTTTGCAGCATGTGTAGATGCAAGAGTTGTGATGAACTCTGTCTGAGGTGCTTTGTCCTTCCCAGCAAAAGAGGTGAAAGGTTGAACTTTTGGTGGAGAAGTTGGAGGTATATTGAACTGTAATGGTTTACTCTACTGATTAACTGGTTCAGACTTAGTGTATGAAGGTGACGGCTCAGGAACCCTTGATGTCTCAGAAACTCGTTGCTCAGGAATTCTGTCAGCTTTGGCTTTGACTTTGACCTTTTTAGGTTTTCTTGAGCTTTTTGAGGATGAATATACTGTCTAATCAAAGAATAGTTGAACTTGAAGTCCTTTGAACAGTCAGCTTCTTCTGGATATATCTGATACATAGGAGATGGGTATGTTGGCTGAATATTTGGAAATAACGAAGAGGATGAGCCATATAATGTCCTTGACTGTACAGATTGCATATCAGCTTCCATTTGTTGCACAATTCCTTGTATCTTCTGGATTTCTCTAACTTTGGCGTCAAAGCCAGGTCCAATATAATGTGTAGCAACATAATGTCGAAGATTAGCATCAAGTTGCTGAATCTGAGCTTTATAAGACTGATACATTTTTTTGGATCTACTTAGAGACGGCGTCGACTTTATGTTGCGTAGCATGAGTCTGTTGACTGATTCCATCCAGCTTAGAATCAATTCTTCAAAAAACTTTGTTCTATGCTACTGCATTTGATGTTTGCCAATTAAGAACTTCATCAGAAGGATTTGATACAAGTATTCCTTGTGAAGTGATTCATGTGGCCTGAATATAAGGGTTATAGACAACCCTCGTTGATTCATCAGTACTCCAGTGTAAAGAAGGAAAGTCTTCCTCATATGGCTTAACCATCATGTAGTGTATAGGAGTAGGAGTCATAACAGGAACTGTTGGTTTAGATTGACAGGTAGAAGATTTCATCATCTCTCGAAGAGATCTGGGTTTAAGGCTTTCTGTTTGTAGACCAATGGATTTGCTTGAATCATCTAGATCTGGATCATCCTTGTGTGGATGATACTGCTGAAAAGGCATACAGTGGGGTTTTGGCTTTTTCTTCTTCCTTCTCCTTCTGGCATACCGTTCATTATCATCATCATCATCATGATCACTATATGACTAAGGATTGAGACAAACTTCATAGTCAGGTTCGCACATTGATTGATCGACATCCCATACAAAATGTCCACGATGATGACTGACATAAACTAGATCTCCATTAGATTTGAAATAATGGATAAAAGGACCAGATTTACCTTCTGTATGTGAAAATACGGACTGGATTAGAAATATAGCCCTAGATGTAGAAGGTCCAGAGGGATCTTCATTGGGCTTTGCATAGATGGACTTCACCGTTCCATCTTTTAATGTTTTCAGAATCGGAGGAGTTATGGTATGAAAAGAGTGTCGATGAGGCGCGTGGAACAGTTTTTGGTAATTGGTGATCCATTCAGTAGGCATCAACTTTTCAAGCCCTTGTGCTGGTAGTTGCTTCGAGATATGGATGATAGTAGTCTGATCATTAGAATGATTAGTAACCATGTAAAGGGCATCCAAAATAGAATTTGGAAAGTTAAGGTCCAAAGCATGATTCTGTAGACGACAGATCATCTGATGATGTAAAGTAGCCATGATGGCTGTAGGATCTTGATCTGCTCCAGTGATTTGGATCTGAGCTTGCAGACGTTCAGACAAAGCAGGATCATCCAACCTGATGTTGAAATTAGGTGCTCTCATCAAAATGACACTTCCATTATTGAGCGTTGTCAGCAAAGTACCAATCAAAGCATTTTGGTACGTAGTATAGGCAATGTCTAAAAAAGATATCCTGGCTGTAACAGGTATTCCCTTTCTTCAATGAAGTGTACAAACAAGGCGTATAGCTCCAACATGAAGATGTGTATGATTGAACAATATATCGGGTTTTAATCTAGGTTTTAGGATATTATTCAAAATTGAATTCATTCAATCAAAACTTTGTTTTAATTCGTGTACTCTTAGGATATGTTTAGTTAGATGTAAGATTTTTAATGGAATGAAACGGAATGGAATGTAAATGAATGTAATATTAAAAAATTGTTGTTTGAAAGGGATGAAACGGTTCAACATTGATTAAGAGAGGCTCGGTGCACTCAGATTGTGGCCTATTAAACTTTTTCTTAAGAGCGGTAGTCCGACACCACCGTTTAGAGATTCACTGGCACTAATAAGTACGACTTTAGTTTTTAAAACTTAAAAACTAACTGAGAAGTCTTTATAAAAAACTCAAAACTCAAAATATTTGCTGCATAAAGATTAATCATGGACCTTTTTTTTTAATCTGAAATTAGTCTTGAACTTTTATTGTACAACAAGTAGGTAAATCTATAAACAATTCTCCGATCAAAAACAATGAATGGAAAATCATAATTATTTAAATTTAGAAATTAAAATTGTGACAAATATGAAGTTAATTAAGTTATATTAGAATAATAAATGATAGTTAGATTGTGGTGATTGGGAAACAAACAACAAATTTTTATTTTAATTCTAATTCTAATTTCGATTTTTTAATTTACCATTATCAAATTTTAGTTTAATGGTAAATTAATTAGAATAAATATATATTTTTATCATAGCACCCATTTCTATTTCAATCTTTAATCTTTAATATACAATTTGTGTATATAAGTGAATAGCAAGAGCTCATTAATCAGAAAACAAACATGGCTTCGAAAAGGCTTTTACGTTTCTGGGAATTTCTCTTAATGGTCATCCTCCTTCTGCTCTCAACAATGGCGTCTAGGGATCTTCCAAGTATTCTTCACACTGCCGGTTAGTATACGTAAGACTTAGATTTTTTTTAAAAATTTAAAAGGTTTAGAAAATTTTTCAATCCTTCTGATTTTTTATTTTATAGAAAATGTTTTTCTTTTAGACTTCAAAAATTTTTATATACGAAAATTTTCACCAACTCTAAGATTTATAACGAGAAAAACTTTTCATTTTTTTTTCGACGAGAAAAGGTAAAAATTATTATTGGCTATCACGCCGAATAGAGTCAGAAATACACAGAGGCGATCGCTGGGACAAAATCACCCTGTCCGTCGAGATAGAAACAGCTCTAGAAAGCTTATGAGTTATTCTATTTGCAGACTGTCGAACAAAGACTAATCGCACATCTCTAATCTGAGTGAGAAGGGATTTACAGTCCATAACAAGCAGTCCAAAAGCAGAGTCATCCATATAGGACGGTTCAAGAATAGCCCGAACACAAGATTGGATTCATACAATATAACGATGTCACGTATTTAAATAGATAGTTTAGAATAATTTCGGTCATTCTCGTATCCATCTGACAAAGGGTTCAAAAATGGAGTAACACTAAAAATTATCCACAAATTATTTTCCTCCTTTAAAACTCTTTAACTTCAGTTTGTGATTGCAGACGAGGTCAGGACCAGGGAGAGCTTTCGTCGTTTAGCAAGACAAGATTGTGAATGGAATGTCAATTACTGCACCCCCAGATAAACATGGTTGACTTCCAATGAATATGAAGCGAGAGAGATAATATTGCTATTTTCTCCATCCAAATTTACGTTGTTGAGTATTACAATATGTTTTTCTTTTCTCCGTTAAATAAATGTAAATTTGGTAACAAAGAAGGTAATGGAATGGATTGAATCAAAATAATATTATTTTGTAGTCAACAAATTCTTTAATTTATTGATTAAAATATTATTGTTTTCTAGTAATAAATTCTTTTATTTAATGAATAAAATTATTTTATTTATTTAATCTGATTCAAAATTAACATTTTTTTAACAATTCTTTTAAATCTAAATTTCAATTTAATTTATTGATTCTGAAGACCATATTACAATTAATATGTATACCTATTTATAAATTTTAAAGGTGTAAAATGACTAGCTCAATAGGCCTTTGGACTCACCCATTTTTTATGAAGCCAATATCTGTTCACAACATAACAAACTCGAAAAATAATTTGAAGGTATTGATTTATTATTAAAAAATTATGATGAAATAGTAGCAACACACTTGTACCAATCCTTTAGTCTCAAATTAAATTAATTAGATTTGACTCAAACTAATAAATTAATTAAATTTGACTCAAATTAAATTAGTTTGAGTTGGTAATAAAAATCAGGTTGGATTGCTATATTAAAAATATTTAATTAGTATATGTTTAATGTTCATGCCAAATATGTTTTATTATTAGTTTTTTTTAAAACGGAATCACTATCCTTTGAATGTGCACCGGGTAGGGGTGTTCAAGAAAACCCACGAACCTGTGAATCAGACCTGAACCGCATGAACCGAACCTGTAAATAAGGTTAAGGTTCGAACCGAACCTGAAAAATCAGGTTCATGGTTCAAGTTCAGGTTTCTAACTTATGGTTCTAGGTTAACCGAACATGAACCGCACCTATAGCAATTAATCGAATCGAACCTGATTTATAAGTTTAGGTTTAAATATGAACCTGAAACACCTAAAAATCTATCATATATTTAAATATAATTTAAGAGAATATTAATAATAATAAATTCACTAGTATTTACTATATTAATTCTTGA
>JAOQMQ010000006.1:27876706-27901873 GCA_027563845.1 Erythroxylum subrotundum | reverse complement strand
AATGGTAAGCTTCCATAAAGGGCAATTTGATACCTGTATACAGTTGCATCTTCTTTGATCACCTTACTCATGTGCTAGCTTACCGTTGCCATATCAAGGAAGATGATAGAGATGCTCCAAGCTTCCTGTTTGAATCTGTAGAGCCTGGTCTCGATACTTCTATTGTGGTATGGCCTTTCATTTACACATGTTCTTTTCCTTGCAAGTTGCACAGATTTTGTAAATTTGCTTTTGGTAAACTATCTTAGGGTTGGTATAGTATAATAGGCGCTCAACCAAGTATAGAGATTATGGCAAAAGAAAACATGGTTACTATTTTGGATCATCAAGAAGGGAGTAGAACTGAAAAGATTGTTGCGGTTCCTAGGAGAATCATGGATAGATGGAAACCACAAGTTGTTGATGAGCTTCCAGATGTGTTCTGTGGTAAGAGAAGCATTCATATAAATAATTCCATATATTTGTTTGCATTGTAGCTCTGTTTTGTACTCTTTAAGAGGATTGACTTTTTTTTATTAGTGTTCATTTTAGTTTTGCATCTGTTACATTAAGAATTCTTTATTGTACACACTTGTTTAAGTAAGCTTTGTTTATTGCAACGTTATAGCTGCTATGTAGAAGCAAACTTTAGGTTTCGGAGTATTGTGCCAATGTTTATGATAGGGGCATTATGCACATAAATAAATAAAATAATATTCATTCTATGTTATGATTTAAGTCCCAAACATTTAGGCTTTATCTCAGGTATTCTGATCTATAAGTTCATCTATTGCTAGCCAGGTGGCTGGGTAGGTTAATTCTCCTATGACACAGTGTGGCTTGTAGAGAAGAAAAAGCTCCCTATCTCTAATCCCCCTCTAGATGATAGGAATCTCCTTGACATACATCTTAGCCTTTATGATGATGTACTTGTGTTTGATCATTTGGAGAAGGTATTACAATATTTTCCATGAATGTCTTTTATAGTTCTGTTAGGAATCTCAATAGAGATTGTATTATTGATAGTATTTTAGATAATAACAAGCTGGGGCAAGCTCTCCCTCCTGGGAAAACCAAGCCAACTTTCCTAACAATGATGATAGTAATCGTTGTTATTCTCTGCTCACTAGACAACTATATAATAACTTTCCTAACAACGGTAAGCTTCCACAAAGTGCAACTTGATACCTGTATACAGATGTATCTTCTCTGATCACCTTAATCCTGTGCTAACTTACCGTTGCTTTGTCAAGGAAGATGATAGAGATGCTCCAAGCTTCTTGTTTGAATCTGTAGAGCCTGGTCTCGATGCTTCTACTGTGGTAGTGCATTTCGTTTACACATGTTCTTTTCCTTACAAGTTGCACGAATTTTGTAAATTTGCTTTTGATAAACTATCTTAGGGTCGATGTAGTATAATAGGCGCTCAACCGATTATAGAGATTGTGGCAAAAGAAAACATGACTACTATTTTCGATCATCAGAAAGGGAGTAGAACTGAAAAGATTGTTGAGGATCCTATGATGGTTCCTAGGAGAATCATGGATGGATGGAAACCACAACTTGTTGATGAGCTTCCAGATTTGTTCTGTGGTAAGAGAAGCATTCATATAACGAATTCCACATGTTTGTTTGCGTTGTAGGTCTGTTTTGTACACTTTAATAGGATTGACTTTTCTTTATTAGTGTTCATTTTAGTTTTGCATCTGTTACATTAAGAATTCTTTGTTGTACACACTTGTTTAAGTCAGCATTGCATATTGCAACGTTATAGCTGCCATGTAGAAGCAAACTTTAGGTTTCGAAGTATTGTGCCAATGTTTATGATAGGGGCATTATGCACATAAGTAAATAAAATATTATTCATTCTATGCTATGATTCAAGTCCCAAACATTGAGGCTTTATCTCAGGTATTCTTATCTAAAAGTTCATCTATTGCTGGACAGGTGGCTGGGTCGGTTATTTCTTGTATAACACAGTGCGGTTTGTAGAGAAGAAAAAGCTCCCTATCTCTAACGCCCCTCCAGATGATGGGAATCTCCCTGACATACATCTTAGCCTCTATGATGATGTACTTGTGTTTGATCATGTGGAGAAGGTATTACAATATTTTCCATGAATGTCTTTTGTAGTTCTGTTAGGAATCTCAATAGAAATTGTATTATTGATAGTATTTTACATAATAACAAGTTGGAGCAAGCTCCCCCTACTGGGCAAACCAGGCCAACTTTCCTAACAATGATGATAGTAGTTGTGGTTATTCTTTACTCACTAGACTGCAATATAACAACTTTCCTAACAACGGTAAGCTTCCATAAAGGGCAAGTTGATATCTGTACACAGATGCATCTTCTCTGATCAACGGTAATCATGTGGGGAAGGTATTACAATATTTTCCATGAATGTCTTTTATAGTTCTGTTAGGAATTTCGATAGAGATTGTATTATTAATAGTGTTTTGGATAATAACAAGCTGGAGTAAGCTCCCCCTCCTGGGCAAACTAGGCCAACTTTCCTAATAATGATGATAGTAATCATTGTTATTCTTTGCTCATTAGATCGCAATATAATAACTTTCCTAACAATGGTAAGCTTCCATAAAGGGCAATTTGATACCTGTATACAGTTGCATCTTCTTTGATCACCTTACTCATGTGCTAACTTACCGTTGCCTTATCAAGGAAGATGATAGAGATGCTCTAAGCTTCCTGTTTGAATCTGTAGAGCTTGGTCTCGATGCTTCTACTGTGGTAGGGCCTTTCGTTTACACATGTTCTTTTCCTTACAAGTTGCACGGGTTTTGTAAATTTGCTTTTGGTAAACTATCTTAGGGTTGGTATAGTATAATAGACGTACAACCAAGTATAGAGATTGTGGCGAAAGAAAACATGGTTACTATTTTGGATCATCAGGAAGGGAGTAGAACTGAAAAGATTGTTGAAGATCCCAAGGTGGTTCCTAGGAGAATCATGGATGGATGGAAACCACAAGTTATTGATAGCTTTCAGATGTGTTCTGTGGAAAGAGAAGCATTCATATAACTAATTCCACGTGTTTATTTGCATTGCAGCTCTGTTTTGTACTCTTTAAGAGGATTGACTTTTTTTTATTAGTGTTCATTTTAGTTTTGCATCTGTTACATTATGAATTATTTGTTGTACACACTTGTTTAAGTAAGCTTTGTTTATTGCAATGTTGTAGCTACTATGTAGAAGCAAACTTTAGGCTTCAGAGTATTGAGCCAATGTTTTTGATAGCGGCATTATGCACATAAATAAATAAAATAATATTCATTCTATGCGATGATTCAAGTCCCAAAGATTTAGGCTTTATCTCAGGTATTCTGATCTAGAAGTTCATCTAGTGCTAGCCAAGTGGCTGGGTAGGTTAATTCTCCTGTGACACAGTGCGGTTTGTAGAGAAGAAAAAGCTCCCTATCTCTAACGCCCCTCTAGATGACAGGAATCTCCCTGACATACATCTTAGCCTCTATGATGATGTACTTGTGTTTGATCATGTGGAGAAGGTATTACAATATTTTTCATGAATGTCTTTTGTAGTTCTGTTAGGAATCTCAGCAGAGATTGTATTATTGATAGTATTTTAGATAATAACAAGCTAGAGCAAGCTCCCCCTCCTGGGCAAACCAGGCCAACTTTCCTAATAATGATGATAGTAATCGTTGTTCTTCTCCGCTCACTAGACAGCTATATAAGAACTTTCCTAACAACGGTAAGCTTCCTCAATAGGCAACTTGATACATGTATACAGATGCATTTTCTCTGATCACCTTACTCCTGTGCTAACTTATCGTTGCCTTGTCAATGAAGATGATAGAGATGTTCCAAGCTTCCTGTTTGAATCTATAGAGCCTGTTCTTAATGCTTATACTATGGTAGGGCCTTTTGTTTACACATGTTGTTTTCCTTACAAGTTGTACAGATTTTGTAAATTTGCTTTTGGCAAACTGTCTTAGGGCTGGTATAGTATATTAGGCACTCAGTCGAGTATAAAGATTGTGGCAAAAGAAAACATGGTTACTATTTTGGATCATCAAGCAGGGAGCAGAACTGAGAAGATTGTTAAGGATCCCATGGTGGTTCCTAGGAGAATCACTGATGGATGGAAACCACAAGTTGTTGATGAGCTTCCAGATGTGTTATGTGGTAAGAAAAGCATTCATGTAACTAATTCCACATGTTTGTTTGCATTGCAGCTCTGCTTTGTACTCTTTAAAAGGATTGACTTTTCTTTATTAGTGTCCGTTTTTGTTTTGCGTTTGTTACATTAAGAATTCTTTGTTGTACACACTTGTTTAAGTAAGCTTTGCTTATTGCAACGTTATAGCTGCTTGGTAAAAGCAAACTTTAGGTTTCAGAGTATTGTGCCAATGTTTATGATAGGGGCATTATGCACATAAGTAAATAAAATATTATTCATTCTATGCTATGATTCAAGTCCCAAACATTGAGGCTTTATCTCAGGTATTCTGATCTAGAAGTTCATTTATTGCTGGCCAGGTGGCTGGGCCAGTTATTTCTCTTATGACACAGTGCGGTTTGTAGAGAAGAAAAAGCTCCCTATCTCTAACGCCCCTCCAGATGACAGGAATCTCCCTGACATACATCTTAGCCTCTATGATGATGTTCTTGGGTTAGATCATGTGGAGAAGGTATTACAATATTTTCTATGAATGTCTTTTGTACTTCTGTTAGGAATCTTGATAGAGATTGTATTATTAATAGTATTTTAGATAATAACAAGTTGGAGCAAGCTCCCCCTTCTGGGCAAATTAGGCTAACTATCCTAACAAAGATGATAGTAATCGTTGTTATTCTTTGCTCACTAGATCGCAATATAACAACTTTCCTATCAATAGTAAGCTTCCACAAAGGGCAACATGATACTTGTATACACTTGTTTAAGTAAGCTTTGCTTATTGTAACGTTATAGCTGCTTTGTAGAAGCAAACTTTAAGTTTCAGAGTATTGTGCCAATGTTTATGATAGGGGCCTTATGCACATAAGTAAATAAAATATTATTCAACCTCTGCTATGATTCAAATCCCAAACATTTAGGCTTTATCTCAGGTATTATGATCTAGAAGTTCATTTATTGCTGGCCAGGTGGCTGGGTCGGTTATTTCTCGTATAACACAATGCGGTTTGTAGAGAAGAAAAAGCTCCCTATCTCTAACGCCCCTCCAGATGACAGGAATCTCCCTGACATACATCTTAGCCTCTATGATGATGTACTTGTGTTTGATCGTGTGGAGAAGGTATTACAATATTTCCCATGAATGTCTTTTATAGTTCTGTTAGGAATCTCAATAGAGATTGTATTATTGATAGTATTTTAGATAATAGCAAGTTGGGGCAAGCTCCCCCTCCTGGGCAAACCAGGCCAACTTTCCTAGCAATGATGATAGTAATCGTTGTTATTCTCTGCTGACTAGACAACTATATAACAACTTTCCTAACAACGGTAAGCTTCCACAATAGGCAACTTGATACCTGTATACAGATGCGTCTTCTCTGATCACCTTACTCCTGTGCTAACTTATCGTTGCCTTGTCAAGGAAGATGATAGAGATGCTTCAAGCTTCCTATTTGAATCTGTAGAGCCTGGTCTCGATGCTTCTGCTATGGTAAGGCCTTTCGTTTACACATGTTCTTTTCCTTACAAGTTGCACGAATTTTGTAAATTTGCTTTTGATAAACTGTCTTAGAGCTGGTATAGTATAATAGGCGCTCAACCGAGTATAGAGATTGTGGCAAAAGAAAACATGGTTACTATTTTCGATCATCAGAAAGGGAGTAGAACTGAAAAGATTGTTGAGGATCCTATGATGGTTCCTAGGAGAATTATGGATGGATGGAAACCACAGCTTGTTGATGAGCTTTCAGATGTGTTTTGTGGTAAGAGAAGCATTCATATAGCTAATTCCATATGTTTGTTTGCGTTTCAGCTATGTTTTGTAGTCTTTAAGATGATTGACTTTTCTTTATTAGTTTTCATTTTAGTTTTGCGCCTGTTACATTAAGAATTTTTTGTTGTACACACTTGTTTAAGTAAGCATTGCTTATTGCAACGTTATAGTTGCTATGTGGAAGTAAACTTTAGGTTTCGAAGTATCGTGCCAATGTTTATGATAGAGGCTTTATGCATATAAGTAAATAAAATATTATTCATTCTATGCTATGATTCAATTCCCAAACATTAAGGCTTTATCTCAAGTATTCTGATTAGAAGTTCATCTATTGCTGGCCAGGTGGCTGGGTCGGTTATTTCTCCTATAACACAGTGCGATTTTTAGAGAAGAAAAAGCTCCCTATCTCTAACCCCCCTCCAGATGTCCCTGACATACATCTTAGCCTTTATGGCGATGTACTTGTGTTTGATCACGTGGAGAAGGTATTACAATATTTTCCATGAATGTCTTTTGTACTTCTGTTAGGAATCTCAATAGATATTGTATTGTTGATAGTATTTTAGATAATAATAAGCTGGAGCAAGCTCCCCCTCCTGGGCAAACAAGGCCAACTTTCCTAACAATGATGAAAGTAATTGTTGTTATTCTCTGCTCACTAAATAGCTATATCCCTCCCCCCTTATTCTCTCTCCATAACTACTTTCTAATAAACTTGCCTACATGGCAGATGTCACTCCCCCCTTTTCCAATTTGTTTCTACGAGTATAAGTTTTAATGGGCTTAGTTAGTATGGGCTGAGGAGAGGGTGGATTGTTAACAAATCCCTTTTCCTTAATAGGCCCCTTGTCCTCAAGGGGAAAAGAAGGGAATTGTCCCTTGATGAAGTCTGTATCCTCCCAGGTAGCTTCCTCTCCTGGCTTAGCCTTCCAATGAATCGACCATTGCTGGAACTTTCTGCCTTTAGACTTGCTGTAACGTGAAGGCAGGACTGCTTCGGGTTCAGCGCTTTCAGAAACATCCACCTCTAATCCTTGGGGAAGATCTTGCTCAATAAGGTGGTCAACTATGACCCTTTTCAGCTGAGGAATATGGAAAACTGGATGTACCTTGGCTGTAGGTGGAAGTTGTAGTTGTTAAGCAGCCTGCCCTACCTTTCCAATGACTTTAAAAGGGCCATAATACCTTATGGACAGTTAGGACAGATCCTCCTTGCTAGGGTGAGCCGTCTATGTGGCTTGAGCTTAACATAGACCAAGTCTCCCACCTGGTAATGTACCTCCCTCTTATGAGCATCAACGAATTTCTTCATTGATGACTGAGCACGAAGTAAATTGTGTTTAAGTTGGCGCAAGACCTCATCTCTGTTGACTAAGGCTGCTGCCACTACTTGCGTCTCTCCTTTTATGAAGTGCAGTATAGATGGTGGTAAGCGGCCATAAACAACTTCAAAAGGCGTCCTTCTGATTGAAACATGAAAGTTAGTGTTATACCAATACTCGGCCCAAGATAACCCATGAGACCAGTGTTTAGGCTATTCAGAGGCAAAGCAACGAAGGTAGGTTTCCAAGCCCCTATTAACCACTTCCGTCTGGCCATCCGTTTGAGGGTGATAGGAGGAACTTATCTTCAACGCTGTTCCCTGTAACCTGAATTTTTCCTTCCAAAAATTACTTGTGAAGAGAGGATCTTTATCGCTCAATATTGAGCTAGGAATACCACGTAGCTTTACCACATCTCTTATAAACACTTCAGTCACTGTTTTAGCTGTGAAGGGGTGTTTAAGAAGTAGGAAGTGGGCGTATTTTGATAGCCTATCCACTATCACCATTATAATTTCATAACCTTGGGATTTAGGAAGCCTTGTGATGAAGTCCATGGATACTTCATCCAAACCAGCTTAGGAATGGGCAAGGGTTGTAAAAGCCCAGCTGGAGTCATAGCCAAGTATTTATTCTTTTAACATGTGGCGCAGTCCTGTACAAAATTCTGTATTGCTGACTTCATTCCTGGCCAAAATAAACCACTAGCCAACCTTTTATAGGTTTTAAGAAAACCCAAGTGTCCCCGTAGAGGAGAAGAATCATACTCCTACAGTAATTGGGGAATTAATGCTGAAGTGAGAGAGAGGACTAACCTGTTCTTATAAAATAGTAAGTTTTCCTCCATTAGATAATCTGGTTTAGACTTCGGATTCTGTCGTAAAGTCACCATAAGTTTACTAAGTTTGGCATACTCCTGAATCTCCTTTCGGATCACTTCCATATCAGCCGAAAAGGGAGCTGAGATTGCTGCAAATAACAACTTATCTTCTTTTACTCTGGACAAAGCATCCACAGCCCTGTTTTGTTTTCCCGACTTATAGATCACTTCAAAATCAAGACCCAACAATTTAGCCTGCCAACATTGCTGGTCTATCGATGGAATTCTCTGGTTCAGTAGATGCTTAAGGCTCTTATGGTCAGTATAGACTTTGAAATGCCTTCCCAATAAGAAATGTTTCCAATGTTGAATAGCTACGACTATCACCATCATTTCTTTCTCATAAACAGACTTGGAATAAGTCGATTCAGCTAATGTCTTGCTGAAATAGGCCAAGGGGCGACCTTCTTTCGTCAAGATAGCACCAATTCCCTTCCCGGATGCATTACACTCCACTGAAAATTCTTTGGAGAAATTTGGTAAGGCTAGGACTGGAGAAGTGGTCATTCTCTTTTTGAGTTCCTCAAAAGCCTCCTGAGCTTCCCTTCCCTAAACAAAGCCATTCTTCTTGGTCAATTCAGTAAGTGGTTTCGTGATTCTGCCATAATCCTTAACAAATTTTCTGTAATACCTTGTAAGCCCAAGAAACCCTCTTATTCCCTTCACATTTTTAGGTACAGGTCATTCCATGATACTCTTGATTTTCAACGGATCCATAGCTATTCCTTGAGCTGAAAGTACACGGCCTAGGTATTCCACGGACTGCTGTCCAAATAAGCACTTCTTCTTGTTCGCATACAAGTGATTATCCATTAATAGCTGTAACACCTAGCCTATATGATGCAAATGCTGATTCCAATCTGAACTATAGATTAAAATGTCATCAAAGAAGACTAAAACAAATCTGCGCAGCTGACATTTGAAGATGGAATTCATAGTAGATTGGAAGGTAGCAGGCGCATTCATGAGTTCGAAAGGCATTACTAGGGATTCGTAATGTCCTTCGTGAGTACGAAACCCTTTCTTATGGACATCCTCCTCTCTAACTCTAATATGATGAAATCCAGACTTCAAATCTACTTTAAAAGTACTTGGCCCCATGTAACTCCTCCATCAACTCATCTATTATGGGGATAGGAAACTTGTTAGGCACCGTAAGTTTATTTAAATCCCTATAGTCAACACACATTTGCCATGACCCGTCTTTCTTTTTAACAAGGATCACGGGGCTTGAAAAAGGACCAACACTAGGCTTGATAACCCCTGCTCCCAGCAACTCTTTGACCTGCTTTTCTATCTCATTTTTGTGGTGGTATACATGCCTATAGGGTCAGACACTTACTGGTTTTGCCCCTTCCTTCAGAACAATAGCATGATCACTGGTTCTCTTGGGAGGTAACTCCTTAATCAGTTAAAACACTGCATCAAATTGGGTTAAGATAGCCTGCAATTCCTACTGCTGGTTTGTCTCTAAAGACCCTTTCCCTTCAGCTACAACCTCTCTAATTCCCATGGACCAGAGTAATCCTTCAATTTCCCCTTCCTTACTTTTAATCATTTGTTGTAGAGCATATGGAATAGGTCTTGCATATTAATTCCTTGCAGAGTTATTTCTGTCCCCATTCGGTCAAAAGACATAAACATTCTCTTCCAATCTACCTTGACCACCCCTAGTGTCTCCAACCAAGCAATACCTAATATTAAATCAGGTCCTCTAGTATTAAAAACATAAGCATCCACAGTAAATTCTGCTCCATTCACTTCTAGCTGAATTTCTTTACAAACTCCTTGTGGAAAGATCGGTGTCCATCCCCTAAGCTAACTCTAAAAGTTCGGGTATGAGTGGTAGGGATTCCCATGGCCTTAACCAATTTACTTGACACAAAGTTATGACTAGTTCCACTATCTACCATAATTAAAATAGGCTTTTCATTAAGCTTATCCATCATAACCATGGATCTCGTCGGTGAGGACTTTTCTCTTCCTATTTCTCTGTACTAAACCAAATTGCAAACCAACTCCCAATCCTCCTGATGCTCCTCTGCATTCACTGCAACAATGTTATCCATTGTTTCATCTTCTATATCTCCCTCCCAAATAATCGGCTTGTACTCTTTATCTAGGCATTAGTGAAGTGGGCCATAGGTTTGGCCATACTTGAAACACATCCCCTTTGCTCTTCTCTCCATTAGTTGCTCATAAGACAAATTTCGAGGTACATCCACCTACATGACAATCCAGCAAGCTCCCCCTCCTGGACAAACCAGGCCAACTTTCCTAACAATGATGATAGTAATCGTTGTTATTCTTTACTCACTAGACAACTATATCCCCCTCATTCTCTCTCCATGACTACCTTCTAACAAACTTGCCTATATGGCAGATGTCACTCCCTCTTTTCCAATTTGTTTCTACGAGTATAAGTTTTAATGGGCTTAATTGGTATGGGCTGAGGAAAGGGTGGATTGTTAACAAGTTCGTCGTGTTTTTTCTCTTTTACCCTGCCGACAGATTATGATTGTTAATAACTTTATTTTCCAAATCCCTTCCCTTCCCTTCCCTTCCCTTCCCTTATCTGATTTGATTATTTTCTTCATCCAAATGAGTTGGAATTTCTCATTTTAGCTTCACCAACTAAATCATTGTTGCAATATTGTTGTATGGTTATATTTGCTCCTTATGTCAGATAATGGATACAATTAAAGGAATCAAATTCAAGAAATAAGATATATACAATCAAATTGATAAAAAAAACATGCACAAAGACACTGCAGATATTGACACGTACAACTAAAAATTCACTTTGTAATTGTTTTCTTCATGTTGACATCAGAAAGCATATGTAATACATTGGGTGCGATTGGACCGATATTCTTCAGTTGAAGAGGCCTTTAATGATGGAGTTAATCATTTGGAAAATTTAGTATCTAGAGTGCATAATATCTCTCTGTGAGTAGTCGATTTTATATCTCACCTTCCATTACATTTTTTTCCATTGTTAACCAGTTCCATGCATAATGGTTAATTCATTCTTAATTTCAAACCAAGGCTACTTGCTAGTTTAATTAGTTTGTTCACTCTTCTATGTGGATCCAAATTGGAGGTGTCGAGCATGACAAGTGAAGAATACAAGGAGGCAGTTTTGTAGGCTAAAGAGCATATCCTAGCTGGTGATATATTCCAAATTGTATTGAGTCGGCGTTTTGAACGTCGAACATTTGCAGACCCATTTGAGATCTACAGAGCCTTAAGGATTGTTAATCCAAGTCCATATATAACTTATTTATAGGTTTGTTAATTTGTTGAATTTAGTCTAAAATTACAATTTTGAGTACTTTCTTGCTTGTTTGTCATCAGGCTAGAGAGTGCATACTAGTTGCATCAAGTCCAGAAATTCTCACACATGTAAAGAAGGTAAGCACTAGCTAATGTAATAATATGACAGAAAATGGAGAATTGGTCTCTATTCCTGTGTTTATTTTGCTTGTATTCTGACATGTTTCCACGGAATAAAATCACAAATCAACCTCTTGCTGGAACTACTAGAAGGGGGAAGACACCAAAGGAAGATTTAATGCTGGAAAATGAGCTTTTAAATGATGAAAAAAAGTGTGCAGAACACATCATACTTGTTGATTTAGGAAGGAATGATGTGGGAAAGGTTTGTTTACTTGTCAATTTGGTTTTAGTTCCAATTACAGGATTATTGCTTAAAGCTTATTAAATGCTATACAATGCTGCTTCTGAACTAGGCTATTAAAGGAGAAATGATAAATATAATTTCTCTTCTTTGGATTCAGGCAATCTGAAAAGTAATTAATCATTGGTATTTTGTAGGTCTCCAAACCTGGTTCTGTCAAAGTTGAAACGCACATGAATATTGAACGATATTCCCATGTTATGCACATCAGTTTGACAATATGTATCTGTTTGTGCAGCATGATTACTAGTTATTGTAGCAGTACTTTCTCACTTCATGCTATGGTTCTTGCCTTTGCAAATTACTGGAGAGATGCTTGATAATCTAAATAGTTGGGATGTTTTGAGCCCTGCATTGCCTGTTGGCCCTGTTAATGGAGCACCAAAGGTATTGTTTTGATACCTTTCTTCTACTTCCGTTCATGCATTTATTATTCCTCTAATCAAGAATTTGTGAACCTTGACATAATCCGAAGTTATCTATTTGCTACCTTTCAAATCCTACTTTCAGTCATGCATTTATTATTGTTCTGATCAAGACATTTGTGTACCTTGACTTTGTAGATGTTCATGTGTCTATCAAATTTTGGTTGTTCAAGACAATTGATTCTATACCCTGCAATGGTTGAAGTTTCTTTCTCTATCTCACTGTTAGCTCTCCTACAATGCAAGTGAAAGTTATGGGGCTGATTGATCAGCTAGAAGTGATACGACGTGGGCCATATAGTGGTGGGTTTGGTGGAATATCATTTTCTGGTGATATGGACATTGCCCTTGCTCTGGCGACAATTGTCTTTACTACAACTTCCGTTATGATACAATGTTCTCATACAAGGATGTGAACAAATGACAGGAGTGGGTTGCTCATCTCCAGGTTGGGACTGGAATTGTTGCCGACAGTGATCCCGCTAATGAACATAGTAAGTGCGAGAACAAAACTGCTGCTCTTGCTCGTGCCATTGATCTTGCAGAGTCGTCATTTTGAAAATTGAAAAAAAAATTCTATTATATCGTTCTTGCCTGGTAAGTTAATCTTCAAATAGAAGATTTTGTTCTATGACATGGAAAGAAGATGTTGATATCAATATTTGATTTTTGTTTCATCTACATGAGCGTTAGCGTTAGTTTTGTTCATAGAACTTCTATTAAAATGTGCCTTGGGATATGCTTGGGATAGAAAATGACTCATGATAGATATTAAATTTGCTATATCAAAAATGAGAAACAATAATCAATTTTATTTGACATCGTTTAGAATTCATAATAAAATAAAGATTAGTGTGTACACTAAATTCAAATAAATTGACATCATTCAAGTTTTCTGTTTCAATTTAGATTTTTCATATTACTCAAGAAAAACATAACGTAAGTGTTTCAATTTATGATTTTCTTATTATTCAAGAAAAACATAGCGTAAATGTTGTTTGCTATTCAATTTTTAGTTCCATATTACTCTAGAAAAATATAAAGTAAATATTATGCCTATGCGATTTATAGTTTTCATATTTGCCAACAAACTTTAGTCAAATACCTTCTATGCAGTATGTTTTGAAATGATTTATAAAATATCACAAAATATGAAATAACAATAGATTTTTATTAATTCCCGAAAATGATTACAAGAAGCAACAACGTGATTATTGCCCAACATTATGTATAATAAAGATAGCTATAAGTAATTGGGGTTGTCTTAACTTGCGTAATTCGTAATTACATCCTGATTATCACACAGTTTCACACTTAGATGTTTGAATCAAAGCAATGATTAGTTCTTTTAAAAAAAAAAGAAGGTATATTTGAGAGATAATTTGGATAATGTTTGGTAACTATCAAGTAATTAGTCAAAATTACCTCGTAGCATTGTCAATTTCCTTCCAAGTTGTGCAATTTTTTTTCTAAACCTAGATGTTTGTTGAATTGTCATGCAAGGACTCCCTGTTGCGACCAAAAGACAAAATATTGAAATATGATTAGTTTATGAGTGGTGCTTGGTTGATGGGCTTAGGAAGGAGTTAATAGATAAGGAATGAAAAGTGAGTGGTTGGTTGTTGATTATCATTATAGGGGCAATAGTTTAATATCTCACCTTTGGGGAATCCTTCGTATCCTCTATTTAATAGAGGAATGAAACTTATTTTTTAGTAGTGACTCTTTTTTTTAAATATTTTAAATACTAATAATTAATTAATTACAGTATAATAATTAAAATATAATTTATTTATTCATTAAAATATTGTAATTAATTAATTAATTAAAATATAATTAATTAAAAAATTAATTAATTAGTTACAGTAAAATTAACTAAAATATATTTCATTTATTAATTAAAATATTTAATTTTTAATTAATTACAATATAATTACTAATTAAAATATAATAAAATTTTATTTTGTAATATTTTTTACAAACCAACATTCTTTCCTTTTAACTAACGATCATAATTATAATCTCATTCCTTACTATATTCATTCTCGTTCTTATTACCATTCTGTAAACCAGCCGTTTCCTTAAACTTAATTTCCGAGCCTAATATTAAGTATTCAATATTAGTTTGCACCATAGTCTTTGTGCCACGCTACACATATCAACACTTCATCTTATAGTGTCGATAAAAAAAGTAACACCAAGCAAAATTAGAACAAGAACACTTGAAAATTACACTTAAATAAAGAAAAAAAATCACTTGATCTATACCAATCACCCACCCCTTTAAAAAAATAACATTAAAAATAAATTTAGAAAAAAGGTACAAAGATCATATTAACAAATCCCCCATATAACTTTTCTGCCATATTATATCACACCCAACCTAAGAAGACTGTGATCACCACCACAACAACCTCTAACTTTCAGACAATTTTCTCTTCGGCTTAGCTTCTTGCACCATTAAAACCACATCCCTCATGGACGGCCGGTCTGCCGGATTCTGACTAGTACACAACAAAGCAATCCTAAGCATTTGCATCATTTCCTCCTTCACAAATGCAATGGAAGCTCCTGCATTCTTATCTAAAACATCATTTATACCATCTTTCATCTTGATCTTAGACCTCACCCAATCCACAATACTATTGCCATCCCCGAACTCGGACTCCACCGATCTTTTACCGCTTATGATCTCCATTAACACAACTCCAAAGCTATAAATATCACTCTTCTCGTCAACTTGTAGGGTATAAGCATACTCTGCAAAGAAAGACAAAAACATCAACAACAATCATCATCAGGTTTAAGCTGAAAGCACAAGTGATTGGAAAGCAAAGTCAAACCACAGTGAATAGAAAGTATCATGAGAAATTCTTTTGTAGAGTGGGCACTGTAAGATTCACCGTTCTTTGAGAATGGATAAGATCACTTCCAATCCCATTTGCTTTAATTAAAAAAAAAAAGAGCAATAGATAAGAGAAGTTTACATAAGAGCTTTATTATGTAATTTGATATTTTTATTTTAGAAATTATCATTATTATTTTTATAATATTGTTTATAACTAATTCTCTCTAACATAATGTCGTTATTATTATCGTAAACACCCGGTTGAAATCTCATTTTATATTAAATTTTTATATTTCAAAAATTGTTGTTAATATTTTATAATATTTTAATTATTATACAGCTTTTAATTATATTTCATTAGTATTATAACAAAAAAACATGTAAGAGTCTATTTAATCTAGGGATGGCAATGTTTTGTTACCGACAAGTTTTTTAAAATTAAAAATATAAATTTTTTAATTGGATTAAGGTCTAGATTGCTCATGCCTAAACTTACCCGAATCTTAATTCTTATAAATAAAATGATGCTGTTTTGTTTAAAATAATTGGACCTTGAGTTTGTCTAATCTATAAATCGATCTATTGAAAACAACTAAATTTAAATGAATGGTTAAAAATTGCTATCCTTATTTTAACCCTTAATGATTTGGATATAACATAAGAAAGGACATTGATTTGAAAGAAAAGTGAACTACAAAAGAGAAAGATTAGTATGAAGACAAAAATGGTTAATTAAATATAAAAATAACAAATAAAATTGAAACTGAAACTGAAAATTAATTAAAAATTTTTAAAAAGAAAAGAAGAAGATGATGAAATGAACTCACCTGGTGCAATGTAACCATAAGATCCGGCAATGACAGACATGGATTCATCACTTTGGATCAACTTAGCCACCCCAAAATCAGCCACTCTGGCCTCCATCTCACCGTCCAATAATATATTACTGGGCTTGAGATCACGGTGAACGATCACTGGGTCACAGTCATGGTGAAGATAACAAATCCCTTGAGCAACGCCTAGTACAATCTTGTACCTTGTAGCCCAATCAGCTACCAAATTCTCACCCTTATTTTTCCCATGCAATAAATCATCTAAATTCCCATTGGGCATGTACTCGTAGAGCAGCATCGTGCACTCCCTGTTGCTGCAACACCCTAACAATCTCACTATGTTCCTGTGTCTCACGTTCCCCAACACCTCCACTTCGGCTAAAACCCCTCTCCTCCGTCTGATGCTCTCCTTTTGCTTGCCCCACAGCTTCTTCACCGCTATGATCTCGCCACCTGGCATCTCGACCCTGTGCACTGTTCCCGTGGATCCCATCCCTATGATCTTATCAGTCATTGACAGGCACTCCAGCACATCATCAGCCGTAAAGTTCAGCCGTTGAAAAGCGGTTAATTTCCACGGTCCGATCTGGCGCTGGTCAGCAAATCGACGGCTGTGATTTGCCCGGAAACATTTTGTCCCGGCGACGAGCACGACTAGTCCGACGGCGAACCCCGCCGCCATGATCCACACTATTGCCCCCGCCGTCTTCTTGGGCTGTTGTCGTTCTTGTGGTTCAACCTCTAGGGGCTTCAGAGTGTCGGCGGCGCATGATTTTGTCAAAACGCCGCCGCATAAGCCGTCGTTGCCGGAGAACGATGACGGGAGTAAGTTTGGGAATATGGAACCAGATTTCGGGATAGGACCCGTTAAGAGATTGTATGACACATTGAAGGTTTCCAATGTGGTGCAGTTTTCGAAATTGGCGGGAATTGTGCCGGTGAGGAGGTTGTGGGAGAGGTCGACGGTGGTGATCGTCGGTAACGTCGATATCTCCCATGGGATTGTTCCGGTGAGCGAGTTGCTCCTCAGATTTAACGACAAGAGCTTCTGGCAGTGACCAATGTCCCAAGGAATGCTGCCGTTGAGAGAATTTCCTTGCAACTCTATCTTGTATACACTGTTGCAACCTATAAAGTCTGGAACTTCGCCTAAAATTCTGCTCCAACTGGCTGAGAAAATCTGCAGATTCGGCGCACTCCAGATGTTTGATGGAAGAGTGGCGTCGAATGAGTTCTCCGAGATGTTGAGGTATTGTAGTTGTGGTGCATTCCCGAGGTCTGAAGGGATTGCCGCTGTTAGGTTATTCTTGCTTATGTCCACAAAGGTTAGACTC
Organism: Erythroxylum subrotundum; assembly: GCA_027563845.1. Lineage (NCBI taxonomy): Eukaryota > Viridiplantae > Streptophyta > Magnoliopsida > Malpighiales > Erythroxylaceae > Erythroxylum > Erythroxylum subrotundum. The sequence goes on along the minus strand of JAOQMQ010000006.1, from coordinate 27,884,622 downwards.
TTAAGCAGGCCGAAACCGCCTGGAATTGTGCCATTGAGACGGTTGTTTTGGATTCTGAGCCTTGTCAGTGAGGTGCAGTTTGCTAGTGAAGGTGGGATTTTGTCGACGAAGTTGTTGGAGAAGAGTATGAGCTTGAAAAGCTTGTTTCCATGGCAAAGGTTTTGTGGGATTGGACCTGAAAGCGAGTTGGATGACACATCTAGCCATTGTAATTTCCCATTGGAGCCAAGCTTTTGTGGGAGAACTCCTGATAGTGAATTCTCCCACAGTGATAGTGTCTCAATATTTGGAAGCTCACCAATTCCTTGTGGTATTTCTCCTGTTAATTCGTTTCTCATCAAGCTCAATCTGGTTAGCTCTGTCAATGACGAGAAACCCTCTGGAATGGTTCCTGATAATCGATTATCTGACAAATCTAGATTCTTTAGAGCTTTTAAGTTGGTAAAACTTACTGGAATTTCTCCGGTTAACTGGTTCGTGAAAAGCAATAAAGATTCAAGCTTTGTTAAGTTTCCAAGTTCTGGAGGGAGCTCGCCGGAGAGGCTGCAATTTGAGATGTCCATGTACTGGAGATTGGTCAACAATGAGAACTCCTCTGGTAATCTGCCTGACAACATAATGTTATATCCAATCTCCAAGTGCTCGAGCTGACTCATGAATCCTAATTGTGGTGGCAATGGACCTTCAAGTTGATTTCCAGCTAAGTAAAGAAACTTCAATCTTGGGAATTTCCCATAAGTCGTCGGAATCTCTCCGTCGAAGTAACTCCCCCCTAAGTTGAGCTGCTCCAAAAAGCGTAGAAAGATCAAATCTTTGGGTAGTGGTCCAACAAAACTGTTGCTATAAGCACTGAAGTGTCTGAGGAACCTGAGCTTGGAAATACCCGGTGGGAAAGTTGAATTGAAGACGTTGTGGCTTATATCAAGAGTCCTAATGTCAGTTAGTTCAAAAATGGTTTGTGGAAATTGACCACCAAACGCGTTTCTGCTTAAATTCAAGTGGATTAAGCTCTTCAAGTCCCTGATTTCTGAAGGAATAACACCTGAAAGATTTCTTTGTGAGAGATCGAGTGATGTGACCTGAGCTGTTTTGGGGTTGCATTTGACACCAGACCATGAACACCAAATTGGTTCCTGTGAATCACTCTTGGAGAAGCTTGTAGTAGGGTCCCAATCCTGGAATGTGCCATGTGGGTCTTGCAATGACAATTTCAGAGAAAGGAGAGCACGGAGTTGCAGAGGCAGAGCTTTATCAGAAAAAACAAATAGAGGTCTACAGAAGAAGAAGATGAAGAATAAGTAGCATGTGAAGAGAAAATGATGTTTCATGTTTAGTGGGATTCTGAGATTTTGGTCAGGGAAGTCAGATGATGCTTTTTTTATTCTGATTTCTGACCTCTGAGAGTGTTTCCCTGGAGAAGGAAACTACTGATACTCTCTACCTCCATCATCAGAACTTGCTCTTTATCAGTATTTCTCATTTGTCTGCTCTCTCCCACATACTTTTGGTTTTCTTGGTTTTCTTTTCCCTTCTTTTTGTTCCACTTTCCATCATTCCTTGTCTCTCTTTTTTTTTTCCTTTGCCTACCAATATTCTTTCTTCTTTTGTTCAGAAACTTGATTTCAAGTAACAGTGTGACAATGGTCTCTCACAGGATCCAAGAAAGTTGTTTCTGTTTCTTTATATTCATCTCCAAACATTCACCATTATAGAGTTTCCAGGTGAACCTGAAAGGGACCAGGCTCCTGGACCACCATTACCATTTTTTAACCTCAGTTTAATCATTGGACAAAGCTTGTAATTGAGATGCTTAGTTCCATAACCATTCTTATAGATTTTAACTTATGTAAACCACTTTATTTTGTGAATTGTGATCATTTCATCATCCTTTAGATTCCTAAATAGTTTGCCTACACGGGAATAGTACCAGAAAGAGAATAGTAATTCCTCAGAAACTATAACTATAAGATCCATCTCTGTCATGCCCTTTTTTCACCTTGGTCCGTTAATTGTCAACGACTTGTCGCTGGGATTGGAATTTTTAAAAAAATATTGATTTTAATTATTAGTTTTTAGAAATTTTCTTTTTAAATTTTAGTAAAAAAATAACGAAATATACACGTAATAATAATATAAAATATAAAATAATTAAATATTAATAATATAATAATTTAGCTTAGCTCTTAAACTCGACTAAAATTATATTTGAATTATTAGTTTAAATAATATTGGATTAGTACATATGTGATGTTTATGACATGCATATTTTATTACTATTTTTAACTGAAATTTACAAAATGAGTTTTTATGTAAAATTAAAAATTAGAATAAAATTTTCAGAAATCTAAAAAATTTAAGTGATTTTAAAAAAATTAATAACAAGAGATATTTAGATTTTTTTACCCTTGATAAATTAGTTATTTGAATATACTAATATTAATCTAAAATTAATATGCCTACCAACTTAAAAATCTTAAAAATAAAATCTAGTTTTATAGTTTATTTATCATTTTAAATCTATAAAAATTAATTGAATATATTATATAATTTGAATATATTATATAATTGCTTGGATGGTCAGGATGGAGTCCGAAGAAAACATCAAGATGATCACTATTTACTTTTGTTATTTTTTTTAATTATCCACTATCCGACGTGGCATAATCAACTAACTAATCCGAATACGAGCTAAATATGACCCTTTTTAAACGATAAAGCTCTCTCTCACAAATTTTTAAAACGACTCAATTTTTAAAACTCAAATTTAAAATCTTGATTAAGAATAAAAGAGTCCGTGCAAGTGCAACTCCACCACAGGCCCCGTGGGTTTTACTTTGTTATTATTAATGTAGTGTAAAGCACTTTCTTAAGACAATGACAAATTTTCACGCGGCATATAATGTTTTTAGTCTTTTTTTAATTGTAGAATATTGACTTAAGGAGTAAATCATTTGAATACCTCCATACAACGTCTTTTCCCTAATTGTACTATAATATATTAGACTTTTTTATTTTTTCAAAATGTACCAATGGATTCCATTAATGGAGGTAGTTCAATAGGGGTTGCAACAGGTTGGGCTGAGTTGAACCCGAGTTTTGCCTAAATATAGACCCAATTGGGCTTGAGGTAGTCGAACTCCTGCTCAGTTTGACCTAATTTATTTTTCATTTTTTAAAATTAGAAAATAGAGAATGACATTATTTTGTTATAGTTGTCGAGTTTTGGGTCTTGAACCCAAATGGCCCGAGCCCGAGCCCGAGCTTAGCTCTAGGTCAATTTTTTTTTAAAATTAAGCTTGAGACTTAGTCCGTCAACTTTAAGCTTGGTTAGGTTAGGTTGGGTCAGGCTTAAGTTTGATTGTCAAGCCTACCAGCGACCAAGACACTGACACCAACAATTAAAAAACTAGATCTTTTTGGTTAATTTAATCATAAAAATTTTGAATTGATTAATTTTTTAATTCAGTTTTTAATTTTTAAGTTCAGTTTTATCTTAACAATTTTTATTAATAAAAATCGACTAATTTATTAATTAATCGAATCAATCGTTAGAGATGTATGCACATCCATGTATAATTTTTGTAATATCTTCATGTTGCAGTGCATATAGGTCTATCAGAAATAGTCTCTCCACTAGATAAGGATAAGGCTGCATACTACTGAACCTTCACAGACCTCAAGTACCAGCGGGGCTTCAATTGAGTGATGATGATGATAATACTGATTAAACCTTTAAACCTTAAATTTCTTATCTCACCGATATAATATTCGATTCAATTTTTTAAAAAAATTGATTAAAAACTATAAATGGAATAATTAATTTAATATATTTAGAAAATTATATTATTTTAATTTTGTTACTATAAAATAAAATCATTACAACACTGTATTAATGAAAAAAATATACATGTTTAATAATTTATTTAAAGTATATTTAAAATTGTATTATTACGAATAAAAAGACGAGAGGAGAGGGAAGGATTGTTTTGTTACAGAAAAAAGATTATCTTTGAGAAGGACAGTTCCGTATTTAAAAAACTACAAGCAAAGACCCCTCGGCTCATCTGGTTTCTTTTGCAACAGAATTTATATAATTTAAACCTTACTTTATATTAAACAAAGGAAAAAGAGTTTATTTTTGTCTTTTTTAATAAAAAAAAGATAACAAACTAAAACCGAAAGTGTTTCTTTAGCAGTTTAAGGAAGGAATATAAGTTTTAAATACCAAATCGAATTGATTGATTTAATAGTGTAAATTTTGAATCGGCCAATTCAACAGATTGAATTAGTTTAATATTTTTTGTTGTTTAAAATGATCAGATTATTAATTAATCAGGTAAATAATGTTCATTTATCAGTTTATTTTAAACATTTTTTAAATTCTTTGATTTTATTCAAACTTTAGCTGATTTTATGACGGTTTAATATTTGTTGAATCTTTTAAACCTTAAACCTATTGTTTTATAGATTTAAATATTCTATAAAATGCAAATTTCCAGTATTTAATAAAATTGTGTACTCTTTAATTGAATTAATACTCTTATTTCTCCATGTTTAAAATTAAATTATTATAAACTATAAATATTATAAAAATATTAAGAAATATTTACACTAATTAATTAAACATTGAGTCATATATTCAATCCGACGTCATGTTTTATGGACCTTTGAACATTTTCTGAATTTTTAACATTTAAGTAGAATCTAATAAATTTAAAATATAATTATTTTATTTTATTTTTAATCTTTTGTATCATATGGTGATGGGTGTCACCGTATAGTCCAACAAGAGTGATGATGACGAAGGAAGAAGATGGAGAAGGCGTGCCCTTTGGATTTCACGCTGAGATTTCCCTTTTTTTTACGGTTTTGTCCTTCTTCTTTTGTGCTAAAGACAAACCTATCTCCTTCAACTTTTTATTTATATTTTTTCATTTTTTATTCATATTAGGCTCTCTTTCCTTACTTTTTCTTGTGCCTTTTTGTGTTGAATATTTCAAAATATGTATTAGATTTTTAAACAAAGGTAGAGTGTAGCGTTCATTAATAAGAATAGAGTTTCAGTCAACTATTGCCAAAATGACTAGAACTAATTATTTGAATAGTTAATCCTTACCACTTATAAACTCTTTAACATTTTCAATTTTAATCAATATAAGACACTTTAACACTCCCCTCAAGTACAACTGGGACTGGACATCCAGTTGCCACTTGAAATAAACGCAGTGGTAATCAAATAAGGGCCACAAAGACTGAACATCCAGACAGACAATTGAGAAATTAATAATTCAGATCAAACTTGCTCTGATATTATATTAGATTTTTTAATATAAATAGAATGTAGAGTCCATTAACAAGAATTGAGGTTGAGTTAACTATTGTCAAAATGACTAGAACTAGCTATTTAGATAGTTAATCCTTACCACTTATAAACCCTTTAACATTTTCATGTTTAGTTAATACGAGACACTCTAACAATATGACGCTAGATTGGGCTAACTTCGAGTCTAATATGAAAATTTATGTTCGGACCTAAACTTAACTTGAAACTCGATTAGATTTAAATTAAATGTAAATATTTTTTAGTTTATTTAATTTAGACTTGAAGTTGAAAATTAAAAATTAATCCGAACATAATCAATTAGAACTAATTACATTGACTTTGATTCGGATCAAACCAAATCGGACAAATACTACTGTCACGAAATGAATAGTATTCTCTAAGCTTAGAGACATAATAACAAAGATCATATCTCGACCCACAAGAAGCTACCGTCCAAAATCAAAGGCACGTGAGTGGGGTTAATCCATAGCCGATAGGTGACCCTTTTGTTACATCTTTGTTTGACAGATGCCATGAAGCAACAGCCATGTTCCAAGTGTTGCAGTCTGAGCCTGAAGTGTAGTGTACGAACTTGAAAGGTTGGTCTGGTTGGGTCTGAAAGATAAGCTACGTACTTGTAACCAAGTACTGTTGCCGAGTTGCGTGACATCCACACATTCACAGGCGATCCTGTTCCTCTTTTTAGCTTCTAATAATGTGTCCACAGATAATGCAGAAGAAACCATTTGGCAGCTGACAATGTTGTAAACGAGCTTCATAACACAGACAAAGAGTGATCCAATATGATGTCATAGAATGTTGCAAAGAGCTACCATTAGGGTTGGCAATTAAGATACGATCCAACATGAAGTCAACGAAGTTGCTAATTATAATTACTTGGACTTTAGGTTAGATTTGAGTTTGAAAACTAGCTTAAAACGAAACGAACAATTTGAACCATTTCATTAAAATGACATCGTGACGATGTAATTCATCAAAATGACATTATTTTAATGTATAAATTTAAAAAACTTAAGAGTAAATCGGCGTTATTTTGATTAATTGCACAAAAACAATGTTGTGACAAAGAGTGATCCGATATGATGTCATAGAAAGTTGCAAAAAGATACCATTAGGGTTGGCAATTAAAATCCGATCCAGCCTAAAGTCAACGAGATCAACTAATTATAATTGATTGGACTTTAGGTTAGATTCGAGTTTGAAAACTAGCTCAAAACAGAGCAAACAGTTTGAACCCTTTTATTAAAATGACATTGATATGATGTAACTGTTCAAAATAACATTATTTTAATACATAAATTTACAAAATTTAAGAGTAAAACGATATTATTTTGATTAATCGCAGAAAAACAATGTCATGACAAAGAGTGATTCAATATGATGTCATAGAAAGTTGGTAAAAGTTACCACTAGGGTTGGCAATTAAAATCCGATCCAGCCTGAAGTCAACGAGATCAACTAATTATAATTGATTGGACTTTAGGTTAGATTCGAGTTTGAAAACTAGCTCAAAACAGAGCGAACAGTTTAAACCCTTTCATTAAAATGACATCGATATGATGTAACTGATCAAAATAACATTATTTTAATACATAAATTTAAGAAACTTAAGAGTAAAATGACGTTTTTATGATTAATTACACAAAAACAAGGTCAGATTGAATTAATGATGACTCAACTCAACCTAACTTATTATCATTCTTATCCATGACTTACTTAAGTATTTGAAATGTAAATACTTATTAATATTATTTGATTTGAACCCTATACGAGCAACTGAATAATTTATTCGGAAAATGCGATCTATCAATTAGTGTATACATTTAGTAGTTTATTTTTTAAAAAATGAACATAAATTTTTTATAAAAAAAGAGGTAAGAGATTCACAACATTAGTGAATGAGTGATTGAGGACTTTGAACAAACCCCACAAAAACAGTAGATTGAAACAATAGAGTATTAAAGTTAAAAGAAGATTGGATGCAAGACATAAAAGGGTTCATGTTAGACTTCACAGTCACACTTTGTTTTCTTTTTTCTTGCATTTTTCAATTCCCATTATGACATATATCTAATCCTTGTTAGTGGAGAACAAAATAATTAGGGTTTGAAGGTGAGTGATATAGAGCATGTGAGTCACGTCTTATAGTCCAAGACTTAAAAGGTACACTTAATAAATCAACTAGCCTTACTTTTTATATATTCTACTAAGATGCTCTTCAACGGTTGTTATAAGTAATCTTTAGAAAAACATTCCTCATCTCATATCTTTGACTCTTCCATCCTCAATCAATAATAATAAAAAAAAGTTACCATAAAAGAGAAGAAAATATCTAACATCAACCTTATTAAGTATCTATTTGAATGAAGTTATAATAGTAGGGTTTTTATCAGTTGAGCTTTTTTTAGAAGAGCTTTTCTAAGAAGCTAGTTGACTATTTGACTGTCATTTAAAAAAGAGCATTTTTGAAAAAGCTTCAAAAAGTTGACTATTTTGCAACATAAAAATAAAAATCACTTTTAATTTTAACTATATTTTATTTTGTAATAAAAATTATTTATGCATATAAATA
>JAOQMQ010000006.1:27860317-27876606 GCA_027563845.1 Erythroxylum subrotundum | reverse complement strand
ACAATATGCAAAGCACAATATATTAATTATTATATAATTTTAAACCATATGAAACATAAATGAAAATATATCTAATCTTTTATATGGATTATAACGTAAGTAAAACTAATATCAAAAATAAATATTAAAAAATATATAAAAAGTCAAAAAATATTATATAAATATCAAAATAAAGGTGAAAATGTGTTTGTGGGTATTGTTGGAATTATGTATAAAGTAGAAGGGCAAAAGAGACTAAAAAGTAGTCTCATTAGTTGATTTGAAAAATTTATCTGAAAATGTGTTTTTTTTTAGAAACTTCAAATTTGAGCTTCTTAAAAAGCTGTATTTTAATTGCCAAAAAAGTTAAATCTACTAAAAAAGTTTTTTTTTTAATTTTACAGCCAAACATTTATTTTTCGTTAAAAAAATTTTGCGGTGAGAAAAATACTTATTCATCCTCCAAAAGTTGAACCAAACAGAAACTAATTAATTTGTTGAATAACTTATTTTAAATACGTAATTAACTTAATTAAATATATTCGATAATTTATTTAATAAGATACGTACTCGAAAAGTATCGATTAGATGCCATTTTGTTTGAATGATTAACACCTAGCAAAATTTAACAAGCTTTTTGGTGATTTGGAATACATGTGAACAAGAATCACACATTTGAAAGGATTGAAGCAAAGAAACAAAAGCTGGTTTCAATGAAGGGTCCCATGATCATCATTACGTCTCATGTTATCTTCTCCCAACTTGTTTTTAAACGTAGATTGCGAGAAACTAAGAACAGACAATATGAGAAAAGGAAAAAAGAGAATTAGACATCCCAAATGATTTAGACCTTCCAAAGTGAAAAAAAACAAAAAAAAAAAAACAAAGCAATAGATATAGAAAGTAAGGGTTAAGAACCAAAGATGCAGAAGAAGGGTATGTGAGAATTTACATTTTTGGAGAAAAAAAGAAAGAGAAAACAGTTTTTATCTTTGTGCATGATTGTGATATTTTCAAAGAAAAGGTGGGTGTGAAAAAATAGCTCTTATGAACGTTGGATGCTTCATTCGGATTTTTCTTATGTTTATAGAGATGAAAGAAAATAAAGAAATTAACGGTGATAAAGAAAAAGCTATCGTCTCAGAGATGTTAACATTAAGTTATATTTGAAAAAAAATTGAAAGTTCGAATATTTAATTTTAACTATCATTTTTAAAAGTTCAAATTATAGTTATAAAATTGAGTGAATTTTGATTTTTTTTATATATAATGAACCCATTATCTTTATATACTCACCCTTTTTTTCTAAAACCTTTTCCAGGATGTTACTTCACTAATCAATTATCCAAATGGTATCCAAACTCTGAGGTTGTATTCCACTAGGAACTCAACCTCTTACACTAAGCTAAAACAAAAACACCATTTTTGTGTTTGTTGAATCCTTGTCTAAACTCCAATAATACCCTAGTCTGTATCTAAATCATAAGCTCCAAACTGTTACCTTTCCCTTTACACCTTACTTTTACCAAGCTTTCAAAGCTTATAATTACCAAGTGCTTCTCTTTTTAGTAACAATAAGAGTAGCTGGGTCTCCTTTGAATCATCAGCTTTGTTCTTTGTTCTTGTTTCTGCTACTGTAGAATTTAGACCAAACTGAACCTTTCCTTTCTTACTTCTCTTAAGTTAGTATTGTCATTAAATTTTAAATTTTGACAGGAGAGATCAATGATGAACTTGGTTACTTTTTTACAAGAAGAATGGGGCCATTAAGTATGACTTCATAATGGTCATTATGGCTGCTTAAAATGTTTACTACTTTTTCTGCTAAAAGTGCAAACTGTAGAATCTACACACCTTGAAGGTCTCAACGAGTTTGCAGTAGAAAAGAATACCGGTTTTGGGGCAGGTCTCAAGCAGTTTGGGCATTGAAATGTTCCAATCCCTAAAGGTCCAGTTTCTTTGTTTAATGAAGTTATGGATGATACAAAACAATTCAGCTAAGAATCCTGATAAATCTTGTTGAAGGCAGGGCAATAGTCAGAAAAGTTTTCAAGAACATTGCAGGATATGCCTAGCATGAATCTAAAAAGTAAACAAGGTAAAGAGAAGCAGATCCCAAGTTGAGTATGATAAACTATTCTTGTTCTACTTCGGATTTGTTCTCTTCTCGACGTACCAGTATGACAGTTTTGAAAATTACTTGAGAAAATTTTCATATATCATTCATTTGTGATTGCCAAAATCCGCAAAGTCTGGTAATCAGGTACTCAAGAATGAATTCAATCAATATCAGGTGCCAAAAAGAAAACAGTACAGTCGCTCAACATTGTAAGGAATATCGTAAACATTTCAAAGAGGATAATGAGGTAAAAATATCGAATAAATTCCAGTACACAAACAACTCAATTTGTTTCATCATATATGAATACATTTTAAAACCAAAAAGGCCCAAATGCCTATAGGCGATCGATCCTACAATATAGAAAACAAAACCAGGATGACAAACACACCGATTGACAGAAACAGAGCTCAACGATACCGGCGGAGAGAAAGTGTGTTGTTCCTCTTCCATGTTGCCCTTCTTGATGGCCTTGCCTTGTGGTACAGGTGCCCCTTCCCGTGGAGTCCTCTGTACTTCTTCCCAGCAGATGTAAGTCCACGAAGCTCCCGATGTTTATGGACAGGATTGCAGATCCAATTGATTCTTGGGTCATTGCGGATTGCATTGTGGGCAGCATCAACCAGAATTACCTCAAAGTATTTGTATGTCGAATCCTAGATAGATCAAATCTCGATCAGGCATACATAAATTTTAAGTTAAAAGCAAAAACTAGCTCCCCTGAGAAAAAATCCCCATCCTAATTTACATGACATAGGCAACAATGGACATTCAACAGATTGTTCTGCCATGTTATTACTACAATACCTCATTGATCCAGTAAGAGTTGAGAACCTTAAGGCCACCAAGCTTACGACCAGCACGTTCCTCAGCAACAGAGCGCTTGCTCCGTTGGAACTTGAGCTGAGTGACACCCTGATTGGTGGGTTTGCCATACACAATACCCTTTGGAACAGGCCTCTTTCTTCCACCACGTCTCACACGTACACGATATACTACGTAACCCTATAAGAATAATGTCGCTGCACTTCACAAAACAAAACACAAATAGTACACAGACAACATTGTAATCAAGTCCTAGACAAACCTGCTTAGCCTTGTACCCCAATCTGCGAGCCTTGTCAGGGCGAGTGGGACGAGTGACCCTAACAATTGAAGGATGCTGGCGATACTCCCAGCACCTCACCCTCTGCAGAAACCTCATAACATCTGATTGTTTCTTCCTCCATAGCTCCGATACGTACTTGTATGCCCCTGATAATTTCAAAACAACAACGAGATCTCTTAAAACTAAAAGAATGGGTTGCCCATCTTTCAACTGATCACAACATTCTCATCAAATTCAATCTACTTCACCAATCAAAACAGCTAGTGAAAAAAAATACACTAAAACTGCATTATCAAGAATTCGCATTTCTAACAGAATTGTCCTTGGTCTTATAACTTTAAAACACACCCAGTACCAAATTCACATCACAGAGTGCGGTTTAAATGGTGTAATGCAACATGAACTCTATAAATGAGAAAAATCAAAGTAAAGATGAAAACTTTCGTACCCATTTTAGCTCTGTCGATGGAGGGAGGGGTCTTCGGCCCTCCGGTTTCGGCTTATATTTTTATTTATCCGCTAGGGTCTTAGAGAGTGGTCAAATGACCAATTTACCCTCCTCACTGATAATAGGTTTCGGGCCGTTTGTGGTCCGAGCCCGTTCGTTTTGGGCGGGAGTTCAATCTGCAACCAAAAGTAAAATTGCATTATCAATTTATTTAATGTGCATACAAAAAATAATAATAATAATTGAACCAAAAGTTAAACTAGAAAGACAAAAGGTTTAATGTTTAAAATATTCAGTTGGTATTAAATCATCAGCTAAAGATTGAATAAAATTGAAGAATTTGAAATGTTATTGAAACTTGAAAGAGATTGTCTTTACTTATAAAATAATTTAAAGTTTAACTAAAAATAGATTGTCAAATGAAAATTAATTGATTTAGTTTGGTTTATAAAAATTTATTAATTTACAAAAATTGAACGATTAATTAATATATTGATTAGTTTTTAACAATAAGAGTTGTTAAAATAAATCTAACGAAAAGTTAAAAATCGAACCGAAAATTTAAGCGATTCAAGGTTTTTATGATAAAACTGACCGAATTAGTTAGATTTTTTAATAATTAAAAATTACCATTAATTATATATTAGGGTTTATAATTTGATTAAACAAAAAATGATTATAGCTTTTCGTTAGATTTAGATAAGCATTTATACAATTGGGATTAGGTAAAACTCAATTAAATACTTTTTAATTTTAAAAATAATATTATTTAAAAAATATAGGGTTCAGATTAGGTCAGATTGGACAATTTAACTCCGACTCGAATGATTGGTGGGTTTTCTAAACTAATTAAATTTGATAAAATAATAATTTATATAGTCAACTTAGCTTTTAAATCTGAGTCAAATAAATTTTAATTTGATTTAAATAATACTCAACTCAGTTTTTAAATCCGAGTCAAATAAATTTAATTTGATTTAAATATATGATATTTGATTAGTCAAGTTTAATACTCATATCGTACGTATTTTTTGTTATTTTTAATTGAAATTTAAGATAATATACTCTTTTAGAAAGCTAAAAATTATAAGAAGTTTTTTGAGAATTTTAAAATTTATTAAAATTTATTAAAATTTATTTAAATATGCTCTTCTACCCTTAATATTAAGAAGTTTAAATTTATTACTCAATATCTCGATGGAATTTGCAATAACAAAAAGGGGAAAATATTAAGAAGTTTAAATTTATTACTCAATATCTCGATGGAATTTGCGATAACAAAAAGGGGAAATTCTTATATGATTTGTTCATGAGGTTTGACTTAGGAGCACCTCAATTTTATTTTTTTGGTTAAATCATACGAACAATCGACTAATCCATATTCAAGTTGGGTAAGACCCTTTTGGATGACAAAGCTCTCCTTCACGAATTTTAATGTGATTCTATTCGTTTTATTTAAAAGAGTTAGGAATCGAATAGACTTGGGTCTGGATAGCCTAGCTCTGAACACAATTAAAAAAAATACGTTATTTTATAATTTTAATATTAAAATAATTAGCAGAGTTAGCCCATGAGCCGACACATTGTCATCCCTACTCATATTAGTCTTTTCTTAAATGGTAAAAAGGTTTTACTTGTTATTATTAATTGAAATTTAGTAATTAAAATTTAATTTTAGGTCATATATATATATATGTATAAGTATAATAATATATAGTATTTAACAACTCCATGTAAGCTTGGCATTGCTAAATCATGTTGGGCCGATTAACTTTTTTAGTTTAAAATTTAAATGTAATATCAATTTACACAAACTATGACGTATATTAATGTATTTGAGTTTTGGACTGAATTGAGTTGGGTAGTTCGATTTCAACCCTAAGCTAAGCAATCCGAGTGAGTCAGACTGAACAATCTAAATCGAACAAGAAACCAGTTTAACTTAAAAGGGTCGAGTCGGACAAAAATTGTCATCCCTATGACATTTGTGCCACTAAGAATCCAAAAATGAATTTGTATAAACTAATGTAGAAGAAAGGAGTAGCTTTCTGGACCTCTTTAACTTCTAAACTACACATGAATTGCCCAACAAGTAAAAATGTTGAGTACGGATAAGACACTCTTATCTTATAAATATCGAAAAGAAATACTGAAATTGACCTTAAAATTGATTTATATGCATTGAAAAATACATGTATTTTTTAATTAATACCAATTATTTCAAGTTGGTCCAATAGCAATCTTACATTGTAGTGATCTCCAACGCTTATCAGGTGGCAGCCACGAACGGAACATAAAAACTCTGCAAGAGTTTGGTTTGTCATTTGCTCTATCCTACGATCCTATCCATATAAAAGAGTTATCGTGACTGTCGATCGAGCTAATGGATATTTAAAGTCTCCCAGAATCTTTTTCGACAATAAGTCTCCCATAATCTTGTAACAGAGAAAGTACGAAACCCGGAACTAGCAGGATTTTCTGTATTACATAACCGTAAAACCCCACGTAAGGTAAGTCCAGAAGAAGACAGAGATTATGTTCGGCGGAGGTGGCGGAGGAAACACCCTTTTGAAGGTTGTTGGTCGGACGGTGGCGAGAGCTGGTGTCACCAACTTACAGGAACCGATATCTTCTAATTGTGTAGCTGCTACTTCACCGAGGTCAACGCACAAGCCAAGTTCAAACAACAACAATCTTATTCTATGTCATGGTCCTGATTCTGGGTCGTCACCATTTTTTGCTTCTGGTGTACCTGTGTCTGGATATTCCAGGGGACCAAACCTCAGTCACTGGTCTTCTCCTGGTTATGGCGGTGGTTCTTGTTCTGATGAATATGAGTGGGCTTCTGAGGCTGGAGATGGGTCGGTTGATGATTTTTATCTGGGACCTGTTCCTTCTGCAGAGGAGGTTCATGATGCTGTTTCTGCTCTTCAAATGTAAAGGAATTTCAATCGTTTTCTTTATTTCTTCTTTGGGTTTACTGATATGGGTGTCTTCATGCTACTATTTACTTACTTTTCGTCATCTCAAGTCAGCTAGTTTATCCAGTAATCCTGGAACTGCTGGAATATTATCAGTTTCTGAAAACACAGATTTATGCTTAGCTGTGACAATTTGTTACAGGGTCATAAAGGATAAGCTTGCTAATGAGTTGGAGAAGGATACAGAAGAAGAAAACTCAATTCCTACTGCAGAATCGGAGTTAGATTGGACAGAGCCCTCCATCTATATGTACAGTTCAAGAGCACCGAGTCCTTATGGACCGAGTCGAGTTTATGACGCCTTCCGTATGTTACAGACTGATCCATCCGTGCAGGTGCCTGAGATTATAACTCCGTGGCTTAGAATGTATAGAAGCTCATATTTACCTGAAACCATTTCTGCTGCAGGAAATGGTGATTTCACTGTCATCTGATAAAGCTGTTTGGGATGCCATTTTGAACAATGAGATGGTCCAAGCACTGAGAAACACCTACCATGCAGGTTTGTGAAATTTCTGAAGGATTTTCATTAGTATTCATAACAGTAACAAAAATTTTCCAGCTGACCCACATCTTCTTTCTGTATTAAGATGAAGCTGGTCGACCAAATTCTGAAAGTTCATCCAATCCTGCAATGGGTGTTATTGAGTGGATATTTGAGAACACAAAGGCCAGAGTCATGGGGGTTGCGGAGAAGATGCTGCAGCTGGTGAACCAGTTGTTTAAGCCTAATGATGAGAAGATTAAAGAAGGAAGCACCACTGATCCATTCGAGGAAAAGCTTAGATCCTCCTTCCTGCTGTGTGTAATGGTCCTGCTGATTGTGGCGGTGACTCGAGGCCAAGGGGCTTCACCATAATTCGACGATATGACATGACAGTCAATTATCATTCATGGATACTTCCAAGTCTTCAGTTCTAATACTTCTTACGAACCTTTTGTGCATAATGGATGAATTTTAATGTCCTTTTTATCTGCCAAAGGAGTTGGAACTCTTGCTAATCCAAATTGCAAATGATAGATAATTTGCACCAAGTTCCCATTTTCAGAATCATCTGATTCCACTTTAATTATTAAATTATAAAATAACTTATTATCTTAGTTAATTTTCAATACTTCAAATGTATGTTAAATAATCGTAATAGACAATTAGTCAAATGTACTCGGAATCAATTATCACAATTAGTCAGTCAGCAACACGAATAATCATTAGAAAACAAAAAACCATAGACAGGAGCACAACCACACATCTAAACAAGCAGAAAATGACCCAACCAAAAAAAAGGTAAATTGACATAATCTCATGTTGTCCTTGTAACAATCTGTTATACAAAACATAAATCGAAAATTGTCAAATTAACGAAATTAATTATAGATATGATGAGTGATATTAGAAATTAAAGGCAACACAGATTGAAACCAAGTAACTGGTTAAGATCAGAATTAACTTCAAAGCAAAAAAATACACCCAGACAAAATTTGAGTGATCAGCACCACCAAGAAAAGAAAATTCCTAGTCTAAAATCAGGAAAACCATCCTCCTGTGTCATTAAAAAAATTAAAGGCAGACCGGCAAATATCCTCTTTCACAGGGTCCGGAAAGGCAGTGACACCACAAATACCTTGCAAAGACTCCTTTTCATCTCAGAACTAAAAAAAATCCTGACCAAACTTTCAGATAGGCATGTTAGCGCATATATTTGAACATATGACAAAATGCAATAGAATCATCAGCCAATATAATCAGGAATTTGAATTCTTCACCAGCACCACCCTGAACCACCATAATGACGTAAGAAATATTAAAATTTATGCCGCAATTTGGTGGACACGTGCCGCTTAATCTACATGGAAAGTGCAAGTAAACTCTGATGCCAGGAAAAAAATGCAAGAAAACACAGCTTGGGAGCTGGGGACGGTGAAATATCGAGAAACAAAAGTCGGTAGTAAACCCTCCATAATGGAGAACTTAAGCTAAGCTTCTGAAAGAGTAATGACCATGTAATCCCTCAACATAACCAGCTATCAAGGCAGGTTAAATGCTTAAATAGCAAACCTCAAACGAGCCATAATCATAACAACAAAATTAAAATATTCTAACTGAAAGTGAATGGTGACAGTTGCAACATTTTATAGTTGAAAACAAGTATAATTAGACCCAAGGTATGGTTCATGTTCTGCTACCTGCCACACAAAAGCTTAGGGAGAAATCAGACATCAGAATACCATCAACTTATAAAGAATAACAACAAACAAAAGAGTCAAGAAAGCCACACAAGAGCTTCTTCCACATACCCAAATTACCTTCACACTAAGGCATAGTCACCTCGACAAAATGATTTGAGAAAGCTGACCCTCTCTTCAAGCATCACTACTAACATGGTTAACTGGATATTATATCAGAAATACACAACCAACATGAGGTAAAGTACAACGAGTTAAACAACCAAAGATTTTGAATATCATAAACAGTTATTTTAGAAAGTCCAAATGAGACAATGAAAAGGATGATTAGCAATAACAGACCACATAGGCAGCACAAGCATCCAGAAGTAAATGAAATTATCTCCTACAAAACAGACAACAAAATCAATAATAATAAGCTGTGACTTGCGTCTCCAAGATGCCTTTGCCTGAACAGAACTTCAAGACGTAATGTCTGCAAATGTCATAACAGTACAGCAAGGTTAAAGATGTGAGTCCCAAACTTCCAACAAAGTCATGGCAAGAGGTAAGAAATCAGGTTGCTCCAAGAAACATCAGGCCTGTAAAAATTAGTCCATAATGGTAAACAAAAAGGGTTAAGAGACATAAGAATAGAATGATAATAGAAAATGTGGTTACTAGGGTGTGGTTCTAAATGATTAGTATGGCACTAAAAATTTACAACGTGGAACCGAATAACTCCACAGATGCTTTGCCTCAAACATAGATGAGAAAATGTAAACAAAATTAATTAACCTAAAGATGTCCATTACTAGGAATGGCACAACATAAAAAGTAGGATTACAAAATGTAAATTCAATGCAAAGCCTACTGCATATAAAGAAGCGGACTTATAAAATTGCAATAAGATTCCCCATCTTCCCTCAAACTACCATTGGACATACAAATAATCAGATAAAACTGCACGATAAAATACAAAGATGGCAAGCTAAGATAAACATTATATACTAATTTTAAAATTCCTGAAGCAATATTCACGGTATTACTGAGAATAAGCTCCATTTCAACAAAGGTGGATGTCTTGTAAATGAGAAAATGTAAACCAAAATAATTAACCTAAAACTGTCCATTACTTGGAATGGTGCAACATAAAAACTACGAGCATAAAATGTAAATTGAATGCAATGCCTACTGCATATAAAGAAGTGGCCTTTTATGCAGTGGACTCATACAATTGCAATAACATTCACCATCTTCCCCTAAAATATCCTTGGACATACAAATAATCAGATAAAACTGCACAATAAAATACAAAGATGGAAGCTAAGAAATATGTTAGATACTAATTTTCAAGTTCCTGAAGCAATATTCACAGTATTACTGAGAATAAGCTCCATTTCAACAAACGTAGATGTCTTGCAGGATTTAAGTTAAACGAATATTCAGTAAGAAAGAAGTCCCAAAGAAGGGATGAAGTCCAAAAACTATCTTTCAGCATGCGCCCTGTCCTTCTAGCAGCATACGAGTCTATTAAATTAAATATGCAACTAAAATAAATATGTCAACTAAGCATATAACCACAAATAAAACAAAATAAACAAATGTACATGTTTCTGTACCTTCAACCAAAAGATAGTGCCACTAGACGGCAGGTCATTTCATCTCAGACATGAACTTCTCATACTCAGAATCTGCACCATGGGCTACTTTCTCTGCACTTGAAGGCGGAGGGGCAACAGGTGGATTGGAGGCCCAAGGCACATTAGCCATGCTCTGTGAATAGTCATTAGTTGGGACGGGGGCAGGAGGCGGAGGAGGAACTGCACTGTAATAAGATGAATAACCAAGAGAAGCTGTTGGATAAGCAGTTGGAGCAGCACTCGATGGATTTGGAACTACAGAGTTTGCATAGATATTTGATGACACAGGTGCAGTAGAAGTGCTATTTTCAGTTTGTACTCCTGGTGGGTAGCTTTGTTGGGATTCGCCTGAAGAGACAGTCTGAGTTGGAGTACCTGATGGATTTGCCTGTAATGTTGGAGGATATGGCACAGCATAAGGAGGCATAGGCTGACCAGGGACTGGAGGATACATGGCTGACCCTGGAGGAGGAGGAGGCGGAGGAGGGGCATAAGGAGCATAAGGAGGTGGAACTGGTGGTCCCCAAGGAACCGGAGTCCCAGTATAGCTTGAAGGGGCACCTGCATAACTAGTAGGTGGCATGCTTGGAAGAGGACCACCAGGGATAAATTGTTGCGATGGGTAAGTGCCAACATGCTGAGTTGAAATTGGGTAACTGGGAATTGTAGATGCAGGAGGAGCTGGAGGAACAGCGGGTGGTGGAGGCTTGCCTGCAACTCTTACAGCTATAGTTCGACCCTCTAATCGGTACCCATTCATGCTTGCTATGGCATTATTAGCCATTTGTACATCACGATATTTCACAAAACCATATCCTTTGCTCAATCCAGTGACTCGGTCCTTAATAACCTTAGCCATTACAATTTCACCAAAAGGTGTAAACAAACCAATCAAACCATCATCCTCAAGATTGGGTGGCAAATAACCAATATACAAATTCGTATCATCGTACTCCTTCATAGAGGGTTTAGCTCCATTCATTCCTAATCCTGCTTGATTTGCACTACCAAGACCACCCGTATTGCTTGCCCAGGGAGGATTGGTTCCAGAACCACTTGAACCCAAAGCCAAGGTTGAACTTTGCTTAGTTGCCGATTCAGGCATTGTCCCTCCCAACTCTGCCAAAAAGTTCTGATACTCATCATCCATTTTCTTCCCTGTGGTGCCCTTCACTGGACAATCAATAGTTGGATGTCCCCCATCACCACAAATCTTACATAGCACATCACTCTTGAATGTAGTAGTACGTGAAGGACAAGCATACTGCCTGTGTCCTGGCTCACCACAAAGCCTGCAAAACTCTTCATCCCTGATTGTCCCATTCAAAGCAGCAAGCTCCCTAAGTTGCTGTCTCTTATGCTCATTCAAGACCTCATCAACAGGCTGCAACAACTTCTCAACCATTCCGGCAGCAGCATCAAGACCCTCTTGGGTTTCAGCTTCAACCAAAACATGCAAATCCTCATTCTCCGATGGGTCTGGCTTCAAATCCCTCTTTTGCTGCAACCTACCTTCCTTCACTGACCCTTTACCACGAATCACAATCTTTGCTCCAGTCTCTCTCTCCATTCTCTTTTGCGTATTCCCTCTCGGTCCAATAATCAACCCAATAAAATTATATCCCGGATACTCCTTCATAGGTATATATAGCTTCTTCTGAAGCTTTGGCGGCCTATAATCAGCAGGGGGCTTGAAAGCCGGATTCTTCTTAATAATCTGAGATATGATTTCTTGCCTTTCTTTATTCAATCTTTCTCTAGCTCTATACTCTCTAGTATTAATCCTAATCCCCATATTATCGTAAATTGGTTCAGGTGACGGAGACCTCGCTCCTTCAGGCCGGTCATCAAGAGGCATACCAGATTGCAACAATCTACTAATCTCAAGCAGCCGAGCATTCAACGCCTGAATTTCTGGGTCAAACTCAATACCTCCAGTGAAATCCTTCATAAAATCAGGAAGTTGAATAACAGGTTTCGGCTCTTCATCAGCCCACCTCGATTTCCTTTTTCTCTTTCCCGTGCCAGAGTCACTATTCCCGTCTCCATCCGCTGACTGATTGTTACCAGAATCCGCAGGTTGTTCCCAACGACTCCTTCGCTTGCGCCGACTAGTGGTCTCCTCTTCTCCTCCTGACTGATCCCTATCACCGCTGTTGGTGTTCGTGAAACCATTTTCCGACAACAGAGGCCTCAGAATTTCCGGCTTCGGAGTGGATTCCACGATCTGGCGATCATAGCCGTTTTGAGGCTCGTCTTGGAAACCGTCAGTAGGATTCAGGGTTTTGTCGGGGTTTTGGGGATCCGCGAATTGATGATCCTCCAGTGGCCGGGGAGGATGAATCTGGTCCCCGCCATCGAATGATTCATTTGGTGGAGGAGGAGGAAAAAGAGAGGGATCTAGGGTTTGAGATAGGGGGATTGAAGATGGGTCCATAGATTTGGGGAACACTTCGAGGGTTTGCAGAGAAGAAACTAATTTGATTGAACGAAGTGCGAGTAAATTGCGCGATCTTTTAGTTATAGAACTATTTATATACCTGCGTATACAAGTAGAGAGCGGTTACGCAGTCCATTGTGTATGCGGATTTGGACTCGGGTAATAAGTAAAACGACACTATTTTGAATAAAACGACATCGTTTTAATTAAAATAACATTACTTTTTATTTTTAATTTAAAAAAGTTAAAATTTTAAATATTTTATTGAACGTTTTTTTGGGTTGTCATGTTATTATTGTTTTATCAGTTTAAATATACTAAATAATAAATTTTATTTTATTATAAAATGGATATTCACTTTTTTTAATGTGCATTTAAATCTTTAAATATATGCAAAAATTCTTATTTATACTAATCAAATTATAAATTATACTAAATGATATTTAATAAATTTCAAAATTGGAACTTTTGTTAAGAATATATCTTTTCTTTATTTTATTGGTTTTATTACCCTTCAATTTTATATTATATAACTTGTAAATATGTTATAACTTACAAATTAAATATGTTGATAAAAAAGGATAAGTAAATAACTCTTAATTTAAAATTAGATAAGACATATATAATCAATTGTCAAAAAATCTAGTCGATCGATTCAGCATGTTCAACCATAAAAACGTTGAACCATCAAATTTTTCAATTTGGTTTTTAACGTTTTGGATCAATTTATTTTAATAATTCTTGTTGTTAAAATTGATCAATTTATTAATTAATCAGTCTATTTAGTAAATTAATAAGTTCTTAAAAATTTACGTTTTAATACCAATTGAACCTTTTAAACCTTAAACTTCTTATATTATCGATTTAACTTCTGGTTAAATTTTTAAATCATTTTATATAATCAATTTGGTAAAATCTAAAATTAATCAAAATTTAAATCAAACTTAGTCTTAACGCATGAACTCCGACATGAAACAACTCAGAACTCAAATACCAAAACAAATTCTCCCACTAATCAATCAACTCACTGCAGATCCTTCGATAGGATTACGAACAACAAATCGTCTTCTTCGTTTCACATGCTTGGCCGGAACAGAACTCCACGAACCACACCCATCAAGCACAGCTGTTAGCCCGTAAGGTGGCACATCTGTAGCCAGCCACCGCTCTACTTGGAAGATGGTCTGACTGCAATCAGTGTGCGGACCTGTAGAGGTGACCTCCACGTAGTTACAGTACCAACCATGGTGTGATCCTGATCCGTCGGAGGTCAGGTTGAGGCGGCAAATGGGTGCTCCGATGCAAGGACCACGGCCGCTAAAGATATCGAGGTTACCACGTTCGAAGTAGTTGTGTTTAGGCTCCATTAGACCCCATAACTTGAGGTCTGGGATCCATACCGATCGACCATACGAGTCTCCGATGGTGGCACTGATAGTCGAGTCTGTTCCTCCTTTGAACACCGACCCAGTCCTCACGTAGAGGGCATAGACGCACACATTATCCTGCAACACCAAAAACCAGTCAAGAATCTCACACAAGTGACACAGAACTGAGGATCTGCAGATACCTACCTCGTCGTTAAGAGCAGATGCAGTGAAGAAGATTGGGATCAAGAGGAGTAACGAGAAGTGGAGATACTCCATTGTTGAATCATGAACAAACCCTTTAACTCTTATGGCTTATATATGTTACTAGTGACTACCATCTCTTTCGACTTGACCATTTCCATGCGAAGAGGACTACAACTGTCTATTATTAGGGGAGCAAGTGTACGAGTATGTAGTATTCCGTTAAACAAAACTTGGAATACTCACACGTGTTGAAGCAAGTTCTTTAATGGTGGTTGTAGTAGGATTGTACGAGGTCTTCTTACATCCGAAGTTGAGATGAAGGCTAAGTTTCAACCTTGTGTGGACAGATCTTTTACTTTTCATTCATTGTTGCTTAATTTCTTATACAACATATTGGAGTAAAATTCCCAATCCCACTGAATTATTGACCAAAAACCAAAAACTGACATCCGACTTCAAATCTAAAATCAAATTCTATCAATATCTGTTATCAAGTAGTAGGTTGACGTAATTTACAGACTATTATGTCAATTGAGAGATTTATCCGGTGCGCGTCTAAAAGAACGGAGCAAATGTAAACTCTGTACATTTGGATAATATTGATCATGGTAGCTAAAATAAATCGCAAAAATAATGATTAAGTAAATCATTAAAATAGTAGTTATGTCATTGACTACATAAAGGAATTACGCATCACTGAAAAACTGATATGAGTAGTATCAATTAACTCTGGCCTATTTCTTTGGCACAGAGCACAGGTCTTCAGTTTTCTTGCAAACAGCAATGTCACCCTTTACAAACCAAAGCTTATATGAGACATTGAATGACAGACTAAAGGAAGTTTATAGAACTTCAATTAATTTACAGAAGTATCAATAACTCTTATGTAAATAGTGATGCCCCAGCTGAAATTCGTGTTGATATTTGGATAGGTCTTTCATTGGAGGTGAAGTTTCTTTCATATGTATGTACAATATTTCAGTGTTTCGGAACAGAGGTTCTTCAATCCACTGTAATTCCACCTGGAAAGACCAAGAGTGATGAAATAAGTTACAAGTACCAAAAACAAACCCCAACAGAATTGGAGACCAACAGAGGCTAAATAAAAGGCTGCTTTAACTGAACATTGATCAGGTTCAGTATGAAAGTTCTTGTGATACCAAATAAGCTCAGTGATTCAAGACCTAGCAAGTTAACAAAGGTCTCATGTTATGAATTTTCATTTTGAAGAATAATTGGGCACTTCCACTGTTCCACGAATCACTTTCATTTTGAAAGAGTGGTAAGAATGATAATTTAAATAATCACGAGAATTACCTAATTTCAGCGGCTAGAGCGACCAAGATCAAAGTCCATCGTATAATCATATTCAATAGTTGGAATCACTGAGGCTACAAATTTCAAGAACAGGAAAAGATACCTGCAGAAAATAAAATTGTCGTTACAAGTTCTTTATACATGCAAATGAAAGTTAAAACAGGGAGATTAGAAGATCAGACAAGGAGCATACTCAAAATATAAGAACATAAAATAAATTACAAGTTCTTGATAGATAAAATGGAAGGAAAAACATGGAAAGTTAGAATATAAAACAGGAAGCATCCTGTAAATATAGATAAAATAAAAGAAAATTGGAGAACTACAAAAAAACAAATGGGAAAATAAAACAGAAAAGCAAAAGAGAGCGGACCATGAGCCATTAAACAACCCACATGTCATGGAACACCTCAATCAAAATCACACAAAAACATAAATACTGATAGCGAGCGTGGGCATCACGGTAGAGGAAATAAACCTCTATTGGTTTATTCTAGACGAAGGAGAGAGAAAGTGA
>JAOQMQ010000006.1:27830063-27840359 GCA_027563845.1 Erythroxylum subrotundum | reverse complement strand
AAAGGGTCATGCTAAACTATAGAACTCAATCATTGTTCATGATCTGTTATCATTACATTGAAAAAGTTTTACCCTTTGGGCCATTAAAGCCTTAACATTTTTAAGCAATTATGTTGCAAGTATTTAGTGGGATAGTTAGGGTCTTTAAAAATCATATTGAATATTACTGTTAATATAAGAGGTTTAAAATTTAAAAATTTAGTCGATATTAAATCTTTCTAAAATATAGTAAATATTAAATAAATTGAAGACCTCAGATTTGCGTATCAGCGAGATTTGTTCCCGGTGTTTTTGTTAAATAAATTAAAGAAAGAAATTATTCTATCTTTTGAAGAAGTTAAAATTTAATTGAAGAATATTGTTAAATAAAAATTAATTAGTTTATTATAATTTATAAAAATTGTTAGTTTATAACAATTGATCGGTTAATTAATGAATTAACTAATCTTAATAATAAAATTTATTAAAATAAACTGAAATAAAAATTGATTGGTTCAAAATTAGAATAATGTCTGGAAAAATCAATATACTATTTATTTATTGAAAAGAATGCAACAGCTTGAATCATAATATCTGCTTAAATCCTACTTCACTCTGTTCTTGTGCTTTCTCCGTCTCCTGGAAACAGTAAACTATAGAATAAACTCATGAAGTAAAAAACCTGTAACATCTGTCACTTGTTATACCGGGGCTTTGATGGTTCCCAATTTCCCATTAATAACATATATGTGGTAATGGAGTAATAATAATACCTATTAATCTGTTTAACCCCGTTTAGATTTGTCATCTGAGGAGGGGTTAGATGCAGCCAGAGCTAGCCAAGTTCCTCCTCTGTCTGAGTATCCCCTTTGCTGCTTCTCGTTGAGCATAGCTATTTCCTTCAATTCCTCACTGGACTGGCTCATAACCTGTTTTCTGGGTGACAACTGGTGTAGAACATGCAAAACAACGGAAGATAATCAGAGGTTTATAGTCTAACGTAAGCTAAAGGACATTTAGCAACATGGGTTATTAAGAGTTTTGGTCTCTGTGCATACCCATTGCTCTGTAGAAGTTGCAGTCGAGGTTTGTTGTCGTCTATGATAGGTGACAGGGAAGGATGAGGTCTGACCTTGAAAAAAGTTATCTTTCTGATCGTTGGGAGGTTCATTGAGGTTTAAGACAGTGACAGTACTAAAAGCAGAGTTGTTGGTGCTGCTGTTCTCATGTTGAGTGTGGAATATTTCAGGGGTTGAAGGAACAAGTTTGGCAACAGTCTTGGATTGAGGAACAGCGACGAGCCTTTTGTCAGGAAGTGGCTTCACAGGTGACAGAACGAGAGCTTGTTTTGCAGATGTGGATGAAACAGAAGGAGGTGTAGGAATGGCGTGATATTCTTCGAGTTGGACCATAAACTGAGAGGAAGGAAAGGTCGTGTTTGGCCACAGGAAAGTCCCCTGAGGCTTGCATATCCTGAATCCACCCTTCAACCTCTGTATCTTCGCTGCCTTGTCCTCTACTAGTTTTGGTGGTTTTCTAAAGTGTAGATTTTTCCCTCCGCCGTGACAATGTGCTTTTTCCGATGACTCCCCTAATATCATTACTTTCCTGTTCTGCGAAGGGCTTTGTTCCTTCATCTCAGTTGGTAGATTTGAATCCGATGATACTCCAAAAGATGCTTGTATCTCCGTCCTGTTTGATTCTTCCACTTGTGTTTTTAGTTTTCCCATTTCCTCCTGGAGCAAGCACAGTTCAGGAAATCCTTTCACTCAATCTCATTTCATCACATCTTTAGTCAAAAAGTGTCATCAAACATACAGTTCAGGATGGCATTTAGAGTATTATATTGATGTTTAAGGAACAATAAAGTGGACAAACTTCATGATTAATCACTCAGCTTAGAATGATATATTGACAAAATTTAGCTATTTAGTGGATGATACCAAAATAAGTACTTATGACTAGTGTTTCCTACCATGCCGGTCAGTACTACTACCAAAACCGATACTGATAAAGAGATCCAATACAGTATTGACAACTATTCTGATAGAGGCAAGTAATCCCACTTCAAATGTATGCTTCCATACCTCCATCCCAGTCAAAGATTGGGAAATTTCCAGCAATTGCTCCGCAAGCTTAGCCTTTTTGTTTTCCAAATCAATATACATTTCCTGCATTAGGAATTGATAAGATACATTTGTACATTGTTGGTCAAAATATGCAATCCAACTTATTGATATACATACATACCTTTAATGGAATTAAAAAGCAGTCTTGCTTTATGTTTGTACTAGCAACAGCATAGAATGGTGTAGTCTCAACAGCTTGTTCCTCGTCTTGTTTCTTGGATATCAACTCCTCAATGTTCCTGTTTTATGAAACAACACAATCAATAGGAAATTAAGTGAATACAATACTATACATTCAATAAAGAATTATGATTTACTTTTTGATCTTATTCATCTCTTCCTTGAGCTCATTGATCTCCTTGGCACAAATCGGATCCCGAGTTGGGTTATCGCCGGGTTTCCACCCGGGTGGTGGGATCCAATAAGGATCCTGGATTCCAGCCTCCTTCCTGATGTCGACCAAATCAGCATTCTCAAGCCAGTACTCCATTGCTCCATCTGCATTGTGCCTCCTCCTAAACCTCTCTTCTCCCCCTGGTGCTATTTTTCCTGACATATGCTTCAACAAATGGTCTAACAGACCCGTATCACCAATCAACCTCCTGGCATGAGCTCTCAGTGCTGGCCTCAATATGGGTCTCTCGATCACTGCTCCTTGCTCTTTCATTATCTTCAGCATATTCACCTCTGCCTGTTTATACCTCTCAGTAGACCATCTTTGTATGGAGGTTTTGACCTCTTTGTTCTTCCTCTTCTGTTTGCAGATCGCAACTTGATTCTTCACTTCACGTTTTGGCCTTTTCATTATACTGGTTATGTCCATAATCTCACGGCACTTTCTCTTGCCATTCTTCCTAACACCACCTTCCTCATCACTCTCTTCTTCTTCTTCCTCTTCATTATCATCACTTGATCCCTCTACTCTCTCCTTCTTCGATTCACGCGTAACATTACAAGGCACAATCGCTCCACACTCATTGCTCTCCTCGTGATGAATCAAAAACTTAACCTGCCGGCGTTTTCCCCACTTGACCATCCCCTTCCCTTTTAGCTCCGACCACAGAGAACCCTCTTTCGAGACCACAACACTCCTGGGACTCGAACTCCAGAACCGCCACGAGTTTCTCTTCTCAGTAAGTTCATGAGGTCGGATTCTCCGGTAAAGAGCTTCAGCAGCGACCTCCGATCCAATAATATACCTCTCGTCCAACGCCGGCAGCTTCTTGAAGTTGACATCGGACTTCCCACGATCACTACTCTCGTCGAAGAACGCTCTCAGAGAATGCAAACTCGGGTATCTCAGAGATACTCTCATCCTCGTCTTCTCATTCACCTGCAAACGATAACGAAACACCAAATTAGCTAAGCAAGCAAGCTGTGAGCTCCAATGGCGAGATGGGGTACGTTGAAATGACTCACCATGACGATTCTGATGCACTTGAGAAGGTGATGAGGTGATTTGGAAGGGAGCTTGGAAGGATCA
Organism: Erythroxylum subrotundum; assembly: GCA_027563845.1. Lineage (NCBI taxonomy): Eukaryota > Viridiplantae > Streptophyta > Magnoliopsida > Malpighiales > Erythroxylaceae > Erythroxylum > Erythroxylum subrotundum. Next base: position 27,836,768 of record JAOQMQ010000006.1, on the reverse strand, counting down.
ATCTCGTAGAAAGAGCTCACTTTGATATGGTCAGCAGGATCTTGAAGCATGAAACTACTCTGAGCCATTGTAGTGAGTGTGTGTGTACTGTGTACAAATCAAAAGCTTTGAGACGAACCAGAAGCAAATAAAAGGAGGGAAACAAAAACAAAGGTGTGTACTATACTATTACACTCGTCTTTGGATTGAGTGTAGTACACGCGCATTCCTTCTCAAATCGTGCGGCTTATAATCATTCATCAGAATTTCTTGTTACTTTAACGCAGACAAACATCTCTCTCAAACAGAAACATAATAATAGCTTTTCGATTCTGTTTCCTTTTCAAGTAACCAACTTGGACGTGTGGGTTTCCCACCCACATTTGATCGAGTGAAATACACGTTCTAACGATACAGTAGCATCATCATCGTGACAATGAAGCAGCAGCAGAGTGAGATCAGATAATGCATCTGCGCTGCCTGCACCCGAGCGCTGGTAAAAATAACAAGACTTGCTTAATTAATTATATAAACAAAAAACACTAAAAAATATTAGTTTTTTAGAAATTATGTAATTATTATTTTATTTTAATAATAGTAATAATAATAATAATAATAATAATAAGGAATAGCTGGAGAGAGAGAGAGAGAGAGTAGGATTTCTGTTATGGGTGCAAATGAGGCGGCGGTTGCATTGTGTGCTTGGGTAGAGAATTTGGTTTGCCGGTAATGATATCACTGCACGTGATTCGCCTCACGTGGCCCTTCTCCCTGTTTTTTATTTTTATTTTTTTATTATAACAGCTTCCCAAATTTTGCATTTCTACCGGATTGGAACATCCTATTTATGTTAAGGTATCTTGTAACTTAATCTGATCCGTATATTTACGTAGATTTCATATAAATATATGGATAAATTTTAATAAAATGTAGTAAGAATTAGTTAACCGGAACAAAAAATTTGACTCCTTTTGGCCCTTTCCTTATCGACTAATTCATCCCGATAAATTGAAAGATAAGATCTAATTAATTATGCATTTTTTGTTAATTAATTCTAAAATTTCTAAATTTTTAATTTTTAATCTAATATCTATTTTTTTTAATTGAGTAACGAACTTTTAAAATTTTAACAACTCAGTTTAAAACATTAGTTCCATTTAATAATTTATTGATTTGACTAACAAAATTTGTGTTATTCATGAAATGTCGATGTCTACGTTCAAAAAGTAGTAGACATGGTTAGATTGGATTTTCTGAATATATATCATAAACAACAAAGATTCCATTAGTTAGATTAACAAATTATTGTCGTAACCAATGTTTTGATCTTACCGAATTCTATTGTTATAAAGAATAAGTTAAAAAGTTAAAATTTAATAAACTTTAAAATTCAATTTTTGTTTAGATTACAACCAGCACTTGTTAAAACTGGGAATTAAATATTAGTAAAAAGTTGTCAAACCGAGAATGTTTTAGTTAAGAACTATATTTGGTCATCTAACACTGAATTAGACGAAGACGAAAAGAGTAAGACTAAGTATTATTGAATCTTTTCAGAGTTCGTGGTTTGGCGAGACTTTCAATGAATGTTGTTGTTATATTAGCTGAAGACAAGAAAATGGGTAAAAAAGTAGAAATTTTATAAGCAAATCACTTGAAATTTATTGCAGATGGGTAGGTAATGACAGTGATCATTTTCTGTCAAGGAATCAACACGACTGATCCTGAGGTCTTTCGGCTTTCAAGGTCCGAATGTGCCTGTGCTGCCTTAGACAGAGGGTATTGGTGATTTACTCGAACCTTCAATACACCTGAAGCAATCTTGGCAAAAAAATCCATGGAAGTTTCGAGCAGGTCTTCCCGAGTAGTGATGTACAGCATCAGAGGTGGCCTTGTCAAGAACAGAGACTTCGCCCCAAGTTCTGGCAATGGGACAGGATCTGGCGTACCAGATGACTGCCCGAAACTCACCATGTGTCCTCTAAGTTTCAAGCAATCCAATGATCCCTGAAAAATTATTGCTTTCCCCGTGAGTGACAAGAAGTTTCAGAAGGCTCTGCTATAACCATTTTGATTGAAACCAACTGAGATGAATCAAAGCTGAAAGGTAGGACATGATATATATCAGATTCCCAAGCCTACTCAAACCAAGTGGTGCAGCAGCTAATCATAAAACATAAGATGTCATGACAAGAACCTTGAAACACATCAGAATTCAATCATAAGTTGCTACAAAAGTGAATCCTAACAGAAACAGAGGATTCCATTACCTGAAATGTGTCCTTACCCACAGAATCATAGACAACATCGACTCCTTTTCCTGATGTTATCTCCTTGACACGGGCGACAAAATCCTCCTCTTTGTAGATTATTACGTGAAGACATCCATCTTCCTTGGCTTGTGCTGCCTTTTCCTTGGTCGAGACAGTTCCAATGACAGTGGCACCAAGGGCAGTCGCCCACTGACATAATAATGAACCCACTCCACCCGCTGCTGCATGAACAAGAACAGTGTGCCCAGGTTCAACCTGTAGTAGAAGGATAATTCACATCACCTATTTTTCTCTAATGAACAAACTTTTATGAGTAATGATTAATGTAGTACTGAAACTAAGTATTCCGCAACAGTGGGAAGTGAACTAACAAAAGCTTGCTTATAACATGCCTTAAAGCAACGATGCAGTAACATCTGAGCAGTCATGCCTTTACTTAGGACAGAAGCTTCAGCAATAGGATCAATGCAAGGAGGAACAGGAACAACTTTATCAGCAGGAAGGATCTGCTCTTCAGCATATGAACCCATACGACTACCAGCATAAGCAACAATATCTCCAACTTTTACATCAGAGAGTCCAGGACCCACAGCCACCACTTCTCCAACAGCCTCATTACCTGAAACAAGAAATAATTCTCAATATCTCAAGTTAAGAGAAGTTTTTAGAGGATATGGAACCGATATAACAGGAAAGGTTTACTAGTTTATCACAAATATCATTCAAGTTATTAACATAAGTGTAACCTGGTGTAAGAAAGAGACTAACTACAAAGACATCATTTGTTGCTGGAATGCAATTCCGCTGAACTCAACTATAAAAGAGAAGAAGAGAACCTGGAGTGAAGGGTAGGGAAGGAGCCTTGTAAACTCCTTTGCGAATGTACACATCGACAAAGTTAAGCGCAATAGCCTTGTTTTTCACACGTCCTCCCACTTCAGCACCTATTATTGAGATAATTTACAGTATGGGCATAATCAGAACAAACAGAATAATTCCAAAAGCTATTGCACCCAAGAAAGAGCTTATCAGAACACTCTAAACGAAGGGGATCAGATCTCTAAACATGAATACCAAAAGTAAAGAACATTAAAGAAAATGATCTCATGGGTTTTGCCTCACTTGGTAGTTCAAGTTTATGAAGAAAGCTGTAAACTTTACTCCCACAATGATCGAATCACTAGAATTGAAGGCTTACATTATGAGCATAAACAGAAGAACCACAAACCTGACAAGAATAATAGTTTTAAAAGTTATTGCAGTCAAGAAAGAGCTAGTGACCAGGCCTCTAAACATCCAAAACAATTAAAGAATCCTAAAAGTAATTGACCTCATGGGTCTTGCCTCACTAGATATTTCAAGCTTAGGGATTAGGTCCTGAGTTTCAATAACACTATGCCGTCTATGCGTAGCCCAAATCACCTTCCTATAGAGAAAGCTGTAAACTTTAGTCCTAACAATGTCTGCATCACTAAAATTGAAGGGTTCCTCATCCAAATAATTGAATTTTCGAATTTAAAGGGTACATAACCATGAAAAGGCAAGACATTATCGAACCTTGAAGAAGCTCAGAAATTAAACTAATTCTATCTGAACTACAGTGACAAAATGAAAAAGATCGAACCAAATAAAAGCATGGAAGGAGAGAAAGAGAGAAACGTCAGGACCACCAAGCTCATGAACCCTAATAGCTTTCACCATTTGCTACTGGGTTTTGCAGCTGACACTGTAACAAGCTCTCTTACAACCAACCTTCTTGGTTTAATATCGTAATGAGGCTGTGCTTGTTGTTTACCAATTTTCCAATGAAACTCGTCCACCTTGGACGAGGGTGATGTAGGAGTGGCAACGACAGTGAGCTAATGCTTTGTAGTAACTTCTGTCTTAATCAGCCCATTTAGGATTCTTTTTCTTTGTCCTATACTCCTATTGTGCATTTGGTTCGTTGTCTTGGAGAAGATGACCGTTCATAATTCACAAAAGGAAAATTCTTAACTATGTATATTTAATATGTGTTTAAGAAATAAGAATGTGATCTTTATTGTTATAATTTAAAAAAAGAAGCTTAATTAAAATTAAAATTGAGCTTACTTTTTGACAATTAAATCGAATTTTGAATCAAACTCAAACTCAAATTTAACTTAAACTTTAATTTTATCTCTTTTATTTTATCTATAGATTCGAATTAACTCTTAAACTTTAATTTTATCTATTTTATTTTGTCTATAAATTCGAATTTTTTCGAGTTGAGTTAAAACTTAATTAAATTTAAAATCAAGTTGATTTTTTAACGATTTAATCGAAATTTGAATCAAACTTGAACTTAAGAATTAAATTCAAGTTCGAGTTTAAACTTTAAAAAAGTCGAGCCAAGATTTTTTTAAAAAGCTCTATTTCTTAAAAAATGGTTTATTGATAATTAAGCCTTCATTAAGACTCAAGATTTTACGTGGACTAAAAATGAGAGGAAACATTAAGTAGAATAAATCAATAAAACATTTGAATTTTAGAATAAATATGAATTTATTAACCCTTGAATTAATCACCCTAATTAGTTACATGATTTCATCATTCATTTACATAATTACTTCAATTATTCTTTATAATGAATATTGTTTTATTTGTTTACAATATAATTTTTTGATATTGGTGAGTCAATAATTTGTCTTTTTTTAATAAAAATAATTTAAAGAGCCAAAATTAATAATTAAAAAATTCAATAAATTTGGCCAGTTCAACTGTAAAAATCTTGAACTGATTGACTTTCAATTTTTTTTAATATTTCAATTCAATTTATTTTAACAATCCTTATTGTTAAAAACTGACTTTAAACTTCTTAATTTAATGGTTTAATTTTTTAATTTGACTTTTAAAACATTATTCGAAACCTTATGAAACTGTAAAATATAAGGACTTCTTGAGTACTTCAAAGTCAAGACCAGACACTAAATTCTTAAAGAACATACTCTAGTCTTAACTTATGTAGATTATAACATTTGACTTCAACAAACAATGTCCTCATGGACATTAACAAGCGGCGGAACACACCAAATTATGCATATATTGGCCACTAGGCACTACATACAACCCCATGTGATTGGTTCAGGCTCTAACCTACATGACCAATGACCTCCAATGGGATTGAACACTGATTTAACATATTACCCTTCACTGGAAATTGACTACTGATCGATAAGTAGCACCAGGTTGCCACCCATTTGGAATTACATCCTTAGCCACCAGAGTTTCGCCGGAGTATTGTGACGTAAGTTTGATCGAAAATGGCGGCTTAAGCTCTGTTCCTGCATCCAACTTCCACACTGCACCCCAAGATTGTTGCAGTTCCCTCCATTGCTGACCGTTAGTTTGTGTCCCCGACGCAGCGTCCTCCAGCTCCACACCAGCAAGGTCACCGTCTCCGTCTTCAAACTCCACCACAACTGCGAAATAATTGGGGTTCGAACCCTGGTCCACGTGAAATGCTATCTTCCTCCCAGGATAATCACATGCAACCCTGCAACAGATTTATTTCTTAGAACAAGGTGCAAGAAAGATTGGTTAGAGAGTAAGAGATGTAAGAATATCATCATCACTACCTTGCGTAGAGAACTTGCAGGACTCCGGCGTCGCGAAGTTGTTGTTCTTGACCGGGAACCGCCAGGGCACCAAAAGCTGTGCCACTCAGATCGAAATGAGCGGAGTCCGACGCGCAAGGACCTCCTGGGCACGAATCTGTTATCACCACCCTCACTGGTTTACCAGAACATGACTGATGGTTTATGCATTTAACCTACAAACGGACAAACAAACGAACGAACAACTCATTCCTGAGAAGAAGGATGAGAACGAATTGCAGACACGTGAACCAATTCGATTTTTACCTACCTGATAACAAGCTCCACATTCCTTGCCGGAACCATATAGAGAAGGACCAACCGCAGTTATTAACGAAGAGAAAGGAGGCTGTGAAACAGCACTCCCATATCCACAGGCACCTCCTGCAACCATTATTAACAAATTTTTTTCTTAGTCAGGCATTCATGGTGGTGCCATATAATACACAGAAATCAACAAACAAAACACAGTTTTCTCTTTACCGTCACTTCCTGCGCCGTCGGGGCTACCGTACCAAGTGGCTCCGGCTGATGACCATTTGGTGCCAGTACTGGTGAGACTCAAACGTTTTGTATTGAAACAAACGCACAGCTCGAAGTAACTAACGAGTAGTGATAGTAATAGAAATAAATAAGGAGTGACGAAGCCATAGAGGGACAAATGTGAGGTCGTCATAGCTTATCACGAATCTCACTACTTTATCACTATCTCGCTGCTTCAGCTAGCTCCGTGTAGGTAGGCTACTGAATTTATGTATTCCATTCCCATATCAATGCAAGTATTTATAGACAGAGATAAGCTTTTGTCTTTGGAATTAGGCATATTACTTACTTCTCTT
>JAOQMQ010000006.1:27791465-27801474 GCA_027563845.1 Erythroxylum subrotundum | reverse complement strand
TCAGGACCATTATAACCTAAAATCTCCTTACATATCATTCGAAGTCTGATCAAGCTTCAGAAAAATGGACTTGGTGGCGTTGGACTTGAATTAAAATCATTATTATCACACTCAATCTTAACTACCGCAAGTTTTAATTCTCGCAATAAAGTAGGATCTGGAGGGGTCTGATAATACGCAGCCTTACCTTTATAATATAAAGAGGCTATTTTCTTTAGACCCATATACAGAATGTACAAAAGGAAAGTGGATGCTGAATAAATGATTAAATAAAAAATACGCGGGACACTCGACCACAATCAGTTAATAAATTTCAAAAGCATAATGTAAAAAAGAGGTTGATGCTGAAGAAAGGAGTATATTAAAATAATATCTCTGATTATGATTAGATACTCAGTCTGATTAACAACCTGGATTGATCGGATATCAAATTAGGTTTCAATTTATAAAAAAAACAATTTTAAAGTTTTTGATCAAATTTGGCTTGAGCAGGGCTAAGCCTATACACCCTGGCTCGATCGGGACGTATTCCTCTGTCTCCAAATACTCTGTCCCCTCTGTACCCCTTATATCCAAGTCATTCATTGTGTATTTGTCTCCTCTGTATCCCTTACATCCAAGCCATTAATTGTTTTAACAATGCCATTCATTGTTTTGACAATGAATGGCTTGGATGTAAGGAATACAGAGGAGACAGGGTATTTGAGGACAGAGGATCTCAAGGGGGCTCGACCTTGGTCCGGTTCACAGTCACCAATGACGAGTTTGAAACTACTAGTGACGTTAGTATTCCTTCCCCTGCAAGTCAAAACTTTGAAAGGACCACAATAAACAGTACCTATAAACACATCAGTGTCTCCATGGCCACCTTCTAAGACCAGAGAGGCGAAGGACAAGTCCATACTCCATATTCCAAAGCACTTTCCAACGGTATGTCGTATTAAGATCACTCCACATCTCTCTTCTGTACGGAAAAACCCAAAAAAAATGCAAACGACATGCTAAAATGGCGGAAGCTCAACAAAGTACTGATAAAGATATCGAATTGCTTTTCTTTATTCTTGGTTTTTGAATTGCCAAATTGCTATATTCAAATGGATCCACAAAACAAAAGGGATATATTCCTTTTTTTTTTTCCTTAATTTTTGTGGGATGCTGACGTTTGTCTAGTAAAGGAATTACTTTTGGAAACGGGACAGAGTTCAATCTTCTTAACTTCAAGAATTGGGAGAAAAAGTCAGCCTTTTATCTTTAATTTTGTTTTTTTTTTTACAAAATTAAGCTTAACCCATCCCGTAATTAATAAATAAAAATCTCTGCTTTTTTTTTAAAAAAAAATCTAATGGAAAGAACCAAAGATGATACCAGTAGTAATGCACGTATGATGGGGGATAATTCTCACCCCACTAGTGAAGAAGGCGCATCGTCGTCACCTTCGTCGACTTTCAGGTCGAACCTTTTCTTGGACAACGTCGGGGAGGTTCTTCTTTCATTCAATTCCGATGGGTTGTGTTGGGAATTGCTTGATACCCCTCTTAATGTAAGTACCTTATTACTCATACCTCCGCCCCAATAAGATCTTTGCTTTCGATTTCAAGATTATTATGAATCTGTGATTAGCTAGCTGTGATTTTCTGGCGATGGATATATTTGGTTTGTGGCTTGTTATATTGATAAAGCGGGGAAGACTTTTATTTGTTGAGCTTCATCTGTATCAATAATGCATTTCTCGGTCTGGATCATAAGCCCTATGTTTCATGTATGTGAGATAGGTTTTGATACACTTTCTTTTTTTGTTTTTTGGTAGTCTTGTTCTTTCTATGACTTTTCTTTTCCGCCCTATTGAATCAAGTAGAAATGTGAACTTCTCCACAGAAATTGAGAGTTCATTTTTTTTCTGGGTGTTTAGTACTCTGTCAGATTACGTAGAAGCTCAGTTTTCTTCTACTAATGGCTTTTCATGCATGCTGAAACAGGACAGATCAATATGTTTTGGTCTTAAACTTAATCCTAACTTTGCAACTGAGATCAAATTTTCTGATGTGTATGGCGTGGAGTTCCTGAATTATGGTTTAATTCATGGATATAATTTACCTAATGTTGGAAAGCATTTCTTGGCTCGAGTTTCTCAAGACTTTGAGGTTTGTTACATTCATATAGCTGATGAATCATTGTTTAGTCTATTGCATTGCGATCCTAGAGGTGATACATTTTTCTTTAAGTTGATGCAGATGTATCGCTTTTCTGTGCATGGATTTCAGAAGTCTAAGACTCAGCCTTGTCTTTGGGTCTTGTCCACATACACTTTTGGTCTCAGTGATTTGAAGTTGTGTAAGAGATGGATTGATCAAATTAATACTTCTCTGGACATATACGTGGGGAGACCAAAGAATCTTCTGGTTTGTCCTACATTCTACAACCAGTTAACATTGATGTCATATAGTAGATTTTGATGGTAAACTAGTTGATAAATTTCTCCAGAATCTTTTTTCTTTTTCACTAGGTTTTTGTTAATCCAAAGAGTGGGAAGGGAAATGGCTGTAAAACCTGGGAGAATGTTGCTCACGTATTCTCTCGTGCAAAAGTAGAAACAAAGGTAATTTTGTAGAGTAATTTGTGTTATTTATTCATTTTTGCTTTATTGCGACACTAGTACTATCCAACATCCTTGCGCTAATTGCTTGCAGTTAGTATCATCTCATTGATGATCCTCTTGTTGCAATATAAAAATGTCAAGCAGTTTCCATGTTTTTTGTTGTGAACTGACCTATTGAAGCAGTGGTCTTGAGTTATAATGTCTTTTACAAATCATTGGCCAATTTGTTTGATCTTATTTTTCTGTTTGATCTTATTTTTCTGTATCAGGTGATTGTGACGCAGAGGCAAGGACATGCATTTGATGTCATGGCAACTATGGCAAACAAGGAGCTTAATTCATATGATGGTTTCATAGCCGTTGTAAAGATCACATCCCTTAACTTCCATTCTTCAACGTGACCAGTTATTTGACCAACATCATATATTTACTTTGTACATTTACAGCAGGGTTGCTCATATAGGTCAAGCATGCTGTTATTTATGGTGATATGCTTAAGTTGTTCAACTTTTACTTGACACTGACATATCTGTTTGTTGCATTTTTTAAAAAAATCTGTTTCTCCGCTGTGCTCAACTCTTACAAAATTGTCCATCTGATTCCTGATTTCTGGGTTATTGTTCTAGGGTGGTGATGGTTTCTTCAATGAAATCCTTAATGGGTTTCTTCTGTCTAGGCACAAAGCTCCTCTGCCACCACATCCTTTAGATTTTGCTCGATCTGTTGAGGGTAGTAGCGGTGATTTAGTTCAGAATCCAAATGAGGCAATTGCTGAAACTTCTTATCCATCTGAGGACTCTTCTCCTCTACTACTATCACAAGGAACACTTGGTGGATCAGGATTAGCAAATAATGGTCTGAAATGCCACAGTGACCTATTTATTGTACAGTTTCTAGCTTTGGATGATCATTAACATCTGTACACGTCTTAAATTGCAGGAACTGATGATGGTCCTGGCAACACTGGTTAGTTATCCAGTACTGTAAACACGGGTGATTAGTTGTTGTTGCAGAGTGTTATTAGTGCTTTTTCACTTCTACCTATCATGAAAAGAACCAAAGGAAGCAGATAGAAGTCCATCTGCATTCATTATGAAATGATATTTGACAAGAATTCTTTGTTTTTTTTCTTGGTTTTGACCACCTCCAGATCAAGAACTTGACTTCTCCCTTCTAAATGATCGGATTAGGTTTGGAATTATTCCTGCGGGTTCAACTGATGCTATAGTGATGTGGTAATTTCTTCTTATAAACAGTTGTTCGTTTATTCGGGAATATGAATCATTTCTTTTCAGCATACCCTAGTGAGAGAGAGAGAGGGTATTGCGTCAGAACCTGATTGTTTCCTGGTATAGAGCTTTGGCGAGTTAATTTGGTGGACTAGCACATCCAAGTAACTAGTTGGCTCAACACTTGATCCTTCATGATTGGGATTACCATCAATATCCTACAAGTTTATACTTTGAAAAGGATAAGAGATGAAATGATAAATTCCTGTGGTTTTCCCTCTTTATTTCTAATTAGGCATAATGCTTTTAAATGTAGTCTTTCAAACATAAATATTGTCATATTGACCCTTCGATAATACTGAGTTAACTTTTTACAATCAATTAAAGAGAAACATCATAACACTTGGAGCTTTTTTCCATATGTATACCCATGATTTTCCATTGCGATGATGCATGGTCCATTATGAATTGCGTGTTAAGTATATATCAATGTTTTGCACCAGGTTATATCAAAATTTTCAGTTCGCCTAGCTGATTTGTTTTTGAATTATTGTTCTAATGCAGTACCACTGGAGCGCGAGATCCAATAACATCTGCATTGCACATTGTACTGGGTAAAAAGTTGCACCTTGATATTGCTCAAGTTGTGAGATGGAAGACAACGTCTATATCTGAAAATGAGTCTTGTGTACGCTACGCGGCTTCTTTTGCTGGGTAATCTCTAAATCATTGTTCTCATAATTCTTTGAATGATTTCAGCCATACGAATTTTCTGCTTTATTATGGAGGGAGAGTGAGGTATTGAATACAATGGCCATTTCCATTTATCTGCTCATTGTCTTCAGGTATGGTTTTTATGGGGATGTCATTACGGAGAGTGAAAAGTATCGCTGGATGGGCCCAAAACGCTATGATTATGCAGGAACAAAAGTATTTTTGAGGCATAGGTAATCCTTTTTCTTTTAATATTTTGCGTACCTTTTTTGAAACTCGTCAAATCTGGAGATTTTCCAATGATATGTTTAAGGAAAATAATAGAAATACTTTGATGCATATATAGATCCATGTCGCTCTTATAGGTACTTAGTTTGCATTAATAATTTAAAAGTAGAAACAGCAGTTGATCTTGAAAGTTGGTGCTTCCGTCAAATATACTCTAAAATTCTGTTCTTTATAGAAAGCCCTGATTTTATCTTCAAGTGATGCACACAGGGCTATTCTTTGTTCAATACTAAAATTAACAGTTATTTGTCTTTGGATTCTCCTTGATCATCAGCTGCAGTATATGTTCTTTAGGGTCAGTTTCTACTTGGACTTTCCTTTATAATGTGCCATGTGAATGTACCATGTGGTAGGCTTAGTCATTTTTTGTTTGTGATCAATGTTTTATGTAAGCAGCACTTGATTGAAGCAAGTTTTGAGATCTTTCTGATTGAAATTATAGTTTTGTTCTTCAGGTCATATGAGGCAGAAGTAGCATATTTAGAAACTGAATCAGAAAAAACAGGTCCAACTTTTGATAAAGGCCCTCTGCTTAACAGGATAAGAGCAGTGTGGCGTCCAGATAAATCAGAAAGAATGGTTTGTCGGTTGAACTGTGGTGTCTGTAACACAAACCCAGTTCACCTGTCTACCTGTAGTCCTCATTCAAAGCCGAATCCATCTTCTGAACATGCTAGATGGAAGAGATGCAAAGGAAGTTTTCTTAGTGTTGGTGCTGCCATAATTTCAAACAGAAATGAAAGAGCACCTGATGGTCTGGTGGCTGATGCACATCTTTCAGATGGTTTCCTGCATCTTTTATTGGTCAGGGACTGTCCTCGAGCGTCATATTTATGGTATTATGAAAGCCTTTGTCTGTTTTATCAGGTTATGTTGTTACAGTGGTGTTATGCTGATAATGCTTTTCTTTGTCAAGATTCTGATATGTGGTGATTGTTGATAATGATGATACTTCAAAATACAGAATGTGTATCATAATTATCAACAGGCAAAGGAAAACCAACAAAAAGAGAAAAAAAAAGATGAAGAATTGAACTAGAATATATTGCTTGCTAAATTATTTCATTTATACAAGTAGAAAATTACTGTTAACCCTGATTTGAACTTGCAGTCATCTTACCCAGCTTGCAAGGAGAGGTGGAAGGCCCCTGAACTTTGAATTTGTAGAACATCATAAAGTACGTAACTTCAACTAGTTCGATCTTGTTTTATATCAGTCAGAAAACTAACAATGATGTTGTTTGCAGACTCCTGTCTTCACATTTACTTCTTTTGGCAATGAAAGTATTTGGAACTTGGATGGGGAGCCCTTTCCTGCACATCAGCTGTCGGCGCAAGTATTTCGCGGCCTTGTCAGTTTATTTGCATCTGGTCCTGAAGTATAATTGGTCACACCTTATCAACAGGTCTTTTGATCCTTGTTCATGACCAGTTTTGTACCTTTTGAGCGTTGCATAGTGCCAGGATGACATGTTTGGTTGGGAACCAATTTTTAGGGGCAGGACATGGAAACAGTTGGTGGGTTACAACTGTTTCTTGTCAAATGCTAACGGAGGCAACTGAATTAAATTGAAATAGGAAAGACAAATAGCAAACAATTGAATAGTTTTTGTATCATAAGATGATTTTCCACTTTAAAATGTGAAGGCTATGATCTTTAATCCTTTAAATTTATACATAACATGTCAAGATTGGCAGGAGGTTTAGTAATCTTAGTGCTACTCGTGTCAAGTTTCTCCTTTCTCTGATTATCTGTTTCATAAGAATTTACAGGTGAGTCAAAATTTTAAATGCATCCTTAATATGATATTACCAGATATGATCAAATAACTTGTTTCACTTAAATTGATTAGGAGTTTCAGGTTTCGGGTTTGTTTTGGATAAGTATAAATGTTACTCTCGCTTGCAGGCTCAAAATGACACTGCTTCTCAGAGAATTCCAGGAAAATGCATATTGCAGGTCTTAGTCTTCTCTCTTAAGGATTGAGAAATATTTGTATTTTAATTTAATGAGCCAAGTAAATCAAGCAATAGTTTATCGTTCCGTATTGGATTGGGAACACCATTAGTCATAGACAAACACCGTACGCTACTGTTTTATAACAGATTCGACTTTAGAGACTAAAATATTCGGGATGGTAATACATAACACTCAGTAAGAGTCCTCTTAATTAGGGAATAATGAATGAGGATGGAAAATGGTTGGAGTTTAAATTCGACTTGCAAAATCTTTGAAATTAAGTTTGAGTTGTCACAAAAGGGGTGGTCGAGTCGGTGAAGTGGACGGGTACGAAGCTAAAAGGTCTTTTATTTGATTTTTCTTACTTACACTTTTTTAATCGAGCCTGTCATATAGAACTTACCTAATGCGAAATACCCGGTTGATGTGATTTATAAAATATTGCGTCAATTCGGAGGTTTACTCATTACGCATCCAAAAGGTAACAACTACAAGTTCCTCTGTTTTTTTTTTTAAAAAAAAAGAAGTTTGAGTTTGTTTAGACTTTTTGCATATTTGAAATACTTAAACTTATTTATTGGACTGTTTTTCTAACCCTAATACTTTAAACTCTAAGAACCCTAATATTTAAAACCCTAAAACCATAAAATTCAAAACCCTTAAACCCTATTACTCAAAACTTTTAAACCCTAATACTTCACTTGAAAAAATAGGATTAAATGTGTCATTTTTATTTTAAGTCGTAGATATAACAAATAAAAGATAAGATAAGACATGAAAATTAAGATTGGCTATACATGAATAAGCAGGGACGGATCCAGAAATTATTTTGAGTGGGGACAAAATATTTAAAGTACTCTTATATTATTGAATTTTTTTAATTTAAATTATTATTTTAAATTTTAATTTCATTAAAAATTAAAATTTTACCCCCATTAATTTAATAGGTGACAAAAAAATAATAAAAAATTATAGATATATTAAGATATCAAATAAAAAATAAAATATGAGCCCGTCTATTTTTATTCATAAGGGCATCTAGGGTACTTCTTTTATCCCTATTATCACTAGTGCTAGATGGTTTGTACTGTTTTTGTTCATTTTTACGATTTTATATGCTACAATTTTTAGTCTACAATGAAAAATCTTATCTTGCGTCTTCACTAAAAATTTAAAAGAATGTAAAGATTAAAACTGTGTCAACTCTATGACAACTTACAAGAACTCATCTCTAAATTATACTTACTACACATTTTTTCAAAGAAAAGACGTGAAAATTTACCTATCAACAGTAGAACGGGGTGGGGCCTGTGGGAAAATCCTTTTCACAATTGCATTCAATATAGATCATTGTTTTTTGCTTTGGGTGTGGTAGTCCTTGTGGAGTTAGGGGAAGAAAAGCCAAAAAGTCAAAAAGTAGTGTGATGAAGAAGTTAAAAGGGTAGAAAATCTGAATTAAAAAAATCAATTAAGCATGTAGTTTTTATCTCTCTATTTGTAGGTTTTCATTTAAAAAAGTCATGGGCTCAAATAATAGTAATCTTAATAAAAATAGATGGACTCAAATTTTTATTTTTTATTTAATATTTTAATATATCTATAATTTTATTTTTTTGTCACCAATTAAATTAATGGGCAAAATTTTAATTTTTTTATAAAATAATAATTTTAAATAATAATTTTAAATTAAAAAATTTTAGTTGCAGCGGGGCAAGTGTGGCTGTGGCTCTGTCCATGTGAATAAGGATATTTGGACTTAGACACCCTTGTTCTCAATTTAGTTATTAAAAAATTGACTTATTTTGGTCAATTTAATTAAAATCGATCTGTTTATAATTAAAATAAATCAGTTGTTTTTACTTGACCGGCTTTTTTTAATTAAGCTCTAACTTTTTTAGTAGATAAGAATAGACGTTTTTTTAATCTTATTTTTAATTTTTAATTTTATTTAATCTTTATTATATACCAATTTTATGACAATTTAATACATATTATATTTTTAAATTTTAAATCTCTTATTTTTTGATTTAATTTTCAATTCAATTTTTAAAATATGAGCTAGAACTTAAAAAAAAATTAATTCAATTTTGCTATTTTTAGGTTGAATTGGTTAGAATGGTTTTTTTTTAAAATCATTCCTACAACACAATGAAAAGATCATATTTTATTAATTCTTTAACTTTAGAGCATAATACAGTTTTGAATGAAATTATTCTTTACATATATGTTAAATCTTTGCAAGTTTGAAATCAACCATACTAAAATGTTATAACTAATATATTCAATTTAAATTCTTAAATTACCTAAATTTGTAAAGATTCTTTTTACTTTCCACACTTTGTGGGTAGTGCCGACATCCGACGTTGTGTTTGTCGAACCTTAAAAAATTGCCAAGATACTCAAAAAGTTCCCCAAACCTAAAAGGACCGACCACTACCTGCTAACATTGGAACTTTGTCAATTTCACACTAACCATCAAAACTGGTAAGATTCCTGCCAAATCCAAATTTTAATGTAAAGTTATTTTAAAATTATAAATAAATAAAAAGTTTATCGAATATAATAAAATTAATTTCTGAAATTATTTTTAAAACGCCTATCAACATCATCTCACTATTGTAAGTAAACAAACAAATGTCATTGACAAATGACACACTTGTTTATAACAGAGGTGTTTGACAAACAGTTTATCAGCTATTTTTTAATTTATTGACTAAAAGTTAACTTTTTAACTATCTTAAAAAATTATTGATGTGTTTGATAAATGACTTATTGATTAGCTTATTTAACTCCAATAAACTGATTTCTAAAAACTTTACAAGAGGAGCTTTGGAATTAACTATTTGCCTAATAACAATATTGTCCTTCACTTTACTCTTTACTCTTGCTCTGTGTATTTTTAAAATTGATTTTTTTTATCGTACTAAAATTTGGAAGAATATAATAAAGGGGTTAATTAAACTTTTTAATCTTTATTTAATTTTATAATATTAGTTTACATTTAAAGAGTCACATCAAATTAATATTTTTAGCATATAACTACTATATATCGTATTTGTATCATACTATAATTATAGATATTTTAATTTATTAAATAATAAAATTCATACATATTATATAAACAAACTTATATGACGTAGCTCGCTGCATCATTCAAATTAATAGAGAATTTAACATTGGATTATTATTATTATTATTATTATTATTATGTTTTTTATTAAA